>CM041054.1:922257-1522257 GCA_023078785.2 Hyles euphorbiae | reverse complement strand
CAGTTTGCCCGGCGACTCTACAACGTCATAAAAATGTTTTCATGTCAAGCGGCCGACATGTTGCCAACAAAGTTTTTCGACTTGCAATGAGTCAAGTCGCCGACTAGTGAAAATCGCGCTACAATAAATATTAAAGTAACTTAATAGATTTCGTCTAAACGGTGATAAAAATGATCTTCATTTTCATTAAACTTTGTCATAATACAAGGCAACATTTACAAAATCGTTGCTAGCGACGAAAATTTTCAGTAACGCTGCACTATATGTAGTAGATGTATTGGAGCGCGCGCACCACTTACGTCGGAACACTACGCGCTTTCCGCCCTGTCCATATTTTTACAGGCTTTATATTAGATTCACTTGTATGTTTGTTTGTATGTTTGTAACCGACTCCTTAAGACGCGATTTTGACCCACTTTAAACGGACAGATTTCATTCAAATTTTGCACACCTGTCAAAGACCGATGACAATACAATAATTCGATTAAAATATATGATTATCCTGATTAGATTCGCCAGGATTCATTATTATCAATAGATCTTTGAGCATTTTCTGAAGCCACCCGACGTCTACATTGTCGACAGTCTTTTGTTTTGGATCGATTCGCTCGGCCTGAATGTGACCCGGTTGACCTTTCCCGGGGTCATGCAGGCGGGTCATTGTGCCCCAAATCTGGTAGGTCCTGGCCTCAATTTTACGCCGGGTTGGACATAAGCCGGATGCGGTTGAATCCTGTATATTTTTAATTAGGGATGGGGTATATGATTACTGCGATGGTAAATGTATTGAGAGTGGTTAGGCCATATAGTCCACCACGCTGGCCTAGTGCGGGTTGGCAGACTTCCAGCGTTGTGGACTTTGGCCTAACCACTCTCAATCGTTCTCTCGATTGTAGAGTAGGCCCGTGCCCTGCAGTGGGACGTAAATGGGCTGATACAGATACAGATACAGAAATGTATGGTTTTAAATAATTAAGGAATATTGGGAATAGATGTCGTTAAGGGGTTTTCAGTTTAATTGCAAAACAATGAGCCAATGATCTTTGCCTAATTTTAGATTTTGTCAGTCTTAAATTTGAATATTATATAGAGTATATTTTGCCATGTTATGTGATTAATGTTATAAGTTGAAATAAAATAATTTATTTACGAATGTTATGTAAATGTAGGGTTTGAAATGATGAAGGTATATTGAGAGTGGATGTCGTTGTTAGGGGTTTTAATTTCATTTAAAAAACAAAGAGTGATATTTATGTGTAATTTTATATGTTTTTGTCTAAAATTTGAATATTATTTCGAGTAGGTATATTATGGCATGTCATGTAACTAATGGTATAATACATATTATGTTGAAATAAAACAATTTAAACAGACTGCCTTGGTGGCGTAGTTGTACTAAGGTACGGTTACAAAGCTCAGGTCTCGGGTTCGAATCCCGGGTTGGGCAAAGTGATATTGGATTTTTCAATTCATTATCAGCCCAGAGTCAGGAATTTGTGCCCGATATGGCGATAGGCTCGCCACCTATCACATTGTGGGACGGAACATACAAGGCGAAATGTGGGTGCCCTGGCACCTCTGCCTACCCCTTCTGGGAAAAAGGCGAGAGTTTATGTATGTAAAACAATTTATTTACGGATTTTATCACGGATTTGGTGTAATTTGTACATTATTCAACGAACCTACGCGAGCGACGCGACGCGACGTTTCGATTACTTTACAGCTTTTCGTGGTGACGTGGTGGTCGTAATATTATTTATTATGTTTTAACCGACTTAAATAAAAGCAGGAGGTTCTCAATTCGATTGTATGTTCTTTTTTTATTGTATAATGTAGGTACCTAATGAATGTTTTTAATTGATGTTTTGACTTTTGTTATGCTGGCATCATGTATGGTAAAAAGGCGTGATGTTTGTGTATATGTCAGTGATATAAATATATGTACAGGATGGAAAGTGCGTAGTGTCCCGACGTAAGTGGTGCGCGCTCCAGTACATCTCTAGTGAAGCGAATTACATTCGTACAGTTTTATGTACGACGCCCGAACATTCGGACTTTGAGATCAAAGAGTAACACGCCAAGCCAGCAAAATTGTGTGAACTGGCAAGAGATTACTATACTTCTAGGATCAAATATACACAAGATTATAAGTAACGGCCTAAAAAACAGGAGAAATAAGATCTCAAATATAGTGTGGTCTTATTTGAGTTTAGTGTGGTCCAAAACATAATAAATCTTAATTTAAAGGAATAAGGTTTATTGTTACCTGAAGTTGATTATAATTTAAGACTTTGCTACATCTCGTAGTTCGAAATTCAAATGTATAAGTATACTAGCGGCCCGGCCCAGCTTCGCCCGGGTACAAATAGATTTCTGTATAATAATATGTACGTATTATACATATAAACCTTACTCTTGAATCACTCTATCTATTAAAAAAACCGCATCAAAATCCGTTGCGTATTTTTAAAGATTTAAGCATACAAAGGGACATAGGGACAGAGAAAGCGACTTTGTTTTATACTATGTAGGTGAAGACTTTTTGCTACAACTCTTAATTCGAAATTGAAACGTATAAGTATAAGCAACCTCGGCCACTTTTGGCGTGTGATTTTGTTCCGGACCCTCTATCTAGTGTATATTTGATCGAAGCTATTCTAATAGATTACAATTAAAATCAGTAGCACAACAGTCACTTAATAAAAAATATCTAGACTTTCTCGTTCTGGTTTTTCGCGCCAGCCGCGTAACAGATTGTCCTAGATCTAGGCCGGGCCTGAATGCTCTGTGACCTAGATTCGAGGCCTATCTGACTGTATAGGAGAAAATTGATGTCTTTGTGACGCCAATTGCACAGTTTGGTCGCGACGTTGGTTGGTTGTATTGAGCTGTTTAAAGGAATCCGTTGATATTTTTAATGCTTTATTTCGTCAAGGCATGACTCCGGAAAGTTGGGATAGTCTTTCTTTTGACAGCCTCCGTGGCGCAGTTGGTTAGACGCCGCCTGTGAAACGAGAGACTGCGGGTTCGATCCCCGCACCGAAAGAAATGTTTGTGCGGCCCACAAATATTTCTTCCGGGTCTGGGTGTTTGTGAGATCGAAAAGTCTCTCGTAGTTCCTGATACCCACGACACGAGACTCGATCTTAGTGTGGGGTCAGGACTATGTACGTGACTGTTGGGTGTTATTTATTTATTTTTTGTTTAAGTCTGGTAAACGAGCAAACAGGTGAACTGATGGTAAGTGATCACTGCACATAAACATACACAACGCGCTGATCATGGATGTGTTGCCGGACCATCAAATCGTGAGGGGAACAGGAAGGTTAAATGACGGGAAGAAGGAAAAGGGTATTGGGCGTCCGACAATGTCACTCAAGGAACGAAACACGACAGCAAAGCTATCGCTTTGCTTTACTGGTGGCAGGTCTCTCATATGTGAGAGGCCGCCTGGATAGGTACCACCGCAATGTCTACTTCTCCCGCCAAGCAGCAGTGTAAATGTACTGTTGTGTTTCGGATTGAAGGATATTGTAGCCAGAGTAACTGGGCATATTGAGACTTAACATCTTATGTCTCAGGATGGCGAGCGCGATGGAATGCCCAGCATTGTTTTGTTATTCAGTGTTGTTTGGCTTTGCTACTGCTCATGAGCGGTCGTATCGCTTACCATCAGGTGAACGGCATGCTCGTCTCGCTATTAATTGCAATGAAAAATCGTTGATTTCCTGTAAGACAGTGGTACCGCACCGGACGTTTCTGCCGATTCATGCTGATTCGTGATACACAACGTAGCTGTATCAATTCCAAATGATGTTGATTAATTGAACCTACCTACACAAAACAGAATCAACCCACAAAATGTTTTGAGAAAAAGCCATTTTTGTCATAATCTTGTACACAGTAAAATTGTTTATCACTACATAGTATAAAACAAAGTCGCTTTCTCTGTCCCTATGTCCCTTTGTATGCTTAAATCTTTAAAACTACGCAACGGATTTTGATGCGGTTTTTTTAAATAGATAGAGTGATTCAAGAGGAAGGTTTATGTGTATAATACGTGCATATTATTGTAGAGAAATCTATATGCACACGGGCGAAGCTGGGCCGGGCCGCTAGTAAATGTATAATAATAAAGTGCGTGGTGGCCTGTTGGTAAACGGACTAGACGCGACTGCCAACATGTTCATGGTCGCGGGTTCGAATCCCAGGGTACACCTCTAACTTTCCGGAGTCATGTGTGTATTGATAGTCAATCACCATGCACTAAAACGGTGAAGGAAAACATCGCGAGGAAACCTGCATACCATAGCGATTTATAAAAAAATCTATGGTATGTAAGTCCGCTAACCCGCACTAGGCCAGCGTGGTGGACTATATGGCCTAACCACTCTCATTCGTACTTTCGATTGTAGAGGAGTTCCGTGCCCTGCAGTGGGACGTATATGGGCTGATACAGATACAGATACAGATAATACACACACCTAAAGACAACCCAAATAATTATAACTATATTAAAGGTTTCCTAACAATTTTTCCTATCACCGGACGGCGTGTTTTTGTCTGACACGTTCCTAGCACTGTCATGTGACTGTGTTTCCAAACTGTTTATTTTCTGGAGTAAATATCGCCGCACACCGGAGTCAATGACTTTTGAAAAACGGCCACCGAGTTTGGATGCCGTCCAACACCCGAAATACTAACTGACTAATGTGTTGCCTCATGTTATGCGTTTGTTATGCCGGCCTGTGGGAGGAAAGTGGGGGGGTTGTATGTCTATGGAGTACGGGGTTTGAGTTCTAGGTCAGGGAAAATGAATGAAAGATGAATGGACGGTATTTTATAACGATTTGTAAATTTTTAACAGATTTTATTTCATAATGTTGCGAGATTTCGTTTTGGGTCTGGGTGTTTGTGAGACCGAAAAGTCTCTCGTAGTTTCCGATACACGACACAAGACTATATATGTGACTATTGGGTGTATTTTTTTGCAATAAATGACGAGACGATATGTATTGTAGCAAAACCAAACAACACTTGAATTACAAAGCAATGCTTGGTATTCCACTGTCCACTGCGCTCGCCATCCTGGAACACAAAATGTTAGGTCACAATATGTGCTATTCACTCTGGCTACAATGTCATTTAAAGTCTCAGTTAGACATAGTGTCTCATTGTCTACTAATAAAGTCTCATAGTGAAACATAGTGTCTACTTTCGCTACAATGTCTATTAATAAAGTCTCACAGTTAGACATATGAAATGAAATGAAAATATTTATTGAATCCATAAAATGTCATACATTATTTAGATTGTCACTTTTTTTCCAATACCACCCGGTTCACAAGGCTGTTTTCGCCAGAGAAGAACGGGCAAACTCTAGCGTTGCTCTTTTCAAAATAAGTTTACAATACAGTGATCGTAAAGGATTTGGAATTCAGAGCAGTTCATAAATCATTTATAATACATAGTGAGTACTCAATTTAGTCTCTGTTGTTGCAGGCAAGTCTCCATTTTTCCCTGGAGTTGAGGAAGCGGCGGTGGCGGTGGCGACGGGAGCCGTCGGCGCCGGCTCTCCTGCCGTGCCCTCGGACCAGGCGCAAGATGTGGTCTCTCGTCTCAGTGCTGCCGGTAAGACAATCAACTCTTGGGTGTACTAGGATCAACGGCCTAAAAAGGATGGCCTAGTTAGAACAGTCGCTGGATAGGTTTCCAACAAACAATGAACGCAACTTACCCCGCATTGAATTGAAGGAACCTTTACCTATATTACAGTCTATCATTTTGTTTCTCCAAATCAAAAGGCGCATGAAAACGTTCATTGATAAATTAACAGTCTGCTTTTAACATTCCAAGGGTAGAAAAAGGCGGATCCAGGGGGTAGGTCATGGGTTAAAAAAATGCAAATTCAAATTTATAACCACAATCAATTCTTTGCATCTCGATAAATGAAGTAAAATAGTGTGTGTTCACAAATCACTGCTGTAACAAACTTTGAAAAATTATTACGAATTTGAGTATTAAATCGGACCCAGTGTTTTGACAAGAACTATATTATGACTGATGAATGAGGGTAAACCGCCTGCAAGAGGTGACCTGGTTGAAACAACTGTTTACTGGTGGTAGGTCTCTCATATGTGAGAGGCCATCTGGGTAGGTACCACCGCAATGTCTATTTCTCCCGTGAAACAACACTGCGTAAATGCACTGTTGTGTTTCGGATTGAAGGACATTGTAGCCAGAGTAACTACTGGACATATTGAGACTTAACATCTTATGTCTCAGGATGGCGAGCGCAGTGGAATGTTGCTACTGTTTATGAGCGGTCGTATCGCTTACCATCAGGCGAACGGCTTGCTCGTCTCGTCATTCATTGCAATAAAAAAAAAAGTCTTTAACAGTCCTAGGGTAGAAAAAGGTGGATCCAGAGGGGAGGTCATTGGGTATTAAAATTCAAATTCAAATTTACAACCACAATTCATTCTTTTTATATCGATAAATGAAGTAAAAAGTGTGTGTGATTTCACAAATCACTGTTGTAAAAAACAAAAGGAGTTATTACGAATTTGAGTATTGAAATCGGAGCCAGTGTTCTGACAAGAACTATATACCCCTGGCTTGGAATCTGGATCCGCCTTTGTGGGTAGGACGCCTGCAAGAGGTGACCTGGTTAGAATAATCGCTGGATAGGCACAGTCTGCTTTTAACAATCCTATAGTCCGTGAGCCAGGTGCAAATTTGGTTAATTATTTCCTCTCAAGAGATAATTCGTGAGACGCATCAGAGTATAGCATTATAAAGCATCGTGAAAGTCAGCTGGTGCCCGGTTGGGGGGATGAGCGGGTGTAGCCTCCCACGCATGAAAAAAAAATTAATACATTCACTGATTTCCTCTCAGCTGAAATTTTGTCAAATTGTAGCTCATCTAATATCTCAACGAAAAAAAATAATCAGCTGGTTACAACGTGGTGTATTGTACGTCAGCTGGTGTCTCGAACATGAAAAAAAATATTTTATTTTCAGTGATTTCCTCTCAAACAAAAATTTACCTGATGATAGCTTATATGTAACTGTGGATAAATACATAGGTCAGCTGGCTGTATCTTGGTGGAAAAACCGTCAGCTGATACTTTGAAAGTTAATACATGGGAGGAAATGACGTATCTTTAACCCCTGACAAGCACACATCTAAACCGTATACCTCTTTAGGCATTGAGGGTGAAAAGTACCCAACATATTTCATTTTCAAATATCTTGATCCCTAATAAAGTAAGAGATTTTTTTTTTAAATTAAAGCTCAAAAATTCTCTACAAAATAGATATAATATTAAATTAATTAGTGCCAATTAAAAGAGATAAAAATACTATCGAAGTTTAAATATACACAAAGAATTCTAACGAAATAAAATTTTTAAATAAAAGAAAATATTTTTGAGAAGATAGAAGAGTTTGTTTGCCATATGTATGGTTTTAATCGTCTAAAAAAGATCAATGAGGCAAGAGTAGCGTCGTTTGAAAAAACATATAAATTTTTGGATACTGAAACTTTCAAGTTACCAAAAAAAGGTATTGATGGCTCTTCTTTACCACCATGCAGATCAGAGCTATATCAGCAAGAGAATGTTAATAATGGTAATGTTTTAAGAGCATGTTACATTGCTCAAATTTGGTCACATGCACACCTGAAGGTTCCAACTTCTCATGATCCTGTAGATTATGGTTGGGCAGAAATCGACAACAAGTATGAATTCACCTGGTTTTCTGGAAGTCAGTTACCATCATCGATTAATGAAATCACTATTCAGCCTGAAAAAGGTAACATTTTTTTATAATTTTGATTATATTATGTTAAAATACGCATCCTAATCTTTTTTTAAATTTTTGTACAGACAGCTCTGACAGCGACTCTGACGATGAATCGGAAAGAGAGGAAAGTGACTCAAGCCAGAGCGAAAACGAAAATGAATAAATCACATTGTTATTCTCATTGTCATTTTTCATCACGTTTATATAATAAATATTATTTATCGAGTAACTAGTTAATTTATACTAAGCTAATTGTTTATTTAATTATTTAAATATATCTAATATCATTTGATAACATACTTATTCGTTTCAAAAACATTGATACAGAATATTTATTTCAACTCAACTCTCATATTGAAGCAGCGCTATGTCGAATAATTAAAGATACGTCATTTCCTCCCAGATGAAAATTTGTGAGTTGATTGTTAATATACTGATGCGATAAATAAAAAAAATCAGCTAGCAATAAGTCGAGGAAAAGCTAGTCAGCTGATGTATTTAAATTGACAGTAGATGCTCCTGCCTAACTCCTATGTAATAACTTTCAAAGTATCAGCTGACGGTTTTTCCACCAAGATACAGCCAGCTGACCTATATATTTATCCACAGTTACATATAAGCTATCATCAGGTAAATTTTTGTTTGAGAGGAAATCACTGAAAATAAAATATTTTTTTTCATGTTCGAGACACCAGCTGACGTACAATACACCACGTTGTAACCAGCTGATTATTTTTTTTCGTTGAGATATTAGATGAGCTACAATTTGACAAAATTTCAGCTGAGAGGAAATCAGTGAATGTATTAATTTTTTTTTTCATGCGTGGGAGGCTACACCCGCTCATCCCCCCAACCGAGTGCCAGCTGACGTTCACAAGGCTTCATAATACTATACTCTGATTCATTTTACTAATTACCGCTTGAGAGGAAATTGGTCATGAAAATCTGTTGCTGGCTCCCGGACTACTAGGGTAGAAAGGATGCAAGAGAAGGCCTCGTTAGAAAAGCAAGTAGGATACATATTCATTTAACAGTCCTAGGTTACACAAGAGTGGATCCAAGGCAGATCTTGGACTGACTCTATATTGATAAGTTTACTGGTGGTAGATCTCTCACATGTGAGAGGCCATCTGGGTAGGTACCACCGCAATGTCTATTTCACCCGTGAAACAACACTGCGTAAATGCACTGTTTTATTTCGGATTGAAGGAAATCGTAGCCAGAGTAACTACTGGACATATTTGCTTTACTTTATATGTAGTTTTTTCGAAATTTTTATATATTTTACGTATTACTAAATACACGTATATATTTAAAAAGTAATTCACACTTTGGTGGCGACGATTGTTACCTAAGCTACCGGTGGTTAGGATCCCAAAGTGAGGAACGTCCTCACTTTTCGTGCCGTATAAAGCAATACTGCCTTCTGAATTTGGCTCTTGATCCGACTGCCCATTGAGAGCCTTTGGAGATATTGGTCGAGGCTTCTTGGTAATGAAATGAAATTAAAATAATTTAATGTATCCATGAAGATGTTCAACATCATTTAGATTTAGTCATTATTTTTTTACCAAAGCGGTTTTCACTAATGACGAATGGGCAAGAAACTCTTATTTTGTTCTTTTCAAAACTAGTTTACAATTTTGTGATTGTTACAAAAGTTACAAGTGGTTTAAATCAAAGCAGTTAATTAATAATATGTTATAATATTTAAAAATTACGAACATGCTTACGTTATATTTAATGTAGCTGAGTGAAGGGAAGTCCAACGAACGAAGAATCAGTATACTCTGCTTCTTGTGAAACCCTAAAGAATAGGTATCAATCCATTTGCAAAATCAACAATCGGAACCATAAGTTGAGTCAACATGCGACATGACGGTAACCTCGTTTGCCAAATCTAAGTATTTTTACAATTTGCTGGTGGCAATTTAACTGATGGTAGGACGTAGGTCTCATATGTGAGAGGCCGCTTGGATATGTACTACCGCATATCTCTCGCCAAACTGCAGTGTAAATGCACTGTTGTGTCCCAGTTTGAAGGACATGTAGCCAGAATAACTACTGGACATGTTGAGACTTAACATCTTATGTCTCAGGATGGCGAGCGCAGTTAAAAACTAAGCATAATTGTTGTTTGGTCTATACTGTCCATGAGTGATTGTATCGCTTACCATCAGGCGAACGGCATGCTCGTCTCGCCATTAATACTTCATAGCATTAAATAATACCTTATTATTGAGCCTGATGGTTATGTTTATAATGTCTGCAGGTCTATCGATGTGCGTAAGCGCGCTGGGGTCGCCGGCGCGGTCGTCGCCAGTGTCGGCGGGATCGGAGCACGGCGAGAGATTCAGCAGGAAAGTTTTCGTCGGGGGCCTGCCGCCTGACATCGATGAAGGTCAGTTTAACTTATTACATGCTAGTAAAAGGAAATAGTGCTATTTCAAATTAACATTACCACTTTATTTCTTAAACCTTAGCATGCTCTATATTTCTGCTATTGCTCATTGAATAGCAGAATTTGTAAACAACAAAACTGACCCTTTTTTTTATTACCAGCGGCTCGGCCCAGCTTCGCCCGGGTACAAATAGATTTCTGTACAATAATATGTACGTATTGTACATATAAACCTTCCTCTTGAATCACTCTATCTATTAAAAAAACCGCATCAAAATCCGTTGCGTAGTTTCAAAGATTTAAGCATACAAAGGGACATAGGGACTTTTATACTATGTAGTGATTTAACAAAAAGAGATTTAAACTTAGGAACTATTGTAGTCTCTTGCAAAACTGTACAAACAGTTGACTGCAGGATCGGTGTTTACATGTAAATACATATTTATACTCGTACATTAGGGCAAGTTGGCTAAATAATGCCTCTTAAGTTTATATTTAAATATGTTTTTGTCGGACTCATGCCTTATGACCTCGGGCAGACTCTTGGGAGTGTACGGTATGCGTTTTTTTAAGGTTCTATCCCCGTAAATATTGTATTGTAAATATATTCTTTTCTACTTTTAAAATTACACACACAAAATTGACTATTCAGTTTCTGTTTTAAGTGGGTACCTGAGAAAAAATCACTCCTTAGATTACACGAAATCGTATAAAAATATTAGCCGATCGGCTCTGTGAATCAAAATCGCAAATTGTGAAATTTAGCTTATATAAGTGCGTGGTGGCCTGTTGGTAAACGGACTAGACGCGACTGCCTACATGTTCACGGTGGTCGCGGGTTCGAATCCCAGGGCACACCCCTGACTTTTCGGAGTCATGTGTGTATTGATAATCAATAACCACGCACTAAAACGGTGAAGGAAAACATCGTGAGGAAACCTGCATACCATAGCGATTCATAAGAATTTCTATGGTATGTAAGTCCGCCAACCCGCACTAGGCCAGCGTGGTGGACTATATGGCCTAACCACTCTCGATCGTATCCTCGATTGTAGAGTAGGCCCGTGCCCTGCAGTGGGACGTATATGGGCTAATACAGAAATAACTTGTGAAATGTTATTATCGACTTCACGTGCTTTTTGTGATTGTGCTATTGCTATTTATTCCAACACATGCAGACCTTAGAGAGTATTTTAGGACTTTGTTTGATTTAGAATGCAATTATGAAACATGAAAAACAGTAGCACATTTGACGGAGCAACTTATGCCCGCGCCGTTTTGTCCTTCGATCTAATATACTGGGTATATCAAGACTGCTACCGAAAACGAAGCTGGGTGGTAATTTTAGTAAGTACAAACACAATGAAACTAAAATTTTCGCAAAAAAACGCGACAATTTTTTTTTATTACTTTTTAAATATCTCAATTTTTGGGTCGTAAATCCATAGTTTTTGCTAAAATAATAATTGAAACTCTTTTATACCTTAGTCCTTGTAAATAAAAGGGTATACACTATTATTTTAGGAAAAAAAATGAATTTACTATCCAAATACGACCATAAGAAAAAAATAACAAATAAAAACGTCGCTTTTTTTTCTCATCATTTTCTGTTGCAATGTGTCTGAAGTCACTAAAACTGCCACCCGGCTTCGTTTTCGGTAGCAGTCTTGAGATACCCTGTATGTACACTAGATTAGTAACGGCCTAAAAATCGGCAAGAGAAATAAGAGCACAAATGACCGTATACTCTTATTTGATTTTAGTACAAAATTCAAATGTATAAGTATAAGCAACCTCGGCCACTTTTGGCGTGTGATTTTTTTCCAGACCCTGTATATAGTATATCGTACCTTTAGAATTATAAAGACCTAACTTAAAAATCTTATTTTTTTGGGAAACGTTCATTAAAGATTTTTAACATAAGAAATTGTGCACTTTTGGAAGATACATCTAGAAGACCGATTCTGCCTTTCAAAAAGTGATATTGGATTGTTCTATTCATTATCAGCACAGAGTCAGGAATTTCTGCCCGATATGGCGATAGGCTCGCCACCTATCACATCGTGGGACGGAACATACAAGACGAAATGTGGGTGTCCTGGCACCTCTGCCTACCCCTTCTGGGAAAAAGGCATGAGGTTATGTATGTGTGTATGTCTGCTTTTCATGCGTCAATAGGTCCTTCTTTAATAACGGGTCGATAGGTCATTTTGAGTCAAAATCTATTTTCTTTAGATTAGGTCACTTTAATTATAAAGGTGCGATATATGATCGAAGTTTTTATTTAACATTTTTATTACCTTCTCAATAGTCCGAATCTCTCCCCCTACGTGTGTAGTGACGTGTCAGTTTTTATCACGCGTCGGCCCCGTCTCAACTGGGTCAAGCCATCTGCGGCGCGGATCGATTCCGCCCCGGCGACTGTTTGACGCGACCCGCGGGGGTGTGGGTTCGATGCCTGACAGTGTGGGTGCTTGGAATTGGGAGTGTGTCCTTTGACTTCATTGATTAATGTAAATTTTACTTTAGGCTGTACGATTTGTTACCTTGCACATGTGAAAAAAAAAACATTAGTAAAATGGCGGTGATGATGCGATGGTTTTTACTGAATTGTAACGTTTGTGAAAATAAGATTAAAATAATTTTTACTCAAGTAATATAATTTATTATTCCCATAACCTGAAGTCAACAATTGAGATATACTAGAGCGGACATCGGGAACAAAATCTCTGCGTATTGTGCGTGCACACGGGTACACATTGAAGCGAGACGGAAGATTATGTTACTGCGTAGGTGTGACAGAGACAGAAACAGAAGGAGCGGTACGGTACCGTTCATTTAGTTACAACCATTTTGTTTGCAGTGCCCCCTCTAGTATATCTCAATGTTTGACTTTAATAAATTATTCTTTTGTCGTGCAATTGTGTAATTTTGTAAGTTATGGAGCCACGCTGTCAGTCATGATTCAGTATGGGCAGGCTTGTCTAGGGCGGTCTCATAGGCGATTGACGCGAAGCGACTGCTTTGCTGTCGCGTTTAGTTCGTTGAGATTGCCGAATACCCAATACACCGTGGCCTCTCCTGCCACTAGTAAAGCATGCATGTATGTATGTTCAAACGACAATCAATAATTCGATTGATGACCGCAAGGTTTCAATTATGACCACCTACCATCAGGCATCAGGTGACCTGCTTGGTCATTGTTGGTGTCGATAATCACTACACATTATATAAAACAAAGTCGCTTTCTCTGTACCTATGCCCCTATGTCCCTTTGTGTGCTTAAATCTTTAAAACTACGCAACGGATTTTGATGCGTTTTTTTAACAGATAGAGTGATTCAAGAGAGGAAGGTTTATGTGTATAATACGTGCATATTAAAGTAGAGAAATCTATATGCACCCGGGCGAAGCTGGGCCGGGCCGCTAGTGTAGAATAAGGCTTCTTTTTGCTAATTGCTCTCCCGTGGAACCTTGTGCCGTGAGAAGCTATGAGTGTTGGATATCGATTGCTGCAAGTACGGCAAATTATCCAATATACTTTGCCACCTACAAACGTAGCGTTGGATATCGATTGCTGCAAGTACGGCAAATTATCCAATATACTTTGCCACCTACAAACGTAGCGTTGGATATACAAAGACAATTGATATTATACATCCAACGGTCACGTAAATACTCATGACGTATCAGAAAAGCGCAGACAGGAACGGCGTGGAAAATAATTTCTCGACTCCGCGACGTCAATTTAAAAGCATTAGACTATTACTGGTGGTAGGTCTCTCAAATGTGAGAGGACGGCTGGGTAGGTACCACCGCAATGTCTATTTCTTCCCGCCAACAGCAGTTTAAATGTACTGTTGTGTTTCGCATTGAAGGACATTGTAGCCAGAGTAACTACTGGAAATATTGAGACTTAACATCTTATGTCTCAGAATGGTGAGTGCAGTGGAAAAGTATTGCTTTGTAATTCAAGGTGTTGTTGGTTTTGCTACTGTTCATGAGCGGTTATCGCTTACCATCAGGGGAACAGCATGCGTGTCTCGCCATTCTTTGCAATAAAACAATCTTAGTTTTTGCGATTTGCGATTGTGATTCGATTGGCTAATATTTTTATACAATCTCGTGTTATCTGTGCAGGAGTGAGTAAAAAGGTGGCATATGTTTGTCGCAAAATACCGCTTAACAATTACAGACGACTTTGTGCGTGTGTAAATTTAGATGTGAAAATGGTTATATATGGTCAGTATTTTATTTACAAATTCTGTGAGAGGCAATTAGCGATAGCAGAAATATAGAGCATGCTAAGGCTTCAAAAATAACAAGGTGGTGATGTTAATTTAACATAGCGATAATTCCCATTACTAGTGGGACGTATATGGGCTGATTCATATACATTATACACATATAGTATAGTCTCTGAGTCAGGTCATTGTGGCGATCCTTGGGGGAAGCCTATGTTCAGCAGTGGACTTCTTGTGGCTGATATGATGATAATGATTATGATGATGATAGTCTCTGAGCGCGGCCCTTATTGACTTAGAGCGCTGATCACTAGGGTTATTGATGAGAAATGCTGTAAAAACGCGAGTGGAATAAAAGCCGGACTAAGCATGGGTAATTTCAATATAAAATTACATTAATTATTAAACTATACATATAAAATATTAGTGATAATGGTTGCGCCGTGTCACCTTGGCCTGGTGGACTGTGTCGTCGTGGTTGCCAGGCAACCGCCCACACAACAATACCAGCCTGGCAAGGACATTGTGGTTGCCATACAGCAGTGACGCCACCTAGTGATCGGGGCTGGGAGTTAATGGCGCTTTTTGTGATTTTGGAGTGTGGTTGTATGTTTAGATTGGACATTAAAAAGCAATTTGTGAAATTAATATTTGTAGGTCATGAGAGAAATTTCATATGTGCATTTATAATTGGTGGTAGGTATCTGATGTTTGAGAGGCTGCCTCGGTGGATACCACCGCGATGTCGTCCGCTAAACAACAGTGTAAATGCACTTTCGTGTTTCGGATTGAAGGACATTGTAGCCAGAGCTGTACTGGACATATTGAGACTTAACATCTTATGTCTCAAGATGGCGACCGCAGTGGAAAGCCAAGCAATGTAACATGGTGTTGTTTGGTTTTGCTACTGTCCATGAGCGGTCGTATCGCTTACCATCAGGCGAACAGCATGCTCTCCTTGCCATTCAAGGCAATAAAAAAAACGTACGTTAAAGCATTCGAACATTTTGTGGATTATCTATGCACATTCGTTGTCCGAACATTTAAATTCTTTCGGATACAGTACCCTCCCAAAAATTCCTGAATTTACCGCGTTCAAAGGCTCTTCTGCTTTACATTACTATAAATTGATCAGTGGTTTTCTGGTGCTAATTTGTATTATTGTCGTTTCCAGATGAGATCACCTCTTCGTTCCGCCGCTTCGGGCCTCTGGTGGTGGACTGGCCCCACAAGGCCGAGAGCAAAAGCTACTTTCCGCCCAAGGGATACGCCTTCCTACTGTTTCAGGTGAGATTTCATACCTATTATTAAAGAAGGACCTATTGACGCATGATAGGCAGAAAGATGTATAAATGGGTCTTCTAGATGTATTTTCCATAAGTAAAAAAAATCTCATGTTACAAATC
Organism: Hyles euphorbiae; assembly: GCA_023078785.2. Classification (NCBI taxonomy): domain Eukaryota; kingdom Metazoa; phylum Arthropoda; class Insecta; order Lepidoptera; family Sphingidae; genus Hyles; species Hyles euphorbiae. The sequence continues at coordinate 1,506,401 of CM041054.1, read as the reverse complement.
TTTAATTAACTATTACCTAAAAATAAGATTTTTCAGTTAGGTCTCTATAATTCTAAATGTGCATATGATTAGAAGCCAAAATCTATTTTTTTGATAGGTCACTTTAATTCTATAGGTAATGTATTTGTAATATTTGCGAAGCGGTGGTAGCAGATATTAACGATTCAAAAGATCTTGTAGAAGACTATTTTGATTTTGATGTTGTCTTATTAACGATTCAAAAGTTCTTGTGGAAGACTATTTTGATTTTGATATCTTGTTAACGATTCAAAAGGTCTTGTGAAAGACTATTTGAATAAATAAATAAATAACACCTAACAGCCACATACTAACATCGAGTCTTGTGTGGTATCAGGAACTACGAGAAACGTTTCGATCTCACAAACACCCAGACCCGGAAGAAATATTTGTGGGCCACACACACTCTCGGTGCGGGGATCGGCCAACTGTGCCACGGAGGCTGTCAATGTGAATGAAGATAATGTTGATGTTATAGGACGAGAGCTCCGTAGCCGCCCTGATGGAGGCGTGCATCACTGACGACGACAAGTTGTATTTGTGCGTGTCGTCGCCCACAATACGCGACAAGCCGGTGCAGATCCGGCCGTGGCGGCTCGCGGACGCCGACTACGTGCTGGACGCGAGCATGCCGCTCGACCCGAGGAAGACTGTGTTCGTGGGCGGGGTGCCGCGCCCGCTGAAGGCTTGTGAGTGTTTAACTGGTTGTTATTAGTCCCATCAGATCTTGAATTAACTTGTTTAGTTATGCTGCTGTTTATGAGCGGTTGTGTCGCTCACCATCAGTCGAACGGCATTAGTCTATTTGTTCTTCCTTTACAACTGCCGTGTGAGCCGGGTACTGTAGTAGAGAACTTAGTGACTGGTTCGGTTCTAAATAATGTGTGTGTGTATGTACTGATGGTAGGTCTCTCATATGTGAGCGACCGCCTGGGTGGGTATCACCGCTTTGTCTATTTCTCCAGTCAAACAGCATTGTAAATGCACTGTTGTTTCGGATCGAAGGACATTGTAGCCAGAATAACTACTGGACATATTGAGACTTAGCATCGCATGTCTCAGGATGGCGAACGCAGTGAAATGTTGCCACTGTTTATGAGCGGTCGTATTGCTTACCATCAGGCGAACGGCTTTTTCGTCTCGCCATTCATTCTAAAAAAAAATGTATATTGATGCAGATCAATATACATTTTTTTTTAATTTTTGAAAAGTTATTCATATTGCAGAATATGAATAACTTTTCATGAGGAATGAAAATTTATAATAGGTCCTTAGTCTTCGCATAGTTGTCAGAATATAATAGTACTTAGATATACCTTAGTTAACGTAATTGTGTGCTAAAATAGTTTGTCTGCGTGTTTCAGTCGAGCTGGCGATGATAATGGACCGGCTGTACGGCGGCGTTTGTTATGCCGGCATCGACACGGACCCCGAGCTCAAGTACCCCAAGGTATGGACTTGTTTTTAACCGACTTAAAAAGGAGGTTCTCATTTTGTTGGAAAATCCAATTCTATCTATGACAACAATTGCTCGAAGACGCATGAACGGGTTTGGAAAAATCTTTTTAAAGGTATTTTTAAAGGGTAGTTTTACGTTTAACTTAATATAATATCCTACGTGTTTGGCTTTCAATATAAGTATATGTAACCCATATATTTTGATTTGTTTCCTAGTCAAGTCAATCAGCAAATTTATCAACATGTAAAAGTACAATAAAATAAACAGAAGCGTGTGAGATGTTAATGTGTTTATGTTGCACGTTGCGTTGCAAGTTGTGATTCACGTTGCGTTGCGTTTTACAATAATGTACATGAGTTGAGGTAGAGGTATTAGCAAATCATATTACACGTGGCGTTTTATGTTATAAGGTACAGAGTTAACGTATGTATAATGTTGCACGTTGCGTTGCGTGTTGTAGCGCGCTCGAGTCTATGTATTTGATAACATTGCAACTCGTGTTACACGTTGCGTTTTGTGTTGCAAAGTACATGAGTAGATGTATGAATAATTTTGCACGTTGCGTTACGTGTTGCAAGGTATATGAGTAGATGTATGTATGTAGGATTTGAATGTTATGATGAAAGATGAGTAGAATGGACGGTAGACGAATGACTGATATGGAACGTGGTTTATGTGAAAGAGATGACTAATGAAAGTATTTAAGTTGGAAAGAGTTAGAGGATGAATGATTAAGATTTTGAATTATGGAAGGACGGAATGGGAGAGAAGAGTCTGGACATGTAAAACGTGAAGGAAGACTTAAGAAGATGATGAAGACGCTTTTTAAGACTGAATAAAGAAGAAGATATTACGAGTATACCGACGATTTTCGAACAATCTTGGTTTCATTTGACCCGAGGCGGAACTACTCCCACGTGTATAAAGTTTTACGTTACGTTTTATGTTGCAAGGTACATGAGTAGATGTATGTGTAATGTTGCACGTTACATTGCGTGTTGCAGGGCGCGGGTCGCGTGGCGTTCTCGAACCAGCAGTCGTACATCGCGGCGATCTCGGCGCGGTTCGTGCAACTGCAACACGGCGACATCGACAAACGCGTTGAGGTAAATGCATTTCTATATATATTATTATTATACTGTGACCGAAAACGAAGCCAGGTGGTAGTTTTAGTGACTACAAAGTTAAAGTATTACAATATTATGATGTTTGTAATATTGCAACAGAAAACTTCGCAAAAAAGTGTATTTTTATTTTATAGTGATGTTTTAAATGTCATCGTGTTTAAGAGTACATTGATTCATTTTGCTAAAATTATAATTAAAATTTTATTATTAAAAGGGGTGGCCCTGGGCTGATAATGAATAGAAAAATCCAATTCCCGAAAATTAGTGCCTATTATGGCGATAGTGGAGTTATAGCGTTATATAGTTATAGCGTTCTCGAGTGGAGGCCACGTACAGGCAAGCGAAGTGTTGGACGCCCGCCTACAAGGTAAGGTGGACGGACGATCTGACTAAGGTCGCAGGAAGTCGCTGGATGCAGGCCGCTTCCAACAGGTCATTGTGGAGATCATTGGGGGAGGCCTATGTTCAGCAGTGGACTTCCTGTGGCTGATATGATGATGATGATGATGATTATGGCGATAGGCTCGACCTCTATTATTTATTAGTTTGATGGCGCATTTGACAAGATGGGTAAACGTCGGTAGCTGTCACCGTTGTTTTACTCTAACGCGACACCCGGTGCTAGTGCGGCAAGAACCATGATTACCAGCAAGAACGGCGATCAGATCATATCGGACTGACGCGCTACGTGCTTGGTGGAGCGTTATGTGATTTCGTGTGCTCAGTTCAATAGCTATCTTATAAACTCCAAATCATGTGTTTGACAGCCTCCGTGGCGCAGTCGGTTAGACGCCGCCTGTGAAACGGGAGGCCACGGGTTCGATCCCCGCACCGAGAGAAATGTTTGTGCGGCCCACAAATATTTCTTTCGGGTCTGGGTGTTTGTGAGACCGAAAAGTCTCTCGTAGTTCCTGATACCTGCGACACAAGACTCAAATCTTACTGTAGGGTCAGGACTATGTATGTGACTGTTGGGTGTTATTTATTTCTGTGTAGCGTTTTATTCTCCTCGCCCGAATACCCACGCCTACCTAAGTCCCCTATGTCCCTACAAGTTTAATTGATATTGTATTAAATGTGAATAACGAATGGTTTCCAGGTGAAGCCGTACGTTCTGGACGATCAGATGTGTGACGAGTGCGCGGGCGCACGCTGCGGCTCCAAGTTCGCGCCGTTCTTCTGCGCCAACGTGACGTGTCTACAGGTACGATGCCTATAGGCAATATGTCTATGTACATACAACAGTAGAAATATCTTGCCAACAGGTAAAAGTGTATATAAGTTTTAGAACAAAATATTTCAGACGTCCTAAAGTGACAGTAAATACATGAAGAGCAGAAAGTCATTAAGCGCAATTTTTTTGTTTTCAATGATGACCATGTACTCTATCTCTAAACACACTTTTGTCTCAAAACAGTATCATTTCATTTTAGGATCAACAAATTTTCTAATATTGATTTTTCTCTTACCACTGTAATGCCAAATACAAACATGTGATATTTTTCATGGAATGAAAACTCTTTTGTGTTAAAATAGGTTAGAAACCATAAAAACGGAAGTGTTGAGATTTTTCTAATGTACCGTTTTTTAAGCGTATTAAGTATTAAGCTGTACTTAAGGGCGTCGCCAAGGGGGGGCAAGTAGGGGCAGCTGCCTCCCCCTCCTAGAGATTAAAAAAAATTGCCAAATATAAAGCAACCAAAATCTTTAACTTGGCTTGCCACTATACGGTATTTTTTTTGCATATACCATACTATTGTACAATAATACTGACTGTCTGGGGGCCGCCGTCAAAATTGTAGAAGTTGCAATCACATTTTTCTCATTATCCATAATATTTGCGCCTCCCTAGGCCATCAGCTGGCGACGTCCCTGACTGTACTATAATAGTTATTAATTTGCCATTTCAGTACTACTGCGAGCACTGCTGGGCGACTATACACTCGCGGCCCGGGCGTGAGTTCCACAAGCCGCTGGTGAAGGAGGGCGCCGACCGCCCACGAGCCGTGCCCTTCCGCTGGTGTTAGTGGGCGACGAGTATCGGGCGTGTGGGTGACTAGCATCGGCTGTGTGGGCGACGAGAGATTTGGTGGGCGATTTTAATGCTATATTTGGATTATAGAGAAATTTTTCGTTTTCTTTTTCTTGTGGTTTAGTGAAGATGGCGTCAAATTGTTTTGTATTTTTTTTATAGGTTTGAATGGGATGGTAGTTAAAATCGCGCGCCAAATTGAGTGATTTGATAAATGAAATAAAATAGCCCACGCCCACACGCTGTGCGTAACGCCCACAGCGGCCCGACACCGAGCACTAGGCCAATGAAGTAAGCTCTCGTCCAAACAAGATTGCCAGATTGGAAAAATCATTAATGTTGAAATAGAAAAATATATTAAATAAAGTTAGTTGCGGCTACCCGTCTGTAATCTTATATTCTGGATAAACGGTAGTCGAGTTTGATATCTAGATTTTTTCCCGACGCCATCTTGTTTGGACGACGACTGGCAGCTGGCAACACTGGCCCGCTGGCACGAACTCGCCACTTTTGGTAGACGATGCCAATTAATTCCGTCATTCCTACCTGTAATGGCGTTTCTACCGTTAGTGGGAGTTGGCGAAGTGGCAGTGTTGCCATACTAAACGGACATGACTCGCAAAACCTCCCGATTGGTCGACAAGGCGTATTGGCGTCCGAAATTTAATAATTACCCATTGTATAATGTTAAGCAAAATATAGAATTCAAGTACAAGACGCTAAATAGGCGACGCGGAATCTCCCCGGTGTGGCCGGCGGGGAGATTTTCTCCGCTTTTGGGGAGAATTTCGGGGAGAAATTTCCCGCACAGCCGAGCGAAGATTCCGCGGCGCCGATTCGTTTTAAGCAAAATGTATCCAAAAAAAAAATACTTAGCTAGTTGTCCGTTTGTCGTTTGTGATTTTTGATGATGTTGCACATTCGCCGGCGCGGTGGCTCGCCGCGGCCGGTGTGCACGCTCACTTAGTAAGGTAATGTAAGGCATAAGTGATATGTCTAATTTCTCACAAAATATCAAATGCGACACCGTTTCGGCGCCGCTTTTGAGCCGGATTGAGGCTTTTCTTGAGACTTGACGCTTGAGACCTGAGTCTGAGACTTGAGGCTTTCGGGCTTGTCTTGAGATGTGTCTCTAGGTGTGAGGCTTGAGTCTAGTCTATCAGGCTTTAGCAAGCCGCTTCGAACCGGTGTCGGCGTTTCAAAAACGGTACCTGTGTAGCTAGAATGAATTTCCTAATCTAGTATTTTTTTCACATTTCTCGACGCGGACGTTGCGGTCGTCTCTTAGTGTTTGTTGCTTTTTTTCTGTCCCACGCTTGGGTCACGCGACAAGCCTTGAGAAAGGCGGGGTGAATTGGTACTCGGGAGAATATAAACAAACTTTTATTATCCAACATATGAAAGGATAAAGGCATAATTTTAATACAAATTTCGTCAACGTCACAAAACCGTTTTGTTTCTATTGTCCGCGTTTAGTGGTACATTTTGTTTTGCGTTTCTATTGGCTTTGTCGCGTGGCGCAAGCCCGTCTTGACCTCAGTTTTGTTCGGGAGGCGGTAGATGTCGCGATTGTTGCTGTATCTGTTTGAACGAAGTTTTCTAGTTCCTGACGAGGAATGTTGCCCAATGGTGGCTTATTTGCGTTGGGCTTGCAAGAGAATTGTAGGCTTGTATGAGAATTTTAGGATAATATTTAATACACTATGTAGAGGGCATTTATCAATCTATCACATGCATATTTAAATAGTGAAGTCGTAAGCTTAAATTCTACAAACAACACAAAAATTGCCTCAATGTTTAACCCTTTAATATAATGTATGAAATATCTGATTTTCGACTGCTATTTACATCTGCAGACTTATGTCGTGCAAGCCGGCATACAAATCTCTGCGACCAATGCAAACAAGCCACCAGTCTTCGATAGTTACCAAATCTGGCTGTAGTTATTTTAGCGTTTATAATATAATTGTTAATGTTTTATTTTCTGCGGAAGAAGCCGGGGTAGTGCAATAGTTTGTAGAATAGATATAATGAAAGCCCGCGGGCATGTAACTGAAAATTGTCTAGAAATGACTTTGAGGTGTCTGATTTCGTCTCGAGTACGGTTTTTGAACCAAAACGATGTTTTGTTGAGCCCAAAAGTTGATGTTTGAGCCTCGAGTTCTGGTTTTTGAGTCTTTGGCTCTTTATGTGTCCATTTGGTTTGGGAGATTGTGTTGAGATGAGAATAACATATAGTTTAAGGGAAATATGTGTTTTAAACACATTTATAATCCAACTTGTATTTTTGTTTAATATCAAACGGGGTTAATAGAGATGCATGTATTAAGGTATAAACAGGTCTTTTCAATAATGTAGTTCTAATTTATTAATTAACAACTATAACAACCGTAACACCTTTCTAAAATTGAAAAGCCTATGGCTTTCAAAATACAAATATATTTCATTAACGATTGACCAGTATAGTTTTCTATTTACCTGTATCCCAATTTACCCTGATAATACTCTACTCAATTTTTGTGAAACTAATAGTTTATTCTTTCCATCTTAACACACTCTCCTAGATGATATAGTTTGTTGACGATCGATCATTGGTTTTGCCTTTAAATGTTAATGTTTGCTGCGAATTTTGACAGCGTCGAGATCGTGGGGTAAAGCATTGACTCCAGTAATATCTTTTGTCTATAAAATACCCTGAGTTTCTTCAATTCTGAGATTCAATACAATCTTAAAAGTGCATTGCATACGAAAAATTGACACGTATGTCTAATAAATTGCAGTCTTACAAAAATATTGCAATTTAAAATTACAATTGAAGCCGGCTTGCAGCATGGCTTTCATGGTTTTACTTTCATAAATGTGGGATATTTTACTGTAAGCCTGTCTTGGAATTTCATACAATCTGGAATGTCCTATCTATAAATTGCATTACAGTCAAGCCTTTAAATTGATATTTTGGAGTTCATTTTCAAGCCTGCATGATCTTGAACGCTCGTCTACTTGCCTGAGATGGCGACACGATATTTGGATTTCGATATTTTCACTGCCGGTAAATAGGTGACGTATTTACTGTTTATTACACAAAATCCCACAGGTAACATTAACTACAATTAATGCCGTATGCCTTTCCTCGTCTCATCCTTTTTTCTTCCTGCTCCCGCCCAAGATTTGATGGTCCACACATCCATCCGTTGTGTATGTTTATGTGCAGTGATCTCTTACCATCAGGTCACCTGTTTGCTCGTTTACCCGACTTGACTACAAAAAAATTGCCTATATCAGTATTCGAAATGTCCAAATCCATATATCATTTCGAACATCTTGGGCTTGTCTCGCAATTTTTTCTAGTATTATCGGACCAACGCGTTTAAATTATGTGATAGAGTCGATTAGGATTTTGAATTTTTTTGGATGTCAGTCGATGGCAAAGCTGAGCGGTGAAGGATAGGATTCCATGACTTAAGAGGGAATTTTTGGGGGATTTTCATGGTTATATGATCTAACCGTTTTTAATCGTACTTCCGATTATAGAGGAGGTCAGTGTCCTGCAATGGGACCTATATGGGCTGATACAGAAACAACTTTTACTATGTAGACAACCCTGAAATCGCATACAGCTGATCCATACAAAAATCTTTAGACTCTGCAAAATTTGTGACTGTCAGAGAATAGAAAAGGAATGCATTACAGAGTTATGACGTCAACAGTATTAAGATACGTGCGTGCGAATGAAATAGCATGTTCCGTATGTTTTAGTGATGCGTAAATTAATGTCCATTTTAGAACCAATTTTGATGCAGTTTTGAAGAATAATATTTGTTCATGAAATTATGTCTGAATATAATGCCTCCTCCCCCCAAAATTCCTTCGTTTATGGGTATGTGGATCAAGTCCGAGAAATTTTTAAACACGCGTAAACTATTCTAGAGAATTTTTGAAATTAATGCACCATTTGATATTTTAATTAGATGTAAAATTTTGCGCTTTATAATGGTTCATTGTAGTTGAAGTATTCAACTTGAGTGATTACGAACAATATAGGCACGATGTGTTAGAGCGAGACGGAAGATGATTGCGTAGGAGTGACAGGGACGAACATATTGCAGTTTACGAAATCTTTAAGCGATCTACGCGAAAAAGAAAGAGAGAGAATACAGCAGAGGGAGATAGTTTTGATACCACTGTCAATTTTGTTCGTAATCCCTTCTAGTATAATATTACAATTTAATGTAATATTTATAGATGAAATTAGGTAATTGTAGAGAATTTTTGATATCTGATTTTTTACTTGGTGTTGTGTGTTTGGGCATATCGAATTTTAAATTGAATGGGATTTTATGGCTGCAATGGGAAATATTAACATTAGTAATACCTAGTTGCGTTTTAATTCAGAATAACTAAGAGCATAAAATAATAGACGAATGCCCATTTTCCATACATTGTTGGGCCCCAAATTTAATAACACGTAATAATACGAAATTAATGTAATTTTTTAGGTAAATTCCAAATTATTTTACAATTACCGTTTGGAAGTAAAGTCAAAGCAATTTACTAGTTTTAACATTTTAACTCGATTTCCAATTAAAATGTACGGAATTTGAAATGTTAAGTGGGACTAAAATGGTTTCATTTTTCACAATGAATATTTAATCTGTGGGCCTAATAATGGGCATTCCTTTTTTAGCTTTTAACACATATTTTAGTATACCAAGGTCGTAATGTCTCCCCAATTCCAATGAAATTACTGATGGAGTATTAATAATAATTAATGGCCATAGATTCTAAATTAATTGAATTTGGTAATAAATTTAATAACCGCTCAGCAATGCCCGATGTTAATTTGGACGAAATTTGCAACGTTTTTCTCGTTGTAATTAATTGTATGGTGCCATCCGACACTTATGGTATAGTCTGTCAATAATTACAAATTAAAAAACCTTGGGGTTATTAAAGTTCTAATTGAAATTGAGGGTTTTTGCGGCATAAAAGACATTTCCATCGAAATATTTCGTCTTAGAGACGTTTTTGTGACGCAATTTGTGCCGTTAGATTTTAAAACCTAGAAACTATGTTGAAATGTCTCATTAACATGTGCCGTATTTCCGTGGCATAATATACCCCAAAAGCCAAATGCGGCTTAGTCGCTTACCCCATTGACAGACATAACCATAGTGTATCGGAGGGTTTTTCGATGGTTTTTTAAATATTGTGTACTTAATTGCGCCGTTTCGTGGCATTGGACGTTACCCCAAGCCACGTGCGTCTTGACTGTAGACAAAAAGACTTGTGTGTTTTTTCGATGAGTTTTTGCGATCGTTTCGATAGATTTTTCGTGTCGTCTTCTCAAATTTTTGCGAGGCTAATCAGTGCCTTTACGTGGGCGAATGGTAGGTACCCCTCCCTTTGTTACCCCTTATGGGGTATTTAGTGACCCTGTTAGCAAAACGGGGCATTTGTAGTTCCTTTTGATGCCCGTCAATGTTCTCGTCGTGTTTTCTCCTATAATCGACGTTTATTTCCACGGCAGGTCCGGATTTTTGCCCCGTAAGGCGCGCGCAATACAGCGATCTATTTTTAATGGCGCCGCGTCGGATGGGGTGAAATCCAGCGACGATTTTGTTTTATGAAAACGTAGTTGCAATTTGTAATCTATATAGTGCGTTTAGAGCAATCTGCCACCACATAATGACACGTTATGGGACTCTTTAGGTCGTAAATGAACGTACGTTCGAGTATTACACAATTAAAGTAGACGAAATATTTGAATATTTATATATTTTCTTAGTATTTAGATATGGCATGTACAGAGCGCGCGGCGTCCACTCCGGCCAGCCGCGCGCACGATAGTCAAATAATAGTTTCCAATAAACTCTAGTAAATGCGAAATTGCGAATTCGTGATTCTTTCTCTAAATAAATTAAAAAAATAATAATTAATAATAGCGAGTATGTTAGAGTATTTTAAAGTCACGCCCTTGTCACGCCTGGTTTGTTCTTCACTCGGCACTGTACGCCCCTTACCCCGTTTCAGGCGTTTTTTTAGTGCATTTTTTTCCACACAAATTGCTAAAGGTATTATTGGTACAATGTTTATTTGGCGTAATGTTTGTGATGTGTTTATGTACCGGTGCGCGGAGTTTAGATTGAAATTTATTTCTTATATATGATTTACGATGCGCGGTTTTTGTATTTCCCCCTCCCCTCGATTAGATTTTGCTCAATTTCGCCCCCCAATGAAGGAGCCGATGCGACGGGACGTGAGCGTGTGTGAGTAGCACTGTCCCATTTTGTATTTTTGTATTTTTATAAAAACGACGGTGATAAAAATTTGATACAATTGGTGGAACGTGGTTTTTTTAGCGCGCAACGCGGCGTCGGGGCAAACCTCTCGACGCCTCTAAAACTTAATTGGTGTTATAGTTTTAATGTGGTGTGTGAGTGCCGTGGTTCGGCCGCGGTCGGGTGCTTCCGGCCGTCGTCGGGAGCGCTCGGGCCGGCGTCGTTTTTTAGTTCGTTTGGGCGAGTTACCCCATTTGTTGTGCGCACGTTTTTGAGCCTGTTTGAGGCCGCCTCGAGTCGCGTTTTTCAGTTAGGAGGTATGTGTTTTGGTTTGGCGAGGCGGTTTTTTTTTTCTCGTAGTTTGTAGGCGTTTTTTTGCTTTAGTTTTGGTTATTGCGACGGTTTTCGCGCCGTCTCGGGCGGATTGGTTGTTGCAGGCGAGATTGTGGGTAGATTCTATTGTTATATCTGGTCAAAGCTTGAAGGAAATGGCTATAAAGATTACGCGGAAATATTGGGGTAATTTACTCAAGTAACCCAAATATGTATAAAGCAATTATATAGCTAAATAAAGTGGGAAAGTCCGACCCTTCTTGGGTACTCTATTGTCACAAAAAGGCGACCAATAAGGTCCTGGGTACGATGCTATCTAGTTACCCAAGTAACTGCTAGATTACCCCAATTTTTCGGTTTATTATAATATCTCGAAGGAAGTCCATAAGGTCGCAAATCGCCTGCAACAACTACTACTCCCCAGTTCGTTATTTGTCTGTTTATGAACGGGTGTAATATGCGCGTGTTTTCGATTTCCGACCTTAGCTCGTATTGTGGCATATCAACCCCGACGCGTTGCGGGGGGCGCCAGAACTCAAATCTATTTTCTTAAAACTAAATGTACAATGTGTAACAGTGTTGTTTGCCACTCTGTAGTACAGGCCGTCATAATTGTGTCAAGAGATTCATCTTACGTCGTGGCTATTTGAACTAATAATTGTTGTGAAAAATGATTGCTAATTCTTGGCTCGCAACTTTTAGCATTAAATATTACTAATAATACTTAATTCGATCATTATCATAGAAGAAAACGGTCTAGTGTGGAAAAGCTGACGTGGAATGAATTATTGATTCTCTGATGATTCCATCGTAAAGTGACGGTCTCTCCAAAAGCAGAACGTCTGACAAAATATGTCCCTATAAGAATCGATGGCATTCTTGTTAGATGCTTGTGAAACGAGGCCGTTGTGAGATCCCGCACTGAGAGAAATGTTTGGGTATTTGAGTCGGAAAATCTATAATTTTTGATATGACACATAATTCGATCTTAGGTCAGAACAGGGAAAGTTGCATTAAGTTTGTTACACATCGTACATAGTGTATTAAATTAGCTAACTTTGAAGTTGTGATTCGAATCTTGTTCCCCCCCTCATACCCCGCACACAAGTCTCCCCCTTCATCACGTTTCGAATGGGTGTCCCATCTCTGCATGTAAATACTATTGTTGCGAGTTAGTGGAAAATGAGAAAATCCGCAAAAAAAAACGTTTTTTTACTATTAAAAGTGCGGTCGTCGATCGTTTTTCGGTAGCTAGATGCCGACGGCTCTGTCCGGCCGGCAAAATTGTCTTAGTGGAATTAAGCGCGGATTAGCGAATGACTAGAGCAATTCATAAAGTACTAGTTGAATAATTGTAATGTGAATATAGCAATTGGAATATTGTGATTTGTAGTTTTTCACTGTTGCGTTTTGACGGGTTGGATGGCTGGCTGTCAGATATGCATTTTAAATTTTTATGTTTTTATACAAAAAACCTTTTTTTTTCCTTTTCTTGTTAATAAGTGTCATAAATGAAGTTTGCGAAGATATTTTATTTATAGGTTTAACAACTTGTGCAATGAGTTACGAAATATTTTCTCAAGTAAAATAGCGTTTATTTGAGTTAGATATCATATTTCTACATAATCGATACATAGAGGTGGGACGTCTGATTCAGAATTATTTTGGATAAATCTATTAGAGTATCGACTGCGGTTCTTTCCAGCCTGCAGGATATTTTAATGGTGTATTTGACAGTCGGGCATAAGTTACCCCAACACACATTGTGTGGTTTTTTCAATTTTTTCACTTGTTTAAAACGCGTGGTCGGATCTATATCGACGGTTGGCGGCATGCGTGCGTATTCATTTTTGATGCTGTACATCTTTCTGCGCCGACTCTTGTTTGCTACCATTGAATTTTAGACGAAAACCGCCAAATTTTACCGCATTGGGGTAACCCAAAATCATTTTTTCAAAAAAGAACGCGGTAAAATTTGGCGGTTTCCAAAAAAAATTTGAAACAAAATATTTAAGACCTAGCTCGAATTTAGTTGTTTTTTATATTAGAATGAATTATATTTGATGTAGTTATCACAAATGTGTTATGAAATTGTCTCTTACTATTCTTTATAAAAATTTGTTTGTGTATATATTTTTAAAATAAATGCTTATTTTCACTATGAAATATTTGTCGTGGAGTTTGTTTTTTTTTTTGTTATAGTTACAATAGGGATGTGTCGCGCTTGAGGGATGTTTGTTGTCTATGGCGGCGAGTCGGCGCGCCTCTATGGTTTAATGGAGATTCATATATTTTTATAGACGTTATTTGATTGTATTGTTGAAAAACTGTAATGTGTTCATTTGACCAGGTGTGTGATTTGTTTATGAGCGCGGGCGTGGCCAGATTTTATCTTTACCCCCCATAAATATTTTTCCATCGTTAATGTTAATGTATAGGATTAATTAACACTTGTTTGGGTGTGCTATCTTTTTTTCATGTCAATATATTTTTCAAATGTATTTTTCTAGTTTTTAATATTTTGCACGAAAAACAAAACAGCTTGAGGATGATTTTTTCCCAAAAAAAATCTCAACATCTTTAAGGTACATCTTTTTTTATTACCCTGGTCATGCCCCCGTGGTTAACCGCCGTTTGGTGCCCCCCCTCCCCCCCTCGGCCTCCCATAATAGTGGTGCCACAACTAGCGACGGCATAGTGAGATAATTAAGTGTTAATTTTTAAGCTTTTTTCCTTTAGTGTTAAGCACTTTTTTTTTCGGAGTACTCGGGAACGTTTGGGTGTGAGTGGCTTTTTCGGGTTAAAAATCTGGGATTTTATAAAAAGAATTCTTATCAGTATCGTGATATCCAATTACATTGCTAGTTAATAAATGCGTTACGGTTATAAATCATAAAATTATCAATGATTTATTGACCCACATGCACAGCGTTGCTGTGTATTTACATAAAAAAATAGTGACTTCGCTTCATTTCCGAACTGGCTTTTGTTTACATTTCACTTTTTTTTAAAAAAGGCTGCAGTCATCTGCTGCATTGTAATTATCAGTAAAAAAAGATAATGTCATACAAAAAAAAAACAAAAAAGCCAATCACACCGCATCGTTTCCTCCCGCACCGAACGGCGCACCTCGTGTTACAAAAAACTTTTGATGTTTTGGCTTGTACACTATCTTGGTATGTCTATTTATTTCGTAGACTGACGGAAAGGATTAAAATGAATTTGAAATTTTGTACGTGTTTGCATTCGCTTGGGGTTGGTGCAAATTAAGATGGACACGATTTACGTAACTGTTACGGCGGGTATGACGGAAAATGTAGATAAAAAAATGAAAAAGATGTTTAAAAAAATATATAAGTTAAATATTTTTCTGGATTATTCAGCACGGCAAATTCTTTATTAAATGGCCCTTTTTATGTAGCTAATTAAACAAAAGTATTGAAATAGAACTTGCTATAGAAAAATTACACTATATATTGTTTAATATATCTTTTTAATGTTTTCATTCAACATATTTGCAGTCATACCCGTTGGCGGTCGAGTAAAATAGGTAATGACGTGAATGGTTCACGGAAATGATGGAAGATTAAGAAAATACTGTCACGTCATACCTAACACTGACCTCTATAATCTTCGCTGGACTGAGAATGTATGTTACGTTAGAGAAAAAATATTTTTTGAGTTCATTAGTCTTACTTTTCCTGGTAATTTGAAATGTGTTTTAAGTACCGTGGTTTCACCGTCCTGATTGCCGCCAAATAGCAGTAAACAAATAATTTATGAAGTTTATCTCCAGTCCAGACTTAAGACACAGAGGTCACGAATAGAAGAGGGACTTTATAACCACGTGTCAAGCCCTTAAATCCTTATTTTACGGGCCAAAAACATTTTTTTGACCAAAGAACACGTCCCAAAGATTAAAAAGACAGAGGGGCAAACGTCACCGCGCCTTTTTTCCTATTATTTTCGTCGTGTGGCTGACAGGGCGATATTACGCGTTTTCCGCGTGTTTTTCACACGTAACGTGCGAAATACGCGCGCAATTCGCGTGCATTTCGCGTGCGTTTCGCGTTATCCCAACAGTGGAGCCCGTTTTTAATCTATTTTTGACGTTTATTTATTTTTTACCTCGTTTTTTTTATATAACATTTTTTTATCGTAACGTTTAAATGTAGTTAGTGTATTTTCAGTATTTTATTGTTTTTTGTTTGTATTTTTTTTTGTTACTTCACCGCAATTAGAGTTAAGCTTTTTGCAAATTGTGGTAATGCACCCTAAGCCGGTAAGAGATTTGAATGGTGAAGCGTTTGTGTGAAAACAAATTTGAAGCTTTACCTAATATTGTATTGTATATTTTTTAGTTTTTCATACGTTTGTTTTGAGCGATGAGATGGAACGCGTCACGCCGGGCGGCCAAAAAAAATTTAATTAGTAAATTAGTATTCCATAGCGTTAGCTTATATCGAGCTGTTTCCTACAAAAATGTCGGACCCTGCAACTTTGTCGGAGCGTCCTACAAAAATAACTACGTTAAAACGTCGACGTGGTGCGTTTGTCGATTCGTATGTACCTTATATATGTATTTATGTAATCTGTAGATTTGAATTTATCGACGTTTTTTGTTTAGAGTGTATACTTTTTTCGTTTGAATAGTATTATAGTAGTTAAAGAGGCGGCGCTTGTGGGGCGAACGGTTTGTGGGGTTTTTAAAACGTTATCCTACAATTGTACTACAAATATACATAGACAAATGTTGGGATTGACAACTTTTCTTGATATTTTATTTAAACATTGTCGCTTTAATATCTAATGTTCAACGGACTAGCTTCACTGCTTTTTTAAAAAGAAATTTAATGACTTTTGGGATGCAATATAGAATACATCTGAACTGTAGATACATCTGAAGCGATAGAATACATCTGAAGTGTTGTCGATCTCAAAGTATATGCTATTTATCTATATATTAAAATAAAATATTGTTGATTTTGGTGATTCCAATTGTGCTGTACTTTAAATAAAATAGAATTTTAAATTTCACTTTATTAAAAATCATTTTCTGGCAGTTTTCAGTTACGGCCAATTTGAATCGCCAAATTGTTGAAATAGAAAATATATTGTAAAATTATGAAGCAATATTTAAGTATTTTATGTAATATATGTTGTATAAAAATGGTGACACCGTAAAAAAATGCTGTTGACCTCTCATCACTTAGACTTTTTTATCAAAATAGTCGATTTTTAAGCACGTTATAGTCGATTTTTTTATGGTGCCACTGTTATAGTTTGTGCATGAAGTACTTCAGTGACGTAGCTAAAATTAACATTTTAAAATCGATTCTGTCCATGACTGGATAATTGCCAGTATAGGACACTTTGTCAGTTTGACAGCTGTCAATAATTTGGCGGGAAATTTTATTTTACTTTTTATAGCTTCGTCACTGAATGAGGGGTAACGTTTAAAAATCCGATTTGGTTGGATCGCAAGCCCCGTAAGCAGTAGGAGTTGTTTGAAAACTGAAAATACTTGGATTTTTATATGAATTTTATTATTATAATATGGTATTTTACTAAGATTAGTCCAATATTATAAATCTTTAGCAATTGTTTTATTTTTATCCCGGAATACACGTTCCTACAGGGTGTTGAACAAGTTATCCATACAAAAAGAAGGGTTGCCCTGGAATCGAAACCTTTTCTTGGTAATTTGTTATCAAATGGTATGTATTATAGAAGAATAAACACTCAACACAAATAGTAATCTGCACTCACACTATAATAGTTTCGAACTACAAGACATAAACCGTTTTAAAACATATTTTAAGTACCGATATTTTGTCTTCTTCGCTCAAACTGAATCCAATAGTCGTTCGAAAGGGACTTAACATTAACAAAAAAGGTTTTTAAAACTTAATAACACTCTTTAATGACTAACACTTGTCTGTGTTTTTTTTTGGTGGTCTATTTTCACAAGGTTCTAACCTACCAGCTTACAGCCGCTGCCAATAAACAATCCCAATCCAAATATTGCTGTTTGAGATTGACAGTTCAATCTTTTTTCTGATACTATATTGCCAATAATCAATCTCAGTAGTGAAAAAACTATGGCAACATGACAAGAGACCAATCGAAAAGTAGAAAACAATCCAGATTGACTTCATTCTAATTTTTTCGATTGATTATTGGCATCGGCCGTTAGAGGGTAATAGCTAAATATACTTTCGGTTATTAAATGAATTAATAAAAAAAATGTTACATAATTAATTCAATTTCAATTAATCTAGGAGCGCCAACACTACGAACAAAAAAATCTTCTATAGTAAAAATATTCAGTCACGTGGGATTGAAGTAAAAAGAATACACATATATTATGATACTGACTGATGAGACTACTTATGAGACTGCCTCGGTGGCGTAGTTGTACTACAGTACGGTTATAAAGCTGAGGTCTCGGGTTCGAATCCCGGGTTGGGCAAAGTGATATTGGATTTTTCTATTCAGTATCGGCCCAGAGCCAGGAATTTGTGCCCGATATGGCGATAAGCTCGCCACCTAACACATTGTGGGACGGAACATACAAGGCGAAATGTGGGTGCCCTCGCACCTCTGCCTACCCCTTCTGGGAACAAGGCGTGAGTTTATGTATGTATGTATATATTATGATAATCGTATTTATTTAGCTGTTGTATGTGATTAGCCTCTGGAGAAAGGCGGGAACGCGCGTGTGTGCAAGTGATAGACTCCGATGGATCTGGAAAGAAATATAAATAAATATAAATATAAATAACACCCAACAGTCACATACATAGTCCTGACCCCACACTAAGATCGAATCTTGTGTCGTGGGTATCAGGAACTACGAGAGACTTTTCGGTCTCACAAACACCCAGACCCGGAAGAAATATTTGTAGGCCGCACAAACATTTCTCTCGGTGCGGGGATCGAACCCGCGGCCTCTCGTTTCACAGGCGGCGTCTAACCAACTGCGCCACGGAGGCTGTCAAGAAAGGATTTTATTAACAAACGACCTTAGACTATTTATAATATAGAGGGATGGTTAAACACGTATACAGAGTATATCAAGAGTGCTACCGAAAACGAAGCCGGGTGGTAGTTTAAGCAACTTCAGACACAGTGCAACAGCAAAAGTTTCAAAAAAAAGCGACAATTTTTTTTTTGTTTATTTGGGTGGTAAATACATTTTTTCCTAAAAAAATAGTGTATACCCTTTTATTTATAAATAATCTAAGGTATAAAAGAGTTTAAATTATTATTTTAGCAAAAACTGGATTTGCCACCCAAAAATGACGATATTTAAAAAATCATGAAAAATAATTGTCGCGTTTCTTTGTGAAATTTTTAGTTGGATTGTGTTTGTAGTCACTAAAACTACCACCCGGACTCGTTTTCGGTAGCAGTCTTGAGATACCCGGTATAAACGGTACTATAATAATCTTAAGTACAGACGGCTGTCTTTTACGGCGACACGTTTTACTCTCTATCGGCCGATGCCAATAATCAATCGAAAAATTAGATTGAAGTCAATCTCAATTGTTTTCTACTTTTCGATTTGTCATTTACCATGTTGCCATAGTTTTTTCACTACTGAGATTGATTATTGGCAATATAGTATCAGAAAAAAGATTGAGCTGTCAATCTCAAACGGCAAATTTTGGATTGGGATTGTTTATTGGCAGCGGCTTGGCAGCGGCAGTATATCTCTATATCCTATCAATCTTAGGTTAGTATAACTACCATTACTACTTCGATACAATTCTATGCTTCAATAAACTAAAATAGACGTACATTTATCTTGCCTAAATATCCTACTAATGTCATTAATGCCAAATATGTGTTTTTGTTACCTATTTAAGCTCAAACTACTGGACAAATTTTAATTAAATTTTATATGGAGATAGCTGACGCAATGGATTAATACATAGAATAGTTTCATCCCAACAAAATGAAGTGTTCCCGTGGAATGTGCATGGAATTCAATTATATTCGATACTCTGAACAAACTCGAAGGAATGAGATGGAAAGTTTAAAGTAAATCATTAACGTTGAGTTTAAATTGCATTGGATTAAAAAAGTATCTGCACCCGGGCAGACCGCTAGTCTATAAATATTTGCACAATATATATCTATGGAATGAATAGGAATATCTGAAACGACGCGTGAGATCAGTACAACCGGCTCCGCAGACCATCAGAGAGCTGAAGAATGTGATTACCGCGGAGTGGGAACGTATTCTGCAAGCAAGTATCCGGGATATCCTCGCTAGCAGACCCAGACGAATTCAAGCTGTGATTTCAGCTAGAGGGGGTCAGACTCGATACTAAACATTTATTTACTTTTACTTTATTAAAGAAATAACAAACAAAAATCTTTGTTAACTTTTACTTCACGAGCATATGCACTACTAGCGAGCATACACTACTAGTGCACTTTAGCATTAAAACCCATAAATTTTATCAAAATTTTATGATAATACTGACGAAAACGATTATTTGCTTATTAATTTACAAAATTGTGAAAGTAAAACTACCTATAATTATCAAACAAACCAATAGTAACATTTGAAATGGTTCGTTGCTTAGGTGCCCGTTTTTTTGCAAATGAGTTTATATATGTAACTGTTGGGTGTTATTTATTTATCTAATGAAATCTCTAGCTAAAGATGGATAGCTCTATATTTATCAACTGACACATAAAATACATCGAAATATCTAACGAAGTCTCTCGTTAGATAAATAGATAGAAACTGAGCATTAGTGAATCCCACAACTTACCCAGTCTTAGGCACCAGACCGCCCATCCTCAAGTTGCCCCACAACACACAGTTTCCAGTCATTGCTGTGATGTATGAGGCGCATCTTCTGCCAGTAAAACCACCGGTTCTCACAGACTCAGCCATGAAGTGGAAAGACCTGGAATGGCATTTGAATATAACGACATCTGTTGACACGATTAGTGAACTGTGTACTTAGTAGCCACATCTATTTTTACGATTATTAAACTCGGTCTAGAAAGTTTTAGCGATGTCTGTTGACGAAAATAGTAAGCTAATAGATTCTCTGTTTTAGCGATAATTATACTATAGAATAGCGAATTTGAACAAATATACACTAACGGCCGATGCCAATAATCAATAGAAAAAATGAGGTTGAAGTCAATCTGGATTGTTTTCTACTTTTCGATTTGTCATTTACCATGTTGCCATAGTTTTTTCACTACCGAGATTGATTATTGGCAATATAGTATCAGAAAAAAGATTGAGCTGTCAATCTCAAAAGGCAAATTTTGTATTGGGATTGTTTATTGGCAGCGGCTGTAAAATTACCACCCGGCTTCGTTTTCGGTAGCAGTCTTGAGATACCCTGTATAAAAACAATAGTACAAGTGGCGGTCTATCGTTCTAGGCAATTTCTTCCAGACAACATTAATATAAATCTGAGAGAAAGAAAAAGATACAGTATATAAATTGGTTACGAGTAGAGTTAAAATATATATATTTTTTTATTCCAATGAATGGCGAGACGTGCATGCCGTTCGCCTGATGGTAAGCGATACGACAGCTCATAAACAGTAGCAGAACCAAACAACACCTCGAATCACAAAGCAATGCTTGGCATTCCACTGCGCTCGCCATCCTGAGACATAAGATGTTAAGTTTCATTATGGCCAGTAGTTGTTATAGCTACAATGTCCTTCAATCCGAAACACAACAGTGCTTCTACACTGCTGTTTGACGGGAGAAATAGACAATGCGGTGGTACCTACCCAGGCGGCCTCTCACATATGAGAGACCTACCACCGGTACGGTATATAAAATAAAATAAATAAATAAATAAATAACACCCAACAGTCACATACATAGTCCTGACCCCACACTAAGATCGAGTCTTGTGTCGTGGGTATCAGGAACTACGAGAGACTTTTCGGTCTCACAAACACCCAGACCCGGAAGAAATATTTGTGGGCCGCACAAACATTTCTCTCGGTGCGGGGATCGAACCCGCGGCCTCTCGTTTCACAGGCGGCGTCTAACCAACTGCGCCACGGAGGCTGTCCTATATATATCTGGGGAGAAGCTATCTTTGACCACCAGTGCAGATTAATACGGTTAATAATCTCTAGTAACTTACCAGAGACCAATACAGTGTTGAAATCAGAAGAAACGGAGTCCAACCATCCATCAACCAAGACTATGGTTCTCTTGCTAGCGTCGTAATTGGTGAGGGCAATAAGACCTTCATTTCCGTTGAGCAGAGGCTGACTGACCGTGGGATTGGCCCTGAGATTATAAATAAATAAATATAGACAAAAAATATGAAAATAATAAAGCTAGAAATAAAGAAAACAAACCATTAAACAAACCAAAATTGTCGATGTCATCCACTGTATAAAATAACAAAAGACCGAACTAACAAGTAAAAATAATTGATAATTAGTTTAAGATTATAAAATGGAGTGAAATACATTCATTTTATTGTTACTGTTACAAACAGTGGGGTGCGTTAACAATAAAAAAATGTAAAGCGGGTATTTTTAGTTTGTAAAACTATTTTTTTTTTTACTATAACATCCATCTACGGCTATCTTATCAAAGGAAGATAGCTGCGCGTAAATTACGCATCCAGAATAAAAAAAAAAAATACTAAAATATCTGGATAAGGTAATATCATTTAATTTTTCAATTATTGTATTGTCATCCGTCCTCAAGAAATCTACAAAGTTTGAATAAAACCGTTTAAAGTGGGTCAAAATCGCGCCTAAAGGAGTCGGTTACAAGAAACATACAACTGAAGCTAATTTAAAGCGTGTAATAAAATGAATGGACAGGTCAAATGATTAGATCTAACACCAGCAAACGGTCAACAGAATGGTGTCCGAGACAAAACAAAAGTAAAAATAGACAGCGTCGCACCTGG
Source organism: Hyles euphorbiae (assembly GCA_023078785.2). Classification (NCBI taxonomy): domain Eukaryota; kingdom Metazoa; phylum Arthropoda; class Insecta; order Lepidoptera; family Sphingidae; genus Hyles; species Hyles euphorbiae. Next base: position 1,484,223 of record CM041054.1, on the reverse strand, counting down.
GAAGACGATATCAGAAGGGTTGAAGGAATTTCTTCGGAAAGAAAAGCACAAGATTGTGGAAAATTTTAGGGGAGACCTATGCTAACAACAAGACAATCTTCTTATGCCGGTGTACTGAAATAGATGGAGTCTTGTGTCAGAACAATAAATACGATAGACTTTAGGGAGGCCGCCTAGGTACCACCGCAATGTCTATTTCCCCCGTCAAACCAAGCGTGGATCTACCATAGTGGACACGATGGGCATGCCCACAACCCTAACGGACTTATTTCGTCATACTTTCACTCTTTAATGAGATCGATAGACTGATAATATTATATCAAATGCCATAATACCATCAATATAATAAAATCGCAGAGTTAAATCTTTATTGCGTGTAACGATCATGAGCAAGATCATACGCAGACTCCCACTTCTTTGATTTTCTGGTTGCCATGCCCACAACCTTTTTTGAAGGCTGGATCCGCCCTTGCGCCAAAATGTAAATGCACTATTGTGTTTCGGACATTGTAACCTGTTGTGTACTGGTCATATTTATTTATTTAAATCTTTATTGTCTATCAATACACACATGACTCCGAAAAGTCAGAGGTGTGCCCTGGGATTCGAACCCGCGACCACCGTGAACATGTTGGCAGCCGCGTCTAGTCCGTTTACCAACAGGCCACCACGCACTAAAACGGTGAAGGAAAACATCGTGAGGAAACCTGCATACCATAGCGATTTAATTTCTATGGTATGTAAGTCCGCCAACCCGCACTAGGCCAGCGTGGTGGACTATATGGCCTAACCACTCTCAATCGTACTTACGATTGTAGAGTAGGCCCGTGCCCTGCAGTGGGACGTATATGGGCTGATACAGAAATCTTTATTGTACACAAACTTAACAACAACATAGCTAAACAGAAATAACTATAACAAAGAGTACAAATGGCGGTCTTATCGCTCAACAGCAATATCTTACAGACAACCATGGGATGGATTTAAATGAAGGAGAGGGAGAGACGGCAGTGTAACAAATAAAGAATTACTTAAAGCTAAATAATACTAATTAAGCATAACTACTAATACACATATACATATCCGTATATATACTCGTACATATATATATGTTATGGGCCAAGTGATTAATGCAGGCAGTATTCACAATGCCCGGGCAGTATGAATATTGCCGAGCCATATCGAGCCAAGTGATTAATTACAATCTAAACTCACCTATTTATCACATTGCCAGGGCATTATGAATATGGCTACATGATGATCGGGCAGTGTGATTAATAGGTGATTTTTTACGTGGTGCGCTGCCGCATTGTCGCATCTGCGATGGACCCATGAATTAGAAAGGTTGAATTGATCTGCTTATGTTAGTTGCTTTTTAACGTCCGAAACATTATCTTCAGAAGAAAATTAGTGTACCCACTTTATGGATCAGTTAGGTCGACTGTGCCCCAAAACCGACTCGGAACACCCCGACTTCACGTAGTCTTTTGGCTACCGACCCTAGAGTGTATATAAAAAGCCGGGGGCGGGGAGGGAGAGCAGCCTCCGCCCGCTGTAACGAAGGATAGGCGACCGTGCGAGCCGTAGCGGCTGAGGCTGCAGCAAGCCGAAGCTGCGGAGGTGAGCATGGTTGCCTATCTTTTGTTACGCAAGGGCGAAGGGGCTAAAATTCCCGAAGCGCCGGAGACGATGCAGAAGCTAATTTGTATTGACAACAAGTGTTTTAAGGGTTAGGTTGCTATAATAGATATTTCTCAGGAATGTTGCGTTACCTTTTCATGGGAGTGGTACCAGGGGAGGTGCGACACTCCCTCCACTCCTCCCAACCCACCCCCTCGTGCTGCCCTATTCTAAATTCTACTACTTCGGTTCATTGTTTTGATTTTGATTCGCTTTACATCACTCTGCCCAATTGGCACTTGGCATTATTCATAATGCCCGGGCAATGTGATAAATTGATTGGTTATAATCACATTGCCCGCTCTTATTGGGCATTATTCATATTGCCCGGGCATGATGAATAATGCCCGATTAATCACTTGGCCCATAACATATATACATATAAACATACATACATAAAAATAAATAATACAAAATCATACATAAATTATAATATACTACAATTTCAAAATGATTTAATGAAAGGAAGTAATAGTGAAGTCTGCTTTAAAGGGAAAGGTAGTGCTCTTTAATCAGTTTTTTAAATGACGACAGCGTTTGCGCCTGTCTCAGCGCGTTCCACAATCGAACTGCTTTGACAGTAAAAGAATTATCCATTGATGTCGTGGTATGCACAGGCATTCTCAGCTTAAGATTCTCAGACGACCTCAAGGATCTCGAATGGGAGTCATGAAGAAAAAAGTCAGGCCATTATAAAAAAAAAACAAAAAAAAATAACGACCATAAGTTTATGTAGGTACATTCGTATCGTATATAAAGTTTGATCATCCGAAGTTTCGAACTTCGTTTCGGATGAATATAGTAGGGCACAAGCATGCCGTTTGCCGTAAACGATACGACTGCTCATGAACAGTAGCAAAATCAAAAGAAAACACCATGAAATACAAAGCGTGATATTCCTCCGCGCTCGCCATCCTGAGACCTAAGATGTTAACTCTCAATATGTCCAGTAGTTACTCTGGCTACAATGTCCATCAAACTGAAACACAACAGTGTATTTATTTGTTTGGCGGGAGAAATAGACATTGCGGTGGTACCTACTCGAGCTTCTCACATGAGACATACCAACAGTTTATTTGAAAGAAAAGAAAGAAAAATGCATTTATTATCGCTCAAATAAGCCGCATACAACAGTACAATAATTATAATATTGTAACAATACAATAAAGTAACACAAAGAATATAAATATAAAAAAAGATTATATTTATTGGTGGTAGGTCCCTCATATGTGAGAGGCTGCCTGGGTGGGTACCACCGCAATGTCTTTTTCTCCCGTCAAACAGCAGTTTAAATGCACTGTTGTGTTTCGGATTGAAGGACATTGTAGCCAGAGTAACTACTGGACATATTGAGACTTAAAATCTTATGTCTCATCTCATCTCATCAATCAAGGTGTTGTTTGGTTTTGCTACTGTTCATGAGTGGCCGCATCGCATACCATCAGGCGAGAGGCATGCTCGTCTCGCCATTCATTGCAATAAAAAAAAGAAGGAAAAAATAACAGTTGAAGTAAATATGTTGCGCAGCTCACTCGCGATAACAGGTAAACATCTCAGCATGGTGCTGTGTGTATTATTACAATGCTGTCTTATCCCAATATTGCGTTGCTACAAATGTTGTATTGCTAAATGCTATCTTGTCGCAATATTGGCTTGCCGTAAATATTGCCTTGTCATGATGATATTCCCTGCAATAATCCGCCAAGCTGCAATTTCACGCATGCCGGCCACTAAGGCCTAAAACATACTACTGAAACGCCACGCGACCCGACCCTTCGCAACACTTGTTGAATCAAATCATATCGTACTTAGTATTTTGTATAACCAGAAACAGGATCCATGCCGCACCATCAAGCTGTGGAATGGTTTGCTGTCACGCGTGTTCCCTCCTTCGTATGATCCCGGGTCCTTCCGCCGTAGTGTGAAAAGGCATCTCAGCAGGCCGGCATAATTGTATCGATTGTCTTGGGACTGTCGTCGGATGCCATGCGATACTCTGCCTGGACGGCATTTGCGCTTACCATCAGGCGCAGTGTTGTTATTATGCTGGGAAAGTGTAAAAATGAGCAAAAGTTTAACGGTTTTGTAAGCGGCTTTGTCTTGTTGCCTTTTCGACATGTACCCTTGCTGCCTTGTCAACGTGTCAAAATGTCGCCTTGTTGACATTGGGAACATATTGCCATACCACACTAACTGCAGGAATCGAACCCTGGCCCTCTCGTTTGACAACTTGTTCTCAACCAACTGCGCCACAGAGGTTGTTAATTTCATTGTCATTTCATAGCAAAATCCAATTATCATCCAATTTTATGCCGAATTAATTACTTTATAAAATGAAGTTGTCAATTTATGCTTATTGATTTCAGAATTCGGAAGTCCAGGAATATGAAAAGGTGTCTTTTGTTATCTGTTATGTTCGGTAAGTGTTTTAAAAAAGATAAAACTGTAAACTGGTTATTATCCTACTAATATTTTAAATGCGAAAGTTTGTGTTGGTTACTTCTCGCACAAAGGGCAGCACCAATTTTGATAAAATTTGGTATGTAGGTATCCAATACTCTGGATTAACACATAGCTACTATTTATCTCGGATTTACTGCTACTTTTCAAACTAAAAGAGATGGAATGGAATATAATACAGAGCCGATAAAATGGGATATAACGGAAACGGCAATCAATGTAAATCTTTTAGTACAAATTAAATTTTAAATCGTAATTCCCTGTTTTTTTTTTCAGCAATAACCTACACAATCGATTCAAGACACTATTTCAAGAACAAAGACAGAGTGAAACTACAAGATGTGGAAGAAATAAAACCTCAAAATAACACACCAGGACTTATGATCGAAGCTCCTTTGCCTACAGTGAAGAAGGTGAAAAAAAAGAAGATTAAAAAACAAAGAATCACAAATGATTTTCCTGTGATGAGACATTTTGATGACGAGTTATTGTACGATTTAGATGGCGTTGAATTGAAAATTCCTTTTTAATAAAATACTAATGTGATGCTGTTTTATTAACCATTAATGATAATAGATACAGTTTTAAAACCTATTTTTAGTTATCGAATATTTTGTCACTTTCAGGGGTTTTTTTATTTCAGAGAATGGTAAGCGATTCGGCCGCTCATAAACAGTAGCAAAACCAAACACCTTGGATTTCAAAGCAATGCTTGATATTCCACTGCGCTCGCCATCCTGAGACATAAGATGTAAAGTCTCTATATCCAGTAGTTACACTGGCTACAATGTCCTTCAATCTGAAACACAGCAGTGCATTTAAACTGCTGTTTGGCAGGAGAAATAGACATTGCGATGGTACCTACCCAGGTGGACAAAGTAATATTTGATTTTTCGATTAATTATATGGAGTCAGGACTTTGTGCCCGAAATGGCGATAGATTCGCCACCTATCATAGGACGGAACATACAAGGCGAAAGGTGGGTGTCCTGGCACCTCTGACTACCCTTTCTGGGAAAAAGGCGTGATAAAAATTACTAGTAGCTACCTTACTTCCTGATAAAGATAGGTTAGAGGGATGGGGCGTTAGACTACACAAAACATATCGTTAAGGTTGATAGTCACTTTTACTAGTATTAAAAGTCACCAATAGATGGCCTTTTTAATTTGGCATCTCATGAAAAAACAGCATTCAATAAAACTCATAATAATCCCATATATTTTATTTTCCTTACAAATAAACATTTTTTTAAGATTCTTTAAATTATAAAATTAACAAACTTTAAAAAATCATCATTACGGATTGGAGTATTGATATGGGATCCAGTGTTCAAACTATATGACCCCCCCCCCTCCCCCTCCCTGGGTAATAGCTGGATCCGCCCTTGGATCTAATAAACAGGGAATTGTTTGTCCACATCTTTAGACCAAGCGTGTAAGCCTCCAGCGAGATCCTTCACTTTGCTGCAATGTTCTGCTTCTATTGCATCTAGAACTTTCTTGGCGACAACTTGAGAATCGTTGCCTCGACGGCACACGAATGTTACTGAAACAAAGTGCAAATATTGTTGATATTATATTGACTAGTGGTCGCCTAGTGATCGAAATTCGACCAAATCAAGAAGAGAAAAAGTTTTTACCTGTATGATGATGTTGTTATTCTGATAATTCGTGCACATTTTTTGTACCTGAATGTTGTTATTGCAGATTGCTGCTACAGAACTTTCTTTATGCATATAATGATAGTCCGTGTACATTTGAATGTATCTTACTGCTATACAATTTGTATAAGCGCTCAGGATTTCACGTAGTATTCGTTAAATAAATCTTTTCTGTTTGACATTCAACAAAACCACAGTAAACAATTTTTTCTGATTGACATTCAACGATGTCTATAATAAACCAAAGAAACAATTTGACCAAGGAGTATGTATACGTGTACAAATACTTGTGTATGCGTGTGTCAAATGCATGCTGGTTTATTTATTGATTTAATGTACTTTTTATGCATTATTATTAAAATCAGTTCTTTTTAGACAGCTATAGAGAACGGTTGCGTCGTACTGTTGCTCTAGCTTGTACTCGGGTAAAGTGCTGACGCAGCAATCACGCCGTCGCGACGGGCTGCGGACCGCGATCGCCGCGATGACCCAGAAAACATTTCTGCAACGCATGCGAAATATCGACAAAAACAACTAACAACTGTTAAGGCCAGGCTATATTAATTAGATCAATTAATATGGCAAAACAGAAAAGCACTATCACCATTAAGACTGAAACGGAACAAGTGTTGTACCAGTTGTACAACGAAGAAAAACATCTGCGTGAAAAATTGGAATGCTTAGTGAATGAGCTTCAAATAAAAGTAGAAAATCTCCAGCAACAACTGCGTAAAGCTGAAGAAGGCAACAAAAAAGAAGCCTGCGTCAAACCAGGAGTCAGTAAAGAAGTCCCCTCTGAAGTTCAATACGAAACAGACGATGAGGAACTCGCGAGAGAAACTGAGTGGATACGACAAGAGAGTAGGAAGAAAAGAAAGCGGAACTTAACACCTTCCCCGTCACAACAAGTCGAGCCCAACAAAAAAGTCCCGGAGAAGCCAAAGGAAAAGAAGGCACTTCTACCACCTCCTATTGTGGTGGAAGGAATCAAGAACTTCCAGAAATTTTATGATTTTCTCAGTGACAGCATTCCTTGTGAATCATTCACTATTAAAATGATGAAAGGCGATATGGCCAAAATTAATACCAAGACCGAGAACTCATACAAGGCCACCACTAAGCTACTAGTAGAAAACAAAAATAACTGGCACTCGTATGAGAATAAACAAGACAGACCGATCAGAGTAATGGCAAAAAATCTTCACCACACGTATGTGCCGGGAAGAATTATTGAAGACCTCAAAACTAAAGGTTTTAAAATAACTGAAGCGGTGAATAAACTAAGCTGGAGGACTAAAGAACCTCTTAATATGTTTATGCTATCATTCCAAAAAGAAGAAGACATAAACAATATTTATAATATCAGCTCAATTCTCGGCTGCAAAGTGGAAATACAGCCAATCAAAACATCTAAACTGATTCCACAATGCAAGAAATGTCAAGCATACGGCCATACTCAAAAATACTGTAGTAAGGAGCCTAGATGCGTTAAATGTACGGGTAAGCATCATACTCGTGACTGCCCAAAACCAGCGGATGCTAAGCCAAAATGCATACACTGTGGTGAACCACATCCTGCCAATTATCGAGGGTGCGTAGTAGCCAAAGAACTACAAAATATGAAAAATAAGGTGAAGAATAGTAAAAATACAATTAAAACTCCAGACAGCAATAGACCTAAAAAAACAATAAACACTCAAAGTATTAAAAAAGATGTGACTTATTCACAAATGGCAAAAGCTGGACAGTTGCAAATACAGCCACAGGACCTGTCACAGTCACAACAGAAACCACAATCACAAGAATATAACATTGAAGACAAAATCAACAAAATTCTTAATTTTATGACTTCATTCGATAATCGCCTGAAAAAGCTGGAGCATAGCACCAAAACTGCTATCATACCAAATACCAAACAATGACTCTTAAAATCATAGCTTGGAATGCCAATGGACTACTTCAACACCTAAATGAAATAGAATTCGTCCTAACCACTGAAAACTTCGATGTCTGCCTCATATCAGAGTCGCACTGTACGAAAGAAACAATAATAAAAATTAAAGGGTACAAAGTTTACCATGCCTTGCATCCTTACAACACACCAAGGGGTGGCAGTTCTCTCATAATAAAAGATAACATTTGTCACTACGAACTATCTAAGATAGAGGATGAAGACATTCAAGCTGTGGCGGTTTGTATACAGACAAAACGCTATCCTGTTACTATATCAGCTATATACTCCCCACCTAGGTATTCACTAAAGGCTGAGCGGTATATACATATGTTTAATCAACTTGGCTCCAGGTTTATACTCGGTGGTGACTTCAATGCAAAAAATACCTTCTGGGGATCTAGACTTACGACAACCAAAGGTAGAGAATTATTATCAGCCGCTAGAGAACTCAAATGTGATGTGATATCTACAGGAAAACCTACTTACTGGCCTACGGATACCTCAAAAATCCCAGACCTAATAGACTTTTTTATTTTAAAAAATCTCCCCCTCGATACTCTACATATTGAGGAGGGCTATGACATGAGTTCAGATCACTCACCGATCATCTTAACTCTATCCGCCGGAAAAATTCAAAAGGAAAGCCATCCCTCGTTATCAAATAGACACACTGACTGGAAAAGCTTCAAGTTAGATTTAGAATCTATAATTGATCTAAAAGTTCCGCTTAAAAATTTGGAGCAACTCGAACAAGATTTGAGACAGTTTATAGTGAATATACAGCAATGTGCCTGGCGCAACACACCTGTGGTGAAGTTAAGAGCTAGAGGCAACTCTTACCCAGTAGAAATCAGGGACCTTATAGCTGAAAAAAGAAGACAAAGAAAACAATGGCAAACAAACAGATTTCCTAAGGACAAACAAATTTATAACACACTCGCAAAAAGGGTCACAAGAGAAATAAAACGCTTCAAAGACGAATCAATGAATACTTATCTTCGTGGGCTATCTAGCGATCGTATGTCAGATTATTCTCTGTGGAAAGCCACCCGAAATATTAAAAAACCAATTATGCAAGTCCCTCCCATCAAAACACCGAATGGAAACTGGGCCATAAACAATGAACAAAAGGCAAATATATTTGCTGAACATCTGGAGCACATATTTAAACCAAATGAAGGTACTGTATTGGACTTCAGCCTAGACTACGTATCACAAGACAACCATCCAATAAAATTCGTTACACCTAGGGAGGTTACAAGTGAAATTAAAAAAATAAATCAAAAGAAATCTCCGGGTTACGATCTGGTTACAGGAGAAGTACTGAACAATCTACCGCGCAAAGCAGTTGTCAAACTGACTACTTTGATAAATGCCTCGTTCAGACTGAAATATGTACCTGACATTTGGAAATTTGCTGAAGTAATTATGATACCTAAGCCTGGTAAACCTCCTCATGACGTGAAATCCTATAGGCCAATTTCCTTGTTGCCAGTAATGGCTAAGCTATATGAAAAATTACTTTTGAAAAGGCTTAAGCCTGTTATAGAAGAGCGGAAATTAATTCCAGATTACCAATTCGGATTCAGAGAAAAACATTCAACAATAGACCAAGTCCACCGGATAACTAATTTAATCGAAAAGGCTCTAGAAGAGAAAAAAGTTTGCTCAACGGTATTTCTAGACGTGGCACAAGCATTTGACAAGGTTTGGCACCACAGCCTCATTTACAAACTTAGGAAAATGCTGCCTAAGCAGTTTTCAGACATACTGGAATCTTACATTTCTGATAGAATGTTTCGTATCAAACACGAAGATTCTTATTCAGAAATTAAGCATATAGAAGCTGGAGTACCACAGGGAAGTGTACTAGGTCCGGTCCTGTACTTATTATACACCTGTGATATTCCTAAAATAGAAAACAATGCCATTGCAACTTTCGCAGACGATACGGCAATTTTAGCCACAGGATCGACCCACAAAGAAGCAGTGGATAAAGTGCAAACAGCTGTCAATGTCATCTCCAATTGGACTGAAAAATGGCGTTTGAAAATAAATGAATCAAAATCAGTTCATATTGACTTCACCAACAAAAGGCCAAAGTATGAGCCTGTGTTCATTAACGGTAAAACCATACCATATGAAAATACGGCTAAATACCTTGGCATGACTCTGGACGCAAAGCTTCGCTGGAAGGCACACGTCAAAAAGAAACGCGACGAGCTAGAAATTCGCTATAGGAATATGTATTGGCTACTTGGTAAACACTCTTCGTTGTCAGTATACAACAAAGTACTATTATACAAACAAGTCCTTATGCCTGTATGGACTTATGGTATACAGTTGTGGGGATGTACCAAACCAAGCAATATGCAAATAATACAGCGATTTCAAAACAAAGTACTGCGGAATATAGCAAATGCCCCATGGTACGTAAGAAATGAAGATCTTCATCGGGACCTCAAGGTAGACTTCGTTAGAAATATTGTAAAAAAGTATGCCGAAGCTCATGAACATAGGCTTCACCATCACGTGAACGTCGAGGCTATCCAGCTCCTCGACAACACGGACTTACTTAGAAGACTGAAAAGGACAAAACCTTTCGAGTTAGTGATGAACAGTTAGTGAAAAATAGTGCAGTGAGTGCTAGTGAAAAAGAACACGCGAACATTGTGTCTTCCCCTTAATAGAGACAATAAGAAACGTGTTATTGGACATATTCTTAGTCGTAGTCTCTTTAGAAGTTTAGGTTAAATTTAAATAACTTATTAGTCATAAGGCTAGATCGTTATTAAAATGAAGTATTATGGCATTCGCCATAACACAACATTTAAAAAAAAAAAAAAAAAAAAAAAAAATTATTAAAATCTTGCTTTATATTACATTTAATATTAGGCTTAATATTAATATTATTGCCTCATTTAAAATTAATATTCTCTTTTAATATTAATATTATTACCTCATTAGGCAAATAAAACCTTTTTTTTTTATATGTCTATGTCAGAAGAACAAAATGAAAAAGAAAAGAAACAATTTGACACCAGAGTATGTATACTTGTGTATGGATGTGTGTGTGAAATGCATGGCAGTGTGTGTAATGTTTTATTTTTTGATTTAATGTACTTTATAAGCATTATTATTGAAAAATATTAGCATTCTCCACTTCTCCTACACATAAACTATAAGTGTGCCAAATTTTATGCTCCTGCGTCCGCGCAATTTTCGTAAAAAGGGATCCAAAGTTTTTGCATCACGTATTAATATATAGATTAATATTTTAATGTGTGACATTCGCGTAAATCTAAGAATATTGTTCAAATAATATTGTTAAATTTTCATTCGAGTAGTGTGTTATAACATATTGAGTATCAGTATCAGCGCATATACGTCCCACTGCAGGGCACGGGCCTGCTCTACAATCGAGAATACGATTGAGATTGGTTAGGCCATATAGTCCACCACGCTGGCCTAGTGCGGGTTGGCATTGGGTATAAATATTTTATACTATGTACTGACGGTAGGTCTCATAAACAGGGTATATCTAGAATTATAACGAAAACGAAGACAGGCGGTAACTTTAAAGATTTCAGACAAGAAACAAATAAAAAATATAAAAAACGTCAATTTTTTTTGTTATTTTTTCCCATAGTGCTATAGTTTTTTCTAAAGAATAGTAGTACACAAGGGTTTAAATTTTTATTTTGGCAAAAATTATGGATTCACCACCCAAATATGTTTTATACAAAAATCACAAAAAATTGTCGTGTTTCTTATCGAAATTTTTAGTTACATTGTATTTGTAGTCACTAAAACTACCACCCGGCTTTGTTTTCGGTATTAGTACTAATATACCCTGTAGTGTTAAGTTTTCAATCAGGTATTCACATTATGTATTTACCCACATAAGACTTTATTACGTGAGTAATTTTTTACACAATCTGTAATACAATTTAAATATAACAAATATTTATGAAATTGATTATGATTTCACGGTTAAACAGTGAGGGCATATTTTTTATCTGTAAAATTAGGATCTAAATTAAACAAATAATATAATACCTTGCTCAAATCTCCTGACTTCTTTCACCAAATCCTCTAGCCTCCTCTCAATGCTTTCTACCGGATAGTTAACAGCGCCATCTATACGACACATCCGGAACTCGGGCTCACTACGCACATCCACCAATAGATGGCGCTGATTGGCATTAGTCAATACTTCTACTAGTTGTGTTGGAGTAGTTCTGTTTTCTGGGGGTAGGATGTGAAGGTCTAAATCCTGAAATTACAAAGATAAATTCACGCCTTTTGCAAAGAAGGGGTAGGCAGAGGTGCCAGGACACCCACATTTCGCCTTGTATGTTCCGTCCCACAATGTGATAGGTGGCGAGCCTATCGCCATATCAGGCGCAAATTCCTGACTGCGGTGTGATAAAGAATTAAAAAAATCAAATATTACTTTGCCCAACTCAGGATTCGAACCCGAGACCTCAATTTTAATCGTATATTAACTACGTCACCGAGGCAGCACTAAACAATTACTGATCAAATAAAAACCAATTTTGTATAAAACATTATTTATTTCACACAAACACAATATTTTGTGACATTACATATTCACTTATTTGTGGTTATTACATCGCCACCGGGGTGAATAGGTATGTAGGGGTTAATAAGAACTAAACAATTCCAGTAATCAGTCTATATACGCCCCACTGCAGGGCACGGACCTCCTCTGTAATTGAGAGCACGATTGAGAGGGGTTGGGCCATATAGTCCACCACCCTGGCCCAGTACGAGGCAAACTTTACAAATCATATAAATTATACCGGGTATATCAAGACTGCTACCGAAAACGAGGCCGAGTGGTACTAGTAGTGACTTCAGACACAATGCAATAAAAAAAATCCAATAAAAGACGATTTGTTTTTATGTTTTTCCTATTTGGGTGGTAAATATTTTTTTTTCCTAAAATAATTATGTACTGTCTGCTATTTTTGAAAATTCTATGCTACGAAAGGGTTTTAATTATTATTTTAACAAAAAACTATGGACATACTACCTAAGCAAGATGATATTTAAATAATCACGAAAATTAAAAACCCTTTTTTTGCGATATTTTCAGTTGCATTGTGTTTGTAGTCACTAAAACTACCACTCGGCTTCGTTTTAGGTAGCCGTCTTGATATATCCTGTATAATGAATCAATTATTCAGTTTTTTCAACACTTAAACAAAAGTATCTAATCCCTATTCACCTCTACATCCTTATTCACCCACCCATGATAGCCTCCGTGGCGTAGTTGGTTAAACGCCGCCTGTGAAACGAGAGGCCGCGGGTTCGATTCCCGCACCGAGAGAAATGTGTGAACCACAGGTATTTGTCTCGGGTCTGGGTGTTTGTGAGACCGAAAAGTCTCTCGTAGTTCCTGATACACGACACAAGACTCGATCTTAGTGTGGGGTCAGGACTATGTATGTGACTGTTGGGTGTATTTATTTATTATTAGCTGTGCCCGCGACTTCGTCCGCGTGGAATTTAACAAAAACTTTATTTTTCTAAAATAAATATAGCATACGTTACTCCTTATTACATTAGCTACCAGACAAAAAAAGTTCCGTCAAAATCGGTCCAGCCATTTCAGAGATTAGCCGGAACAAACAGACAGACAGAAAAATCTAAGGTCATTTTCGTTATAGGTATCGTGTATATAACGATATGTTGTTGGATTTTTTTTTTTATTTTCACTTTACACACAGACACTTCAATTTTATTTATATGTATAAATTTATTTATCTAACTTTGATACACCAAATTCTCACTCCACGTGTTTCCACAATTACACTCGTCTTTTTTAACCACCCTTATATTCCTATCGGCCAACACTTTAGTAAAAGTCTTTCTCGACGCGGGAACCGAACCTTGGACCGCGCATTCCCGACTATACAGGGTGTATAGTTGGTGTACATTTGTAATTGATTGTATATCTATGTATTCGGTTTTGCAAGAGCAGTTAGGTTTAGTTTTTGGTAAGCAGTCTATAAAAGTGGTGACGTTTAGGGACTTTAGCGCTTTTTTAGGTGTCCTAGGTCGGTCTGAGGATGTCAGCCATGATCTGAAAAAAAAAATAGAAAAATATATATGTATAGCAGTAACTTTTGCAAAATTTCGTAACGAAAGATGAACTGAATCTTGGAAATACAACTTATTTTACAAATTTATCCCACATGTAGTATTTATTACATGAGTAATGTGTATGTGTGTCTCCCACACAAAAAGCGAATCCCACTTAGCGTAAGGATACAACGTGAAGTCTATACTATATCACACAACGCAATGTCTGTTTCTCTCGCCAAACAGCAGTGTACAGTAATTCAGTGTAATGCACTGTTGTGTTTCGGATTGAAGGACATTATAGCCAGAGTAACTAATGGACAAGTTTAATACCAAGCATCGCTTTGTAATTCAAGGGTTTTGCTACTGTTCATAAGGGGTCGTATCGCTTACCATCAGGCGAACGGCATGCTCGTATCACCATTCAATGCAATAAAATAAAATAAAAATATCCCGCATGCAAAAGTGTACATCCCATATATGAATCCCACACGTAGCCCGAATCCCACACCAACACTTTTTTTTTTGTTAATTTACTAGAATATCTCACGTCTACATACGGGAACTCTTTCATCTCTACATTTTAGATGGTAGAGTTTGGAATCCCCCTTTCTGTACGCTACTCATTTGTGTATTTAAGATCCTATATATCCTACACGTAGCATTCATTAAATGAGTCATATGTATCCCACACAAAAATCTATTCCCACTTGCAGTAAGTATACCAAGTGTAGTTTATATCACACATGAAGTGTGCATCCCTTATATGAATCATACATGTCGCCCAAATCCCACAACAAAGCTTTTTTGTTTATTTACATGAATATCTCACCTGACCATAGCCTCCTTAACTCCAAGAGTATTCAGAAACATAACTCTACATACGGGAACTCTTTCATCCCCACATTTTAGGTGGTAGAGTTTGGAATCCCCCTTTCTGGACACCTCCCCTTTATGCTTTAGTCTTCTCCTCTTAGCAGGAACTAAGTCTACTAAAGAACGAACGTAGGCCTTCTTCTGTCTCCAGTCTAGATCATTCCAGAAGTGCCTAGAAAGAATTTTATAAGGTTGAATCCAAGTTTTTATTTTGAACAGTATGTAATGGTTTCCAAAAGTATATTTTATAAAGACATGAAAACATCATCAAAATTGGATATAAAATGACTGAGATGTGAATATTTTTATTAGTGCGGTGAGGACACTCGTTGTCTCTTTCGCACGCGTGCATTATGGAAGATGACGTCACGCCGTGCATTTTGCATCCTTTTCTATCACTCCTACCACCAACTTTTATATATTTGTAACTTGCTTATAACGTTTTTATAGAGTAACCCCATTATTCTCACCTAAACATCTCCAACCTCTCGCCATCTTTAATCCCACTGCATTTTCTATTGGTCCCTTTAGCACAATACTCAGATTTACACCTGGGACCTAACTTTCGTTCCGATTTTGGAACATCTTGGACCCATTTCTTGGTCCCGTCGGGTTGAAGCCTGAACCCGTAGTAACTTTGTCCAGTCATTCTTTTGTCTTTCTCCTGTTTTCTCCGCTCTGATTTTAGACGAGAATCTGTGTTCTGTAAAAAGAATATTGATTCATACTTAGCCACATACATACAGACTAGCTATCCAGCCAGGGTGCATATACTTTTCAAAATGGCGGCCAAAACGTTCAATTCTGACTAAATATTTTTTATCATTAAAAAATACTATTTGTTACTTCTAATACCTCCAAGAATATTTGTACAAAGTTTCATGATGATCGGTTAAGTAGTTTTCGCGTGAAAGCGTAACAAACTTACATTCACATTTATTATATTAATATGAAGTATGATAGAATATCTCACATACAATCAAATCTGTAACTCAATGTTTTTATTCAATTTATGGAAAATGTACAAAACAAAGAATTTTGTAAAAGAATTCAGAATTAAACAAGTTATAAGTGAAGTTCAAGTTAAAAGAAAAGGAAAGCAAGACCAAACTTGTGACGTCACTAGTCTTAATATGCATTAAAGTGTGCGCGTGTGAAAGAGACGGTAAGATATCCCCATTACATTACATTACATGGGACTGCTGTCCGATGCCAATGGATACTCTGCCTGGGCGGCATTGGCACTTTCCATCAGGTGCAATGCCGCCACTATGCCAGGCCATTATTAAAAAAAAAAAAAAAAAAATTACGCTCACACTATTTTTTTTAACTTATTTGTCTCATAATATGGCTACGTTAATACTGTTTTGACGATAATGTTTTATTTTATACCGGGTATCTCAAGACTGCTACCGAAAACGAAGCCGGGTGGTAGTTTTAGTGACTACAAACACAATGCAACTAAAAATTTCGCAAAGAAACGCGACAATTATTTTTTATGATTTTTTAAATATCTTCATTTTTGGGTGGTAAATCCATAGTTTTTTCTAAAATAATAATTTAAACACTTTTATGCCTTAGATTATTTATAAATAAAAGGGTATACACTATTATTTTAGGAAAAATGTATTTACCACCCAAACATGGTCATAAGAAAAAAATTACAAAAAAAAATTGTCGCTATTTTTTGCAACTTTTTCTGTTGCATTGTGTCTGAAGTCGCTTAAACTACCACCCGGCTTCGTTTTCGGTAGCAGTCTTGATATACCCTGTATAGTATGTGTTTTTGTACGCAAAATTATAAAAATAATCTAACATAGTCAAATAACTTATTACCAGTCCTAAAAACGGCATATGAAATGATGCAAAATGAAAAATCTAACACAAAATGGATTGACTGCCCTGGAATTGAACCCAGGACCCGATTTTTCCAGCCCAAGCACATACATAAGGCTATATTCTAAATCAATCACCATTTATACAGAACCACGAATGTCTTAAAGAAAACCAGAAATTTATTTAAAAAAGAAATATTCCCAAAAATAATACTTTTGAAAAGACTTACCTTAAAACATTCGTAGTTTTCCATCTTCTTACATTCAAACAAACACACTTTTCAAAAAAGTAAAATAAGTCACGAAGTAATTTACCGCATTTGGCAATAAACAAAATACGGACTTAAAATTCGACAAAAATAAAAAAGAAAAACATCATTAGAAAATTATTTTTACATATTTTATCGCGGATTTGTTTTAATTTTTATTAATTTTAAACTTTAAAAAAGTGACCACGGACCCCTTAGGGTTTCGTAACATGTGTACCAGGGGTCCACAGCAGCTCAGTAAACTTTTAATATATTTATCAGTAAATTATCATTTAAATACCTATCATTATTAAAAATAATATAACTAAATTTCGTAATAAAAAGTAAAAAACATCAAAATTAAAAAAACACTATAAAGTAACGAATTATAATAATAAAATTCCACTGAAATGCAAAAAATAATATTTATTCAATACAAGGTTTGTTTTTCTTACTAAAAGATTATTTGGCGAGGTCCGTGAACTATTTTAAATTTTGTTAGGGGTCCGTGACTGAAAAAAGTTAAAGAAACCCTACTTTAAAGTTTAGACAGCCCCGTGACTGGAAAGTAATCGAAACGCGTTGTAATAAATAGCAATAGCAATCACAGATACCAAGTGAAGTCGATAATAGCATTTCACAAGTTATATAAATAAGCTAAATTTTGCGATATGCGATTGTGATTCACAAAGCCGATCGGCTAATATTTTTATACGATCTCGTATAATCTTTAAAGGAGATAGTTTTTTTACGAACACATTTAAAGAAACTGAACAGTCAATGTTGTGTGTTGTTTTAGATGTGAAAAATAGTCAGTTTTTTTGTTTACTAATTCTGTGCGGGGCAATTAGCAATAGCACAAATATAGAGCATGCTAAGGCTTCAAAAATAACAAGGTGGTGATGTTAATTTAAAATAGCAATAATTCCCATTACTAGTTGTGGGAATGACTCTTACTAGTTTGAACAGTTGTGGGATTGACTTTAAGTAGATATAATATTGTGTGTATTGCGATGGAAATATCAATGAGATATATTTTATATCGCTATAATGGTTATTGTAAATAGTTACTAAAAATATACTAGTTAGTGTAAATAGTAGTTAGTATGTTGAATAAATAAATAAATATATAAAATTATTATTATTGAGTAATATTCACCTTTTCCTTAGCCTGTGTTTTGCAGACCACCTCATAGTCTAGTAGTTGGCATATACTAGGTGTTTCAGAACATACAGCACACTGTGGATTCCTTGGTCGAAGTTTCACTGAAACATTTTTTTTATTGTTAAGAATGGCGAGAGCTTGCCATTCTAAGCGAAACGACCGCTCATGAACAGTAGCAAAACCAAATAATTTTTTCACTAACATACCATTAGACTTAACTGAACATTTAGATTCATCAGTAGATTTAGCGGAATCTTTTCTAAAGGAAAATGTTCCTGGAAATATGCCTCAGTTTAACTTTCAAAAGGTAACCAGTTGTCAAATAATAAAGGCTTTCAAGCAAATTAAAATAAAAACTACGGAAGATATATGGGGACTGTCTGTTAAAGCTATAGAAGCTATTATTGTTAACATTGCACCGTTATTAGCTACTATTTTTAATTCCTGCCTAAGTGACGGTATCTTTCCCGACTTAAAGAAAATTAGTAAAGTTGTACCCATTTTTAAGTCAGGATGTTCGAACAATCCGTCGAATTATAGACCCATTTCTATACTACCGGCTCTTAGCAAAATCTTCGAAAAGCTTTTGCTTAATCAAATGCTAGCACATTTTGATGAAAATAAATTAATACATAGGAATCAATTTGGTTTCACAAAGGGTCGCTCAACTCAAGATGCCGGGACATCACTAATCACGTCGGTTTTAGAAGCCTGGGAGGCATCTCAAGATGCTCTAGGAGTTTTTTGTGATCTCTCCAAGGCTTTCGACTGTGTTGACCACCAAACGCTTATTATGAAGCTAAGGTACTACGGAATCAGTGATACGTCACTTGATCTCGTAATGTCTTACTTGTCGGGTCGTGAACAAAAGGTTTCTTTGGACGGGCTCACTTCGGTAGGATCAAAAGTTAAAATTGGGGTTCCGCAGGGTTCCATTCTGGGCCCCTTTTTATTCCTAGTCTACATAAATGATCTTCCTTGCATGGTTCAAAAGTGGTCAGACATAGTTTTATTCGCTGACGACACCTCTATAATATTTAAAGTTAATCGGAAAGACGATAATCTAGATACACCTAACAATATTCTTAATTTAATTTCGGATTGGTTTTCTGCTAATAATTTACTATTAAATGCTAGTAAGACTAAATGCGTCCGTTTTGCTTTACCGAACGTGGCAAGCGTAAACATGCGTATCGAATTAAATTCAGAAATTCTAAATTTAGCTAATTCCACAATTTTTTTAGGGATCACTCTAGATAAAAAATTACAATGGGGTCCACAAATTGAGAGATTATCAGCTAAACTTAGTAGCGCAGCGTTCGCGGTCCGAAAAATAAGACAACTAACTGACGTTGCAACGGCTAGATTGGTATATTTTGCTTATTTTCATAGTATAATGTCATACGGCATTATTTTATGGGGATCAGCGGCTGATATCGAATCCATATTCATCTTACAAAAAAGAGCAGTCCGTGCTATTTATAATCTAGGGAGCCGCGATTCTTTGCGATCTGTTTTTAAGGAAAGCAATATACTAACCGTGTCATCTGAATACATCTTTCAGAATATAATGCACGTTCATAAAAATATTAGCAAGTTTTATAAGGTCAGTGACACCCACACTATTAATACGCGGAATAAAAATAAACTTGCAATACCCTCGTTTAGACTAGAAAAGTCAAAAAAATCTTTCTTGGGTAGTTGTATTAAATTTTATAATAAACTTCCCAATAGGATAACGCAGCTACCGGATAAACTATTTAGGGCACATATTAAAAACAAACTTATGACTAGGGGTTATTATAATATTAAAGAATATATTGAGGATAAAAAAGCCTGGGATTAGGTGTTCTCTTGCACATTGCGACCTCCTGGGGCCCTGCACTATTCACTCATTACATCCCCTAATTTAAATAATTAAAAATTTTAAACTTAAAAATTAATCAATATACAATTAAATTAATCAATTAAATTATAACTAAGTATATAATGATTAATTAATGCCAATTAAAATCATATGACGACCGATCGAGAAAACAATTAAAAATAATAATATGGCAAATCTTTGTAAGACAAGTCACAAATATTTATTTTAGTAAATTGACCAAAATCAAGCCCACTGAGTTTGACTCGCTGGATCTACTCAGAAATGGGTCGCGCCGCGTAGTATCCAGTGGTAAAGTAAAGCCCGCTGAGTTTGTTCGCCGGGTCTTCTCAGTCAGGGCCGCGTTGGATCCGGCAGTAAGCCTAAACATACGGGACGTTTCGGAAATACTTATGGTCGTTGTCTTAAATTGGACCCAAAACAAGCCCACTGAGTCTTATTCGCTGGATATACTCAGGACTGGGTCGCGTCGCGTAGTTCCAGTGGTAGTGTAAGCCCACTGAGTTTGTTTCGCCGGGTCTTCTCAGGAGGGCCGCGTTGGATCCGGTGGTAACAATAAACCGCTACGCACCGTTGTAATAATATTCATGGTCCACAAATTAATTTAATTTGACCAACGTACATATTGTATTTCTTTGAAAAATAAATTACCTTAAAGTCATAACTAATACTTTAAATTAAATAAGAATAAAAAGGAAACAAATAAATAAAACTAATTCTAAATAAAAATAAAATTAATTTAAAATAAATAAATTACATAAATAAATTAATTAAACCAAGAAATTAAAATAAGGAATACTAAGTATAGGAAATATATTGTTTATAGAGATTAAGTTATATGTGTATTGACTTGTCATAAGAGCTTTTAAATTGCCTACGTGACCAATAAATACATTTCATTTCATTTCATTTCAAATACTATTAATTACAAAGCAATGCTTGGCATTCTACTGCGTTTGTCTTGAGACATACGATGTTAAGTCGAAGAGAGAAATGTTTGTGCGGCTCACAAATATTTCTTTCAGATCTGTGTGTTTGTGAGAGCGAAAAGTCTCTCGTAGTTCCTGATACGACACAAGACTCGATCTTAGTGTGGGGTCAGGACTATGTATGTGACTGTTGGGTGTTATTTATTTGTTTTATTAATCCCACTATCAAATAAAAAGTCTCTTACATATTATAATTTTCGTCTACCAATTAAATAATAATACAGACGACCTAGCTAAAGCAGGAAGTCGCTGGATGTATGATTCCAACAGGTCGATGTGAAGATCCTTGGGAGAGGCCTATGTTCAGCAGTGGACTTCCTGTGGCTAATAAGATGATGAATCTAATAATAGTGGCTACTGACCTGTCCTAAATGTGGTATCATCACCATCAAAAAGCAGCATTCTTCCAACCAACAAATGATTATGAGTCCGACCCACTATGTACTTTATAGCTTCCAATGCTTGCAGGGCGCCTGAAAAAACATAATAAAAGAGTCTTAATTATGTAATGAATACATTATTTTATAATATTATAGACGGTATAACCAGACTGCGGCCAAAAACGAAGCCAAATGTTAGTTTTAGTGTCTTCAGACACAATGCAACTAAACATTTTGTTGAAAGGGACAACTTTTTTGTATTTCTGA
The DNA here is from genome assembly GCA_023078785.2 of Hyles euphorbiae. NCBI lineage: Eukaryota > Metazoa > Arthropoda > Insecta > Lepidoptera > Sphingidae > Hyles > Hyles euphorbiae. The sequence goes on along the minus strand of CM041054.1, from coordinate 1,462,712 downwards.
GTCTGGGTGTTTGTGAGACCGAAAAGTCTCTCGTAGTTCCTGATACGACACAAGCCTGGATCTTAGTGTGGGGTCAGGACTATGTATGTGACTGTTGGGAGTAATTTATTTATTTATTTATTTTTTTTTTTTTTTTTTTTTTTTTATTGCAGTGTATGGCGAGACGAGCATGCCGTTCGCCTGATGGTAAGCGTTGCGACCGCTCATGAACAGAAGCAAAACCAAACAACACCTTGATTTACAAAGCAATGCTTGGCATTCCACTGCGCTCGCCATCCTGAGACATAAGATGTTAAGTCTCAATATGTCCAGTAGTTACTCTGGCTACAATGTCCTTCAATCCGAAACACAACAGTGCATTTAAACTACTGTTTGACGGGAGAAATAGGCATTGCGGTGGTACCCACCCAGGCAGCCTCTCACATATGAGAGACCTACCACCAGTATTTATATGTTGACTTACCAATCACTCCCGGTATAGGTCCTGCGACTCCGTTAGTTGAACAGCTTCCCACAGCTTCAGGCGGTGGTGGGGTGGGAAACATACATCTGTAACATGGACCCGCGTAGTTCCTATCCTGGGAATGATATATTACCGTATTTTACTGTGGGATTCGTAGAGTATTTAATCCTACACATGGTCTTATTGTGGGGTGTGATTCGTAAAATATTTATTACCCTATTGTCATATTGTATGGTGGGATTCGTAAAGTATGATTACCACACATAGTCCCATTATACAATGGGATTCATAAATATTGAATACCATACATAAACGTATTGTACGGTGGGATTTACAAAATAATCTTACATCAGGTATAATCCCATAACGATTCGAGAATTACCAGTAAATTACATGATCCCGACTGTGAAACGAGAGCAGCGGGTTCAATTCCCGCACCGAGACAAATGTTTGTAAAGTCACAAGTATTTTGTCTCGGGTCTGGGTGTTTGGGCGACCGAAAAGTCTCTCGTAGTTCCTGATAGGGCACAAGACTCGATGTTAGTGTGGGGTCAGGACTATGTATGTGAATATTGGGTGGGTTTATGATTATTGTATTAAATTGTCTAAATATCTTACCATTTCTTTAGGATTCTTCTCAGCCCTATATCCATATATTGTCAACTGTCCTTCTAATTGTAATGCACTGCCTGATACCAGAGGTATCTGAAAGAAATCAATATATACATATATTAAAGTCCATCTTGCACTTGGTCAGCGTGGTGGACTATATTATTGTTATTTATTTAACTTTATAAATTACGTTTACGTCATGCGCGTATGTCATGCCAACATTTTAACGGGTCACACGTGCGTGATTTTGCCGGCGGCATGATTTTTTTAGTCCGGCGAGTTGTGTCTCTGGCGGGTTGTGTCCCCGGCTGGTTTGGTGTGTAGTGTGTATTCATTATTCAAATACTCACCTTTAGCATAGCGCACAGGTCGTTCAGCAGATACCTAGTGGGCACGTTGTCGGTACAATCCAACACTATATCATAGTTTCCAGCTATTCCCATAGCATTTGTCGAGTCCAATTGTACAGTGTATGGAGCTATTTTGATACGGGAATTTATGCTGAAAAAGAATTATATGAAATGAAATGAATATATTTATTGAATCCATAAACTGTCATACACTATTTAGATTCAGTCACTTTTTTTTCCACTACCACCCGGTTCACAAGGCTGTTTTCACCAGAGAAGAACGGGCAAGAAACTAGCTATACATTGAGCCAATAAATATTTCGGAAAGTTTTCGCGGCCCCCGAAGAGGCCGAAAACTGTGATGCACGTTTCTCAACGTTACTATTAATAAGTTACATGAGCGCTGGAATAGTATAATTACACAAATCGTCTCCAAAATCTTTCGTAACCATGGAGACAGGGAGTAAACTTCGAGGGAGGTCAAAACCCTTCTCGAAATTTATTGCCGCTTCGTCCGGAAACGCCAAAAATAAATACATCCAACAGTCACATAGTCCTGACCCCACACTAACATCGAGTCTTGTGTCGTATCAGAAACTACGAGAGACTTTTTCTGTCTTGCAAACACTCAGAACCGAGATAAATATTTGTAGGTCTAACAAACATTTGTCTCGGTGCGGGAATCGAACCCACAGCCTCTAGTTTTACAGCCGGCTTTGAACCAACAGCGCCACGGAAGCTGTCAGCAAAACTATGGATTTAAGAACCAAATACTATGATAGGAAAAAATACAAAAATAAATACGTCACTTTTTTGCAAAATGTTCAGTTGCATTGTGTTTGTAGTCACTAAAACTACCACCCGGTTTCGTTTTGGTTAGCAGTCTTGCTACACCCTGTATATCAGTCATTTCTATGCCAGTATATATTTTTTTTCCAGATTTTAACATGCGAATTGTCAGCTTTATTAAAACGTGTTGTCATATTTTTTAAAGATTTCAAAAAAAGGAGGAAGTTCTCAATTCGACTGTATGTTCTTTCTTTTTGTCTTATTACTGTATGTGGTGTGCAATAAAAAAAATCTAAAGAAATAAATATGACAATGCTGTACGTGACAGAATGTTCTAGAATCTCACCTCCTTAATGTTTGTGCTGCGGATTCAGCTTTGCTCATATTCTGGTCTCCCTCTCCATGCAAGATTTGCCTATGAATGTTTGTCACATCTACTGTGTCGTAATCTATAATACCAATCTCACCTGAAAAATATATATACATACATAAATTGAGGTCTTTTTTGTTGCATAAAATTGTGAGACGAGCATGCCGTTCGCCTGGAGGGTAACTCTATAAAAACGATAATAACTTTGAATGTTCGGATGATCGATGTCCCGAGTAAGATATAAGATTTCCACTTCTAAAATCAATACTACTCTCTATTATACTTATCATTTTCTCTGAACTTAGTCTATGGTTGTGACGTACGATAGAGGAATCCAATATTTTGTGCAGTATCTAGGTACATTAGTGAAGTTTTACGTACGGCGTCCGAACATTACAAGTTCGAATTGTTTTTATTGAGTACATAACTGATTTATCCTTAGGGGGGTTGGATGACGAGCCCAGTGGAAATTCAACCATTTTTTTATAATGATGATTTTGCTACTGTCCATGAGCGGTCGTAATTACCATCAGGCGAACGATACTCGTATCGTCATTTAAAGTAATAAAATAATCTATAACTTACCGACTCCAGCCCCTGCTAGGTACACAGATGCTGGACATCCAAGTCCACCAGCTCCTACCACCAAAACCTTGGCAGAGCATAGCTTCTCCTGTCCTGCTACTCCTATGACAGGCAGTAGGATTTGACGGCTGTACCTAAGAATTGGAGAAATTGTGAGGGAAAATAATAAAAAGAAAACAATTTATTGCTTAATACTAATTACAAAACAAATTTGTATTGTATTATATCAGCCCATTTAAGTCCCACTGCAAGGCACGGGCCTACTCTACAATCGAGAGTACGATTGAGAGTTGTTAGGCCATATAGTCCACCACGCTGGCCTAATGCAGGATGGTGGACTTACGTACAATAGTTATTTTATAAGTCTCTGTGCGAGTTGGCAGACTTTAAATATCATAGAAATCGCTATAATATGCAGGTTTCATGATTTTTTCCTTCACCATTATAGTGTATGGTGATTGACTATCAATCCACATATGACTTCGAAAAGTCAGAACTGTGCCCATGTCTCCATTAATCAAATCAAAATGCTAACAATTAACAAACATTATATTATGTTGCGACTGTGACAAATAAATTGTATTTCTTTCTTTCTATATTAAGTAATTTATCAGTAGGAATAAACAAAATCACAAGCAATGCAGTAGGTCTCACCATTTTGTGGTGTCATGTCTATTTCTCGAACCAAACAGCATTGTGAAAACTTGTGTTTTGATTTGTAGGACATTGTAGCCAGAGTAACTACTGGACATATTGAGACTTAACATCTTATATCACAGGATGGAGAGTGCAGTGGAATGCTCTGCTTTGTAATTAACAGTGTTGTTTGGTTGTTCTTCTGTCCGTGAGCAGTCGTATCACTTACTATCAGATGAAGGGGCCCTACTATATTCATCCGAAATGAAGTTCGAAACTTCGGATGATCGAAGTTTAACATATACTTATGGTCGTTATTGACTTATGATCGTAACCATAGACTTATGTTTACGATGTACGTTATACAAATTCGAACTTTTACACAGTAGATACATTCGTATCGTATAAAAAACTTCGATCGTCCGAAGTTTCGAACTTCGTTTCGGATGAACATAGTAGGGCCCAATGCCATGCTCTTCCCGCCATTCATAATTTAACATGTCTTACCTCTCTATGGCCCATTTTGGCATGTTACTGCTGTATAGTATACCATTTGTGTTAAAGCCAAAGTTTTGTGTGCATTGTATCGGTACATTTTGCTGTCTCTGAAATGGAATAGAACACCTGTTTTAATATGAATAGCCTTGAATGTAGTTACATAAAGAAATAATTTGTATTTGTTATAGTTTACTTTCTGAAATTCTATTTTTAACACTTTACACTATCCTCTGTCTATCCTCTTTTTCAATCTATCCTATGATTGTATGTAAGACATTGCCATTGAGCAATAAAACCGCCAATGCATTTTGTAAGCATATGTCAGAACACAATAATGTATGGCGATTTAGTCTTAGAATAATGGCATACAGTTCCCACCGCAAGAAACTCTTAATGTAATTTAAGTACAGCAATTAAAAAATTTACTTGTAATGTTTTAAATGTTACAATTTAAATGTTAATTCTCTATATTTTATTGATAAAAGTATATAAATTTAGTAATGTATGTATACAAACTAAGTTGATTAGTTTAAGGGTCCATGAACTCATTCATAGAATAGATATTGTATAGGATATTCTCAAGTTATTAATATCAATAATGAGCATATTTTTAGAAGTTTTTCATATTGTTTCTGAAGGGTGTTGCAATAACAATATGCCTTTACAATGGAACTGCAGTATTAAAGAGTTCATATAGTGTTATGATCAATTTAAAAGGTTTTTTTTTAATTTATTCCATTTAATTATCCACTCCTTAGACTGCCCTCTCATTCTCCTATTATTATATCCATCCCAAGGTTGCCTGGAAGAGATAGCCCAGTACAATAAGGCCGTCTTTTATACTTTTTTATAATGTTATATGTAACTAGTTCCGTGTATGGTGTAGAAAAGGTTAAGCACCTCCTTGTTGGCAAATACTTTCTTGTGACAACATGTGAGTAATGGGTTGGTAAATGGTTCACAATAAGTAACTATCGTACGTCTACAATAGTTAGAGCCTAGCTATATAAACGGCGTTTTATAAAGTGAGGGGAAAAGGACGAAAAATAAAGGGAAATTCATGCAATGAACGAAACACGATAGCCAAGTCGCTTCATTATGACTTAAATATGAGAAAGTGTATCCAGGGTAGACAAGGTCAAGCACATTACTAATGTAGTCCAAGGTAAATATATTGGCATTTCCACGTTTTAAAAACATTGTGATTCAGATAAATATGTAAATAAAACTTACGTTCCACTCGTTTCTTATTTGATACAATTCCGTCTCCTTCTCATGTAGTATTTTACGCAAATCGGCGATTTCCTGTTCTAATACACTTATGCGATCCATTGTTCAGTTTATTCTTATTTAATTAATAATTATTCACAACAAAATACAACATAAATACCACAGACGATAAATACAAAAATAACTGTCACTGATATGTCACTTTGACATATCAGTTTTCATTAGTTTTAACTGGCTAACGGCGAGGAACTTCAAAACGTAAGTCCTACCAAAACACATTATTTCGAAAACTTATTATTCACAATGAATTACTTAAATTATAATTAAATATTAAAAAACATGCTACATTAAAATATACAATAGATATAAAATTACAAAACAAAAAAATAATTTACATCACTAGTCGTCAAGAACTCTGCAGTTAAACATATATTTTTAAAAACAATCCACAGCGACTACTTTTAATCTATGTCTGCCTACGTTGTGGGCGTGTACAGTGAAGGATTCAGTACAATAGCTAATTGGTGCCTTAATTTGGGCATTACTTATAAAGTGCCTCCTATCAGTCTACCAAACTATGTTGCCTGTTGGTAAACATGTTCACGGTGGTCACGGTTTCAAATCCTATATCACACTTCTGACTTTTCGGAGTCATGTGCGTATTGATAGTCAATCACTACCACAGACCAAGAAGTACTAATCACTGTGCAATTTAACGGTGAAGGAAAACATCGTGACGAAACCTGCATACCATAGCGATTTGAAGAATTTCTATGGTATGTAAAGACCGCCTACCCGCACTAGGCCAGCGTGGTGGACTAATTATATGGCGAACCACTCTCAATCTCTCGATTGTAGAGGAAGCCCCTGCCCTGCAGTGGGACGCATATGGACTGATAAGTGATACAGATAAAGATCCACTACCTAACCATACGACCCATAGCTTTATTTTAAGAAAGGACGTAACTACTTCACATGGTCGTAGCCAGCCGTGGGATCAGGGTGGGGCAGAAGTCTTAAATCATATGTAATTAGCAAACTGTTCCCACGGTATTCTTCTATTACACTCTGTATCTGTGTTTATAATTGGAATTATCCTAAATACTTTCTTATTGCTCACTTGCCTAGTACTTTACCTAGATCATTTATTTTTTTAGAGTTGGTTAAGTACCTTACAGATCAAATCCAGGATGGGGCAAGCGCCCCACTCTGCCCCACCGTGGCTACGCCCATGCTACTTCATAGTTACACTGGTTCGAACCTAGAGTATTCCAAATAGTTTTCGTACTGCATCATATAAAAGTTAAAATATTAAATCCATAAAATTATGTAACTACAAAAATGAAAAGCCTTCATTGATTATAAAATTTATTTGTTAAATTCTCATACAAGGTTATAAAAATGTATTATATAATATGCTAACATTTTCTTTATACCTATAACCTATCGTTATAAATTCTAAAATACATTTTGATAAAGGTACCACCTACCTTATTCAATTAATATTCTTAAAAATATTAACTTTTGTAATGTAGATTTAAACAATTCATTTGTTAAAGTAATTAGCATATAATATCAACAAAATGCTTTAGTTTACAAAGATAAAAATAATAAATGCAAGAATCGTGCACGTTAAATAGAGATTAAATATCATTTATATCTTTCTATACATCAAAATATAAACGTAAATACAACAGACAGTCAGGTCAGTACTCAGGACTATGTATGTGACATAGTCCTGAGTCCTGGCCCCTGAATCTAACAAAATGCGACATGGAAGCTGTCAAATTTGTAATGAGGGGGTTATAATAATAATAATAATAATATGCTTTATTGTACACCATGACAACATACAGTTTTAAGATCACACACTATAACGGTTATGTACAATGGGCGGCCTTATCACTAGTAGCGATTTCTTCCAGGCAACCTTTGGATGGACAGGAGTTATATGTAGAATATTCAGTGTGCAGCAAAAGCATACGACGAAAGAATATTATAAAGTTGTGTAATAAATAAATGTAAAACATTACATAAATATACAATAAACATTATATATATGTATACATAGTACGTACATATATCATAAACACATAATACCATAATAATAGTTAGATATCAATATATAGATATATAAATTTGTATATAATATATACCTACACAGCGATAGTATATTTAAATACACAATGACAGGTAATGATTTTTTGTCAATTTTTTAAACGAACCTAAAGTTTGTGCACTTCTTATTTGAAAGGGAAGGGCATTCCATAGTCTAACAGCTTGCACCGTAAAAGATTTGTCCAGAAAGTTAGTACTATGCTTCGGAGTACGAAGCTTTAAATTCTCCGACGACCTCAGGGACACCGAGTGCGATACACTTAGGAACTCAAAGCGTTCTTTAAGGTAATGAGGAGAGGATGGGTCAAACAAAATGTTATAGAGCAAAGAAAGTATGTGAGCATTCCGGCGAAGTCGAATTGGTAACCACTTGAGCTTAACACGAAAAGCGGAGACATGGTCATATTTGCGCAGGCCAAATATGAACCTTATACAAACATTTTGAAGTCGCTCAAGCTTGTCTAGTTGGTCTTCTCTGAGATCGAGATAGCTGGAATCGGCATAATCGAGAACTGACAGAAGAAGAGACTGCGCCAGCGCAATTTTGGTAGTAATCGGTAAAAAGTTGCGTAACCGTCGCAAACTCCCCGCTGAAGAAAAGATTTTGCGACTGACAGCGTTTATCTGAGGATTCCAAGAGAGCGTATTATCTATAATAACCCCCAAGTTTTTGACACTCTCGACAAACGGTATTATGGATCCATCAAAAATAACTTGAGGAAGCTGATTCCACTGTACTTTCGAGATCATTCTAGGGCTGCCAACAACAATCGCCTGAGATTTTATGGGGTTTACCTAACGTGACCATACGTCCCGCTTTAGGCGGGACAGTCCCGCTTTGAGGAAGTCTGTCCCGGTGTCCCCAGCAAGGCCGACATAGTCCCGCTCTTGCAAACAGGCCAAATAATAATTTAAAATGTATTTCTCACTCGAAATGCTTTACGGAACTAAAGAACTGAAAACCGTAGGGTCGTATTATACCAATACTTTCGTAAAAACATCTTGACTTAATAAACTTTTTCGCAATTATTGAGTATGTTATGTTTCTGCCTGAAAGTAATGCACCTATCGAAAGAGGTTTTTCTCATATTATCAAAATATGGACAAGTGATAAAACACAGATGAATGTCGCAGTAATGAAATTTATTTTGATTACGAATATAAATATAAATAAATCAAGTACCGAGTTTTACAAAATAGAAAAATAAGATTTTGATTATTATTTTATGTTATTCACTCTTCTATGATAAAAACTTGTAAGACACTAAAAAAAATATTATTATTATTTAATTCCAATGATGTCCCGCTCTGGCACAAAAAATAAATGGTCACGTTAGGTTTACCTTAAGTCCATACGCTTTGCTCCACTCTTCAATTTGACATAAGTCTCTATTAACTGTAGCGACTACTTCAGGCAACCTTATTAATGATCCATGAGAGTAAATTTGGAGATCATCAGCATAAAGATGGTAGGATGATGAAAGTTTAAAAGAGATAGAACTAATAAATATAGCAAAAAGCAATGGAGATAGAACGCCACCCTGCGGTACACCGACACTTGTATTACACCATGACGAAAATAAGGTGTTGTCAATACATATTCGCTGTCGACGACCAGAGAGGTAACCACGAAACCAGTCAATTGCCGATGGAGATATGTTAAGAGAGCGTAATATGCCAAGGAGAATGTCAAAATCTACAGTATTAAAAGCATTGCTAAAATCCAGAAGTAGCAGAACTGAGATTTCCACTCTCCATAGCCGTCCTAATATCATCCGTAATGTTGACCAAAGCAGTAACGGTACTATGACCTTGACGAAACCCGGATTGCATGGGATTAAGGAGACTGTTTTTGCAGAGAAAGGAATTGAGTTGGTTGTAGGTGAGACGTTCAAGGACTTTTGAGAGGAAAGGAAGAATGGATATGGGTCGGTAATCAGAAAAGGATTTAGGATTCGGTTTTTTAGGTGAAGGAATAATTTGAGCCGCTTTCCATGGAGATGGAAAGTGACCACTGGATAGGGAATAGTTGAGGATGTGGCAAATGATGGGAAGGATTTCGTCAAGGATAGGAATTATCATCTTACGACTAATACAGTCGCTACCAACCGCATCAGATGATATTGACAGGATGCTTTTCTTAACATCACATGCCGACAATTTACTAAAGACCAATGGCGGATGGTTAGGAGTTGGAAGAGAAGAAAGATATTTAAGTGTATTTGCCTTAGCCGTCTTATTACAGTAGGACGAAGATGAGAAATGATTATTAAGAGATTCTATATCTAAATTTTTTGGCACAGGATCTTTGTTTGATTTTCCAACCCCTATAGATTTTAGAAATTTCCAAATTTTTGTTGGGTCTCCATTTTCAACACATTTGTGAATATTGTGGCGTTGAGCGTTCCTACACATCTTATTGCAGTGATTCCGTATTTTTATGTATTTTTCCCTGTTAGTATCTGTAGGGCGACATTTAAATCTAGCTTTTGCAGATGCTTTCTGATGGATTATTTTTTTGATATCATCCGTAAGCCATGGTGCAGGGAGATGCTTTATTCTTATCGCACGGACAGGTGCATAAACGTCATAGAGACTTATGAGTTTTGCGTTGAATAGGTTGATCTGGTCGTCAATAGATGAACAACTTAGAAGGGGACCCCAGTCAATGCTACTAGCAGCCGCACGAAGATCCTCTAATTTCATACTAGCAAAATTGCGCTGTAGGACAATTTTCGACTTTGCCTTGGGAGGGCGAGCTTTGTAGGACATGTAAATTAAGTCGTGAAAAGAAAACAAGTCAGCAGAGCATTGCCCATGCTTACTGACATAGTCACGACAAGAAACAAATATGAGATCTAATAAAGATGGAGAGCAATTAGGAAAATGATGCGTTGCACTTAAAGGAAGAATGGAAAGATTCGTAGATTCAACGACAGAATGAAGTGATTTAGTGCGCAAATCATTTTTAAGAAGGCATGTGTTAAAGTCGCCCATGATAATTGTATGACTGTAAGATGGAGTTAACTTTTCAATAAGTTTTTCAAAAGAGGGAAAATAATTAATTCTTAGAGAAGGGGAGTAATAAACACCCACCAGGATTTTTGTGTGGTGTAATTCGACCTCAATAAAGAGGTGCTCTCCTGCATTCGGTAACGGTGGCTGAGGTGACATGTCTAACACCGAAAATGTTATAAAGTCACGGAGATATATAGCAACACCACCTCCAACTCCGACCGCACGGTCATTACGAATGAGATTAAATCCTGGTAAGGTGTAGGAAATGGAAGGGAGACAGGGTTTTAACCATGACTCAGAGACAAGAACTGCGTGAATATTTTTACAGTCAAAAGTTGCCAGCATATCTGGGAAATGGGCCGGAATGCTTTGGGCATTGATGTGTACCACATTGAAATTCCCAAGATTATCGGAGAATATATTGTTCAGAACATTTGACAGAGAAGGAATGCTTTTAAAACTATCGTCACTATCAGCACTGACAAAACTACAATCGCTGTCGCTGTCGGTTTCACACATATTAAATATAATATAAAATACTTAAATATAAGAAATAAATATAGAATAAATGATTATGCACAATATTAATCAATTTATCCGAGTTTTTCAATAACTAGTCCACCGGCCAGTTGTAGCAGTAAGAAACAAAATAACAATGATTGAAAAAACCAAGTAAATATTTAAAACAATGAAAAATTAAGTACTAAAGTCGTGAAAATAATTAACATAGAAAACAAGTATTAAAACAAAAGGCAAATAATATGATCATGTGAATTAAAAGTAATGAATAATAAAACATGTAAAACAAAAATAATACAAACACGTAGCTAAAAAACATAAAAAGTTTGTAATGGAACGCAATTGATTGTTGTTATTGAACTGACACTTACAAGTTACAAGATCTTTAATTATCAAGTAGCTACCTACATTTAAATTAATAAAAATGCGTTTTTGTAAATAAATGTGTGTCAGTCAAAGTTGTTATCGGGAAGTGAAAATAGTTCTATTAATAAAAAAATATATAATATACTTCTAACTTCACTTTTTGGGAGCTACATTTCTTCGACTTCTCGTCACACATTTCGCCGTGTTTGCAGAGGGTTTCGGACTATGAATATCGAAGCCGTTGACCTCCGTAAGGGATGTTATCCGATGTCGTGCACCGTCGGGACTAACAACGAAGATAAATCCGTCCCTTGTCCAGCACTTGGAAATGCCGAACTTTTGCCGCGCCGCCATGAAGACTGTGTGACGAGACCTCGTAAGGAATTCCGAGAGAGTGACTCCCGATCCTTTTAATTTTGTTTTCGAGGACCATGCCTTATCCCGAACAGACATCCTCTCAAATTTGCAGAGGATAGGTCTAGGCTTGGAATCACTACCCTGTCGTCCCATTCGATGGCACCGCTTGATGTCGTCAGCAGTGAAGTCGTCTATATGTAGTTGTGACCGGATCACCTTGACCACGGCCTGCTCAACAACCTCATCTCTCGTCTCGCTGACGCCATGAAGAAGTAAAATTTTTCGTCGGCTCCTCATTTCGACATTGTCAGCATTGCGAGCGAGAGTATCCAGTTGAGTTTGAAGAAGTTCGAGCGTCTTCAAAACAAAAGATTTAAAAGTGGCAAATTCTGAGGATAAACCTGTTAAAGTCGGTGCTGCAGCAATGGGAGTTTTCTTCAGCTGATCCTCAAAGCATGCCATCCTCGAATGAAACTCCTCCCTCAATGTAGTGATGGTGTCTTGAACGGCGTCCGTCATGATGTGGTTAATTGTTATGTTTTGGACTGTACTGGCAGGTGGGTTATACTGGATATTACACCATAGAAAAATGTGAACGAAAATAATAAACAAAATCTACTATTATTATAATTAAATATTTGGAGCGCAAAAAATCCGTGTATCACTTTCGCTACCAACCCTCAAAAAAAAAAAATATTTATAAGGTTATAGGCGTTATGAGACTTGAAAGTTCGACATTCTTATCCATACGAATACTACTGTTAGTTTTTATACAGTTTTAAACGTATGGATAAAAATTACTTATATAAATAAATAAATAACACCCAACAGTCACATACAGATCCCATACTAACATCGAGTCTTGTGTTGTGGGTATCAGGAACTACGAGAGACTTTTCGGTCTCACAAACACCCAGACCCGAAAGAAATACCGGGTATATCAAGACTGCTACCAGAAACGAAGCCGGGTGGTAGTTTCAGTGACTACAAACACTATGCAACTAAAATTTTCGCAAAAAAACGCGACAATTTTTTAAATAATTATTTTAAATATCATCATTTTTGGGTGATAAATCCATACTTTTTGCTAAAATAATAATTTAAACTCTTTTATATCTTAGAATCTTTATAAATAATGGGGTATACGCTAAAATTATAGGAAAAAAAATATTTACCACTCAAATACGACCATATGAAAAAAATAACAAAAAAAATCGTCACTTTTTTGCAACATTTTCTGTTGCATTGTGTCTGAAGTTGCATAAACTACCACCTGGCTTCGTTTTCGGTAGCAGTCTTTATATACCCTGAATATGTAGGCCGCACAAACATTTCTCTCGGTGCGAGAATCGAACCCGCGGCCTCTCGTTTCACAGACGGCGTCTAACCAACCGCCACAGCGGTTGTCAAAAACAACAAAAAACAACTTGAACAACTTACATCGCCCAAAATTAAGAGTCTCAATCTTTTTCTCTCATTCTCTTCCAATAAGTCCCCTTCTGAACATAGCCCTTCCCCCAGGATCTCCACATTGACCTGTTGGAAGCTTGCAGCGACTAACTTTACTACCCAAAACTAAAAGTACCATATTAATAATCCCGGACTAGCGAGGGTTTAACTATAGTCCAAGGCTTAAGAATCGACTCGATTATTTTGTTAATCCTTTTACTCTTAAATTCAGTGGGCTAGCATAACAGGATTATCGTGTTAGGCCCATAAACATCCGTATTAAAGTAGTGAATACCTCGCTAATCAACATATGTATGTACATACATAAACTTTTTCCCAGAAGGGGTAGGCCGTGGTGCCAGGACACCCACATTTCGCCATGTATGTTCCATACCATGATGTAATAGGTGGCGAGCCTATCGCCATATCGGGCACAAATTCCTGACTTGCTGATATTGAATAGAAAAATCCAATATCACTTTGCCCAACCCGGTATTCGAACCCGAGACCTCAACCTTGTAACCGTACCTTAGTATAACTACGCCACCAAGGCAAGTATTCAAAATAATCGAGTCAATTCTCAAACCTAGGACTAAAGTTAATCTCTCACTCATGCCAGTTTAATAATAAGGTCCAGAGTTGATAACAAAATATCCTATGATTCATAGAAGAAATCTCAAATCACAAATACTTTGTCAAAGATCGTCCAAGAAACCTATAACCACCAAAAATATCCTGAATATCCCTTAAAAACTAGACTTCCACGTCACAATTCCACTGTTAAAAAGCATAGAAATTGGACCGTGGAATAATAAAACACCCAACAGTCACATACATAGTTCTGACCCCACACTAAGATCTAGTCTTGTGTCCCGTCAGAAACTAAAGAGACTTTCTGGTCTCACAAACACCGAGACCCGAAAGAAATATTTAGGGGTCGCACTAATATTTCTCTCGGTGTGGGATCGAACCCGCGGCCTCTCATTTCACAGTCAACGTCTAACCAACTGCGCCATGAAGGCTGTCAATGTAATAAATACAACCAACAGTCACATACATAGTCCTGATCCCATACATACAAATCTTATGTATCAGAACTACGAGAGACTTAGTACAACACCTGAGACAAATATTTATGTTGCACACAAACATTTCTCCTGGCATATCAAGGGGTTACTGTATAAAAACAATACGAACTCCAAATGTTGGGAGGCCGTATGTAAAACTTCACTAATGTGCCTAGATACTACACAAAATGTTGGATTCCTCTATCGTACGCAACCATAGACTAAGTTCGGAGAAAATGATAAGTATAATAGAGAATAGTATTGATTCTTAGAAGTGGAAATCTTATTCAGGACGTCGAACATGTGAACATTCGTAGTCCGTATTGTTTTTGAGTAACACCCCAGGATTTGCTCAGAAATTAATCTTGGGTAGTAAATACCAATTAAAGTCAGTCTTTTACAGAGGTATGGTGGTGAAGTAAGACAGATTCGAAGGCAACACAAAAGACTTTAAAATGTGGAAGATAAATTCTCTCTAGCCCCGATATGGGGGCGTTTTGATAATCCCGCCGCGGTATCCCCTGCCTGTCGTAGGAAGCGACTAATGGGGAAGTGAAGTCAGTACTTCCAATGGGAATACTATACAATGGGCACTACAACAGTTTGTACTGCCCATTGTACTTGAGTACAATGCGACCCTGATATATTCTTCAGCAGGAGGAGGAAGCAAATGCCTCTTGAATCCAACATAATCGCTCCACTTTTCCACGAGGTGGGACTTTAGCAGGAACCTGGTTTCCTCACGCCAACAAAATCCTAAATTATCTCTGAAAGGCGTCTTCGTAATACCAAAAGCTTAGGACGGCGAGCACAGTGGAATGCCAAGAATTGCTTTGTCATTCATGTTGTTTGCTTTTGCTGCTGTCTATGAGCGGTCCTATTGCTATCAGGCCAATGGCACATTAGTCTATCCAATTATTGCTATAAAAAAATAAAAGCTAGTCTACTGACTTGCTAAGCCTCAGGAAATTGAAACACTACCAAATGTAGATCTGTCAATATTCCCAAGTTTTTTTATTGCAATGTATGGCGAGACGAGCATGCCGTTCGCCTGATGGTAAGCGATACGACCGCTCATAAACAGTAGCAATACCAAACAACACCTTGAATCACAAAGCAATGGTTGGAATTTCACTGCCCTCGCCATCCTGAGACCTAAATGTTAAGTCTCAATATGTCCAGTAGTTACTCTGACTACAATGTCCTTCAATCCGAAACCCAATAGTGCATTGACACTGCTGTTTGGCGAGAGAAATAGACATTGCATTGGTACCTACCCAGGTGGCCTCTCACATATGAGAGACCTACCACCAGTGTTACCACCAAGTTTTGGATCACGATGACGCGGTAACCAAACGGTTCTCAAATTCGTTTTTGTGCCGCACCGTCAAGCTGTGGAATTGTTTGCCGGCGTACGTGTTCCCTCCTTCCTACAATCCTGGGTCCTTCCGCCGCGGTGTGAAGAGGCACCTTAGCAGGCCGGCATAATTGTCTCCATTGGCATGGGACTGCCGTCCGATGCCAATGGATACTCTGCCTGGGCGGCATTGACACTTTCCATCAGGTGCAATGCCGCCACTATGCCAGGCCAGTATAGAAAAAAAAAATCAAGAAAATGATCTTCCACAATTTGATCATCATGTGAACATCTTTTTCTAAGTTGCCTTCGAATAATAATGCCCTAAAATCACTCGACGAAATGATCGGCAGTTTTGTTTTATACTAGCACGATAAATTGTCCATAGCCCCTGAAGACAGTCAAAACTCAAAAGTATCCAATGATGTGAAAATCTTTCAACAGTGGACGTAATTATTGGTCCGATTTAAATAGTAGAAAAGATGAGCCCGATATGCGATACTTAGGAGTATCACCGTATTAAGTTTCCACCATAATGTACGATGGCTAAAGGTCAGCGTAGACCGACACGAAATGGCATGGAATTTAATTTTTTTTAGGGTCCCGTAACAATCACTAAGCCTCCGCTGTCTGACTGTTTGTCAACAAGCTGTATTTCATATACATACAGACAACAAAATCTGAAGACCTTGGTGACAAATCAACAAAATAATACTTTGATTCTCATTGTAGCATTCTTATTCCGTAGAAGACGGTTCATATTAAAATTCTTCAAAACAAGGAGGAGGATCTCAATATGTCGGTACTTTTTTTTAGTTTCCGTACCTAAAAGGTAAAATCGGGACCCTATTACTGAGACTCCGCTGTCTGTTTGTCAACAAGCTGTATCTCATATACCGTGATAGCTAGAAAGCTGAAATTTTCACAAATTATGTATTTCCGTTACCGCTATAACAACAAATTCTAAAAATAAAAAACCTAGGACTAGAGAACTAAAATAGGTTTTAAACTGTTTATGAATAACTGATAGTTTTTGCTAAAATAATTATAAGTCCTTTATTTTAAAAGACGCAATGGCACGCAAAGTTTAGTTATTTATTTATTTATTATATCCGTTTTCCATCTAATATTGTAACGATACGTAATGTCCACCAACCCGTATTAGGCCAGCATGGTAGACTAACTAATAACTATCCCTTCTCAATATTAGAAGAAGTTTAACACTTAAAGTTTATAGTATTTTTAAAAATATATTAAAATAGTACACCCAACAGTCACATACGTAGTTTAACATCACAGTAAGTTAAGTCTTTTAAAATCTAAACTGACAAGTCTCAAAACAGCGACCGTAGTGGAATGCCAAGCATAGCAATCCTGATAAATATAGGCAATAGAATATTTTTTTAAAGTTTATCTACCCCCATGGGGAACCCCTATCGTTAATCAGGAAGTACTAAATGTAACTATTGTGACACACCCAATACAGGGTATATCAAGACTGCTACCGAAAACGAAGCCGGGTGGTAGTTTAAGCGACTTCAGACACAATGCATTAGAAAATGTTGGAAAAAAAGCCAATTTTTTTATGTTAATTTTTTCCTATTGTATTTGGGTGGTAAATATTTTTTTTTCCTAAAATAATAGAGTATACCCTTTTATTTATATATACTCTAAGGTATAAAAGAATTTAAATTATTATTATAGCATAAAATATTTATTTAACACCCAAATAGGATGATATTTAAAAAATCATTAAAAATAATTGTCGCGTTTCTTTGCGAAATTTTGAGTTGCATTGTGTTTGTAGTCACTAAAACTACCACCCGGCTTCGTTTTCGGTAGCAGTCTTGAGATACCCGGTATACAAGGTTCACTTACTTATTGTGCTAGGACCGTAGGGAAACGTCTCACAAGCGTTTAACCGAAAAGCCACGACATTGTTCAATATTAATCAAATTTCACCATTAACAAACTTCTGGAGTAGTTGTCTCCTAGTAAATTCTATTAGTCTTTCCTTATTGCAATCTTCCATTAAAACTTCAGGATTCAATTTAACTTCCTTTGGCTCAATTTTAGTATTGTCTTTAACAGTCGGTAAAACTAGATTACTATTGGGGTTTGAAATTAGTGCTTTTAAAATCCCTTTTTGTATGTCTTTAAGACCTGAAGTGTTAATACCATATTTATCTAGATCATTAAAGCCATTTTTTGATGTGTTTGGACTATTGACTCTTATTTTATCTTTGCTTTTGGAACCGGATAATATTCCATTTTTATTAAGATCAGTTAAGTTATTTTTAGATGTGCTTGGAGTATCGACATTTATTTTATTTTTTCCTCTCAAATCTACATATTTTACACCGTTGCTAATAACGACAAATTCTTCTGCTTTTACCTTTTTGCATTGACAAGTAGGTTCAGTTTTAATTGGCACAACCTTTACAGGACTTTCTTTTTTAGGATCACTGGCCACCGTTTGTTTCGTATCCAGTAACAATTTACGCGGTAAATTCTTTTTCATATCATGATCCAATTTCCATTTAGTCAATCTTTCCATAATTTGCGGTAACACTACAGATTTTTCGTACATATCGGCCCCTTTGGTGTATTTTGAAGTAACAGCTTCGGGTTTAACGATTCGGCGTTTCATAAAAACCTTTGGATCTTTGGTTACCGTTTCGATTATAACTTGATTATAACAATGCTGCGACGGGGTTGGATTATGTTTGACTAATATTGGCTTGTTTACCGCTCCATTGATCTCTGCTTTTGGTCCAACATTTGACTTTACTTTGATATCTTCATACTGACTGTTATCATTTCGTAAGACGCCTGCGTTTTGTATACTGCTCATGTTATCTCTTACACACGTAGTCGCAAGCAATTTTTTGATCAAATCATCGTCTACCAATTCTGCTTTTGGCAAAGAAGTATTAGACCCCATATCTGCCTGTCCTATACTTTGAGGTTCTGTTTCGATCGGTATGTCGATGAGTTTATCAACTTTAATCGTCTCAAATCTGTCTAGAAACTTCGAGAATTCTTCGTCGATGAAGGATTTTGATCCATTGCTTACCTGGCGACAAGTAAAATGCTTGACTGTTTTGAATAACTTGTGCCCAATGCCCTTTTCCTATTCCCATACTTTTTCCTTCCTGTTCCCCTTTCGATTTGAGGCATTGGCAGCACTTTTACAAAAAAGGTATTGTTGGTATTCGAGGGTGTGATTATTTACCATCATCTAACATATTTGCTCGTATGCCGGAAATATTGTATAAAAAATAGCTTAATTGAAATATACATAAAAAGGGATGTTGTTTAAAACAATGGAACACAATTAAATTTTAAAGTTATTTGTCAAATTTTCACCAAGGCTTGCTATAACGGTGATGACAAACAACTTTATGAAACTTGCGCATCAGACATTTCTGTATATAATTACATTTTACAGGTGGTAGGTCTCTCATATGTGCGAGGCCGGTTGGGTGGGTACAACCGCAATGTCTATCGGCCGATGCCAATAATCAATCGAAAAAATTAGATTGAAGTCAATCTGTTTTGTTGTCAATTGTTTTCTACTTTTCGATTGGTCTCCTGTCATTTTGCCATAGTTTATTCACTACTGAGGTTGATTATTGGCAATATAGTATCAGAAAAACGATTGAGCTGTCAATCTAAAACGGCAAATTTTGGATTGGGTTTGTTTATTGGCAGCGGCTGTATATCTTCCACCAAACACCAGTGTAAATGCATTGTTATGTTCCGGTTTGAATGACATTGTAGCCAGAGTATCTACTGGACATATTGAGATTTAACATCTTATATCTCAGTATGGCGAGTACAGTGGAATTCCAAGAATTTCTTTGTAATTCATGGGGTTGTTTGGTTTTGCTACTGTTCATGAGCAGTCGTATCGCTTACCATCGGGCGAACGGCACGCTCGTCTCACCATTCATTGCAATAAAACTTCGATCAAATATACACTAGATACAACATGAGCGCTTAGAACATGGCACCAAAAAACAGTGCTTTAAGCACTCTTTCGCCTTCAGTCACGCACCGACCGTTGCTTCTAAAACGTCGCAGAACTTTAGACAATATTATGTGAAAAGCTACTTTAAGCTCCAGGAATAAGGTGGAATCTGTGTTAATGTATTTGGAATATGTGATCTTTTTGTTTAGTTTTTTTGTTTCAATGCATCGGTGCCACTTTTTAACAGAACATTTACAGGGAACTGTGTATCTAGTGTATATTTGATCGAAGCAATAAAAAAATAAAAATAATTATTCAATACCTGTTGTGGCGTAACAAACAAATTATCAAACAAATCCAATACATCAGCTTCTTTCTTCACTGTTAGAAAAGAACCGTACAATTCGCCATCAACATCGTTTCTCCGATGATTGTCGGTTAATTCCGCGTTTCCCGCCAATTTCACCGGCTCCAATATGGCGAACGGGTCGAACTGTTTCAAAAATGGCGGCAAATTGCTTCTTTGGTGTGAGTTATTGCTCATTGCTGTCCTGAAAATAAAATACATACATAACGTACATAAAGTCACGCCTTTTTTCCAGAAGGGGTAGGCAGAGGTGCCAGGACATCCACATTTCGCCTTGTATGTTCCGTCCCACGATATGATAGGTGGCGAGCCTATCCATATCGGACACAAATTCCTGACTCTGGGCTGATAATGAATACAAAAATTCAATATCACTTTGTCCAACCCGGGATTCGAACCAGAGACCTCAGCTTTGTAATCCTACCCTAGTACAACTACGCCACCGAGCCAGTCGATAAAAAAAAATGTGCATTTGATTATCAGTATCTCGTGATTTTACAGCCACTGTCACTCATTACTACGCGCAGATGTCTCTTTTATTTTTGTCCTTTTCCTTTGTCTTGATCTATTCAAACTATAAAGTGCGTGGTGAACTGTTGGTAAATGGAACAGATGCGGCTGCCAACATGTTTTTTTTTTTTTTTTTTTTTTATTCCAATGAATGGCGAGACGAGCATGCCGTACGCCTGATGGAAAGCAATACGACTGCTCATAAACAGTAGCAGAACCAAACAACACCTCGAATCACAAAGCAATGCTTGGCATTCCACTGCGCTCGCCATCCTGAGACATAAGATGTTAAGTCTCAATATGTCCAGTAGTTGCTCTGGCTACAAAGTCCTTCACTCCGAAACACAACAGTGCTTCTACACTGCTGTTTGACGAGAGAAATAGACAATGCGGTGGTACCCACCCAGGCGGCCTCTCACATATGAGAGACCTACCACCGGTTTGTTTTACTGATAAAAGTTTACAAATTTAGCAACATATATATACAAACTAAGTACAAAGTTTAAGGGTCCATAAATTCATTCATTCTAATGATATTGTATAGATTCTCATGTTATCTTGTATACTAGTGAGCATATTATTAGCAGTTTTTCACATTATTTCTGTAGAGTGTCGCAATAACAATATGCAAGGGAAATGCACATCAAATGATTAAGAACCCCCTTGTTGGCAAATTAATTCTTTGTCTGTGCCAACATGTGAGCAATTGTTTGGAAAATAGTTTACAATAGTTAGAGCATAGCTTTGTAAGCATCGTTTTAAAAAGTAAGAGGAAAAGGACGAAAAATAAAGGGAAATTCATGCACTGAACGAAACACGATAGCCAAGTCGCTTCATTATGACTTAAATATGAGAAAGTGTATCCAGGGTAGACAAGGTCAAGCACATTACTAATGTAGTCCAAGGTAAATATATTGGCATTTCCACGTTTTAAAAACATTGTGATTCAGATAAATATGTAAATAAAACTTACGTTCCACTCGTTTCTTATTTGATACAATTCCGTCTCCTTCTCATGTAGTATTTTACGCAAATCGGCGATTTCCTGTTCTAATACACTTATGCGATCCATTGTTCAGTTTATTCTTATTTAATTAATAATTATTCACAACAAAATACAACATAAATACCACAGACGATAAATACAAAAATAACTGTCACTGACATGTCACTTTGACATATCAGTTTTCATTAGTTTTATCTGGCTAACGGCGAGGAACATCAAAACGTAAGTCTTACCAAAACACATTATTTCGAAAACTTATTATTCACAATGAATTACTTAAATTATAATTAAATATTGAAAAACATGCTACTTTAAAATATACTATAGATATAAAACTACAAATCAAAAAAATATTTTACATCACTAGTCGTCAAGAACCATAGATTTAGTATAAAACATAGATCGGCAATGTGAAAGAAATTTAGTAATTTAACTCATATGTTAAAGCGAGATGCATGATGCGACCATACGTTTACACAGAAGTAGCCTGCAGTGACCCAGAGTCAAAATATGTCAAAATAAACGAGCAACAAAATTCGCTTATTTTCATAATTTATTTAATTTTACAGTACTTGGTTATATTTATTAAACGTAGTTTATTATAGTGCATTGTGCAGTGCCAAAGTGTGGTTCATACAGGTGTAAAAATCCGAAATAATTAAAGTTTTCACAGGTACCGGCCACTTTTGTACAATACTTTTTTTCGACGATATTATAGAATTAAATGGAAATCCGTGTATACATATCGGTAGAATAGAATATAGTATTTCGTTAAATAAATACGCTGAAAGCATCCATTGCGTATAAAAAATAATATCAAATACGTGAATTTACAATAATTTCAACCAAAAGTTGCTAGGGATTGACTGACAGGTTCGATCAATAAAACGTTGTCGATGAAATAGTCGATGACAACACATGTTTCCCTACATTTTTATGGAGCTATAGTATGTTGTGATATTGTGCATTCTTCTTCTTCTCCTACCTGGCGTTATCCCGGCCATTATTATAGTATTCATTCTGCAATATTACTTATTACTTTACTTTTTCTCATTTTTTTATATTTGTGGAATAATTATTATAACACTTCAGGTGTGTGATTTATGAATTAAGAACCTGTTTCAATCGCTGCTAAGAGGCTGTCAATTTATAATAGTAAAACAAGAACATATTAGATATTCTTATAAAATATGCGATACTTCTATGCACAGTATCACCGTCCAAACCTTGAAGCAACATTATTCATTTATCATAATATTAGGTATAGGTTTAAAATTTATAATTCTCATAGGAAAAACATTAGTTTAGGTGACGAGATCGAGAAAACCTTTATGGCGACTAATGAACATAGGCCTTCGACAAGAATGTCTACATCAGTTTATTGTAAGCTGCCTGCATCCAACGACTTCCTACAAGCTCCGGCCTAGCAGGCGTCCAACACTTCCCAATGTGTTACAAGTCAATTAATTGACTTAAATAAGCATATTTTTTTAACTCTGATATAAATATACTTACGCGAATGTTAATAATTGAAAAAAACTAATAATCATGGATTTTGTTGCAGACTGAGTCCACCCTGTGATTACGAAAGCTGTAAAGTAATCGAAACTTCGCGACGGGAAATTAAAAATTAAAAAAATAAACCTAAAACTTTGTAAATTTTAGTTTTATTTTATAAAAGAGTTTTTGTTCTCAGTTTAATTAGGTGTATGTACTGTGTACACACATGTTACATCACAATGAAGAAAATAATTTTGTTCAGGTAAACATAAAGACCCATACAAAACATCTCAAACAAAATGTTTTCAAATAATATGACAATTTGTCTTTATTTATTTGTGTGTTTATCAATCTGTATTGAAATAAACACATCAATAAGTTTCTGTTAATATATAATAAGATGTCGCATATATCCATAACATTTTATTTCACAACTACAGGCCGACAGCTATATCGATATCGATATGATAGTATCGAAAGTGCATGGTACACCACTATATGTCAAGCACACATGTAAACTTCACGCACACAATCGTAAATCAGTTTTGGTCGCGCTCAAAATGACACATTGCCGATCTATGTTTTATACTACATCTATGTCAAGAACTCTGCAGTTAAACATATATTTTTAAAAACAATCCACAGCGACTACTTTTAATCTATGTCTGCCTACGTTGTGGGCGTGTAAAGTGAAGGATTCAGTACAATAGCTAATTGGTGCCTTAATTTGGGCATTACTTAGGCTGAGTTGCAGAAAGTAACTTTGCCTGTAGCAAACGTCAAATCAACCGTCAAAGTTACAGTTACGCCATTTTCGGGTTGCAGAAATCTAACTCTTGACAAAATGACGTCACAAATAACATTACCTTTAGCTCCACAGTTTCGGGCGGTTAAGGGCTAAAGTTACAGGCATGTCTGTAAAATGTCAACCATAGATAATACAATATATAGGAAAATGTCAACTATCAAAACCAAGAAGCTTTTTTAGAAGAATTAAAATGGATTAATGTCTTTACTACGAGATATTTTATGGGAATCCAGAACTTCAAGTGACGATACTTCAATAAAGTGTGTTGGGTTATGTCTTTGGAAGTAACATAAATGACATATTTGTACAAGATCATCTTATTGCATGGTTTTCCTTTTTTTCATCAGTTTTTCACGTTATGTGGCCAGCCGCATAGCAATAGCAATTAATTATAATCTCTTTTTTTTACACTCATTTGGTATTATTTTGTACAAAATTGGCGACAATCGGCATCATAATATTTGCATTGTCAACTCCCAGTATCTAAATATCGTCGATCGCAAATTCCTATAATTGAAACAGTATTGTGAACTGTAAAGCACAAATTTTGATTTAAAAAAATACAAACAAACATACAAGTGAAGCTAATATAAAGCGTGTAATGAAACAGATTCACAATTTCAAAGAAAATTGAAATTTGTATTGAAGTGTTGTCACTGATAAAAAATTACCCCTGTAGCGTTTTGGGGTGTTAAAACGTTTTTTTCCTGGTCACCCGTTTAACTTTACCTTTAGCAATTCCTACAGTGGTGCAACAGACGGATTGTCAAATTCAGTGGGTCATGGTCAAAGACACTGATAAAGTTAACTTTACCTCTATCTTTAGCAGGACTTTTCCTGCAACTCACCCTTATAAAGTGCCTCCTATCTGTCTACCAAACTATGTTGCCTGTTGGTAAACATGTTCACGATGGTCACGGTTTCAAATCCTAGGGCACACTTCTGACTTTTCGGAGTCATGTGTATATTGATAATCAATCACTACCACAGACCAAGAAGTACTAATCACTACACGATATAACAGTGAAGGAAAACATCGTGACGAAACCTGCATACCATAGCGATTTGAAGAATTTCTATGGTATGTGAAATCCGCCAACCCGCACTAGGCCAGCGTGGTGGGCCATATGGCCTAACCACTCTCAATAGTACTCATGATTGTAGAGGAAGCCCCTGCCCTGCAGTGGGACGCATATGGACTGATAAGTGATACAGATAAATATCCACTACCTAACCATACGACCCATAGCTTTATTTTAAGAAAGGACGTAACTACTTCATAGTTACACTGGTTCGAACCTAGAGTATTCCAAATAGTTTTCGTACTGCATCATATAAAAGTTAAAATATTAAATCCATAAAATTATGTAACTACAAAAATGAAAAGCCTTCATTGATTATAAAATTTATTTGTTAAATTCTCATACAAGGTTATAAAAATGTATATAATATGCTAACATTTTCTTTATACCTATAACCTATCGTTATAAATTCTAAAATACATTTTGATAAAGGTACCAACTTTATACAATTAATATTCTTAAATATAATAACTTTTATTAAAGTAGATTTAAACAATTCATTTATAAAAGTAATTAGCATATAATATCAACAAAATGCTCTAGTTTACAAAGATAAAAATAATAAATGCAAGAATCGGGCACGTTAAATAGAGATTAAATACCATTTATATCTTTCTATACAACAAAATATAAACGTAAATACACCAGACAGTCAGGTCAGTACTCAGGACTATGTATGTGACATAGTCCTGAGTCCTGGCCCCTGAATCTAACAAACTGCGACATGGAAGCTGTCAAATTTGTTATGAGATGGTTGTTAGGCGTTATGAGACTTGAAAGTTCGACATTCTTATCCATACGAATATTACTGTTAGTTTTTATACAGTTTTAAACGTATGGATAAAAAATACTTATATAAATAAATAAATAACACCCAACAGTCACATACAGATCCCATACTAACATCGAGTCTTGTGTCGTGGGTATCAGGAACTACGAGAGACTTTTCGGTCTCACAAACACTCAGACCCGAAAGAAATACCGGGTATATCAAGACTGCTACCAGAAACGAAGCCGGGTGGTAGTTTCAGTGACTACAAACACAATGCAACTAAAATTTTCGCAAAAAAACGCGACAAATTTTTAAATAATTATTTTAAATATCATCATTTTTGGGTGATAAATCCATACTTTTTGCTAAAATAATAATTTAAACTCTTTTATATCTTAGAATCTTTATAAATAATGGGGTATACACTAAAATTATAGGAAAAAATATATTTACCACTCAAATACGACCATATGAAAAAAATAACAAAAAAAATCGTCACTTTTTTGCAACATTTTCTGTTGTATTGTGTCTGAAGCTGCATAAACTACCACCTGGCTTCGTTTTCGGTAGCACTCTTTATATACCCTGAATATGTAGGCCGCACAAACATTTCTCTCGGTGCGAGAATCGAACACGCGGCCTCTCGTTTCACAGACGGCGTCTAACCAACCGCCACAGCGGTTGTCAAAAACAACAAAAAACAACTTGAACAACTTACATCGCCCAAAATTAAGAGTCTCAATCTTTTTCTCTCATTCTCTTCCAATAAGTCCCCTTCTGAACATAGCCCTTCCCCCAGGATCTCCACATCGACCTGTTGGAAGCTTGCAGCGACTAACTTTACTATCCAAAACTAAAAGTACCATATTAATAATCCCGGACTAGCGAGGGTTTAACTATAGTCCAAGGCTTAAGAATCGACTCGATTATTTTGTTAATCCTTTTACTCTTAAATTCAGTGGGCTAGCATAACAGGATTATCGTGTTAGGCCCATAAACATGCGTATTAAAGTAGTGAATACCTCGCTAATCAACATATGTATGTACATACATAAACTTTTTCCCAGAAGGGGTAGGCCGTGGTGCCAGGACACCCACATTTCGCCATGTATGTTCCATACCATGATGTAATAGGTGGCGAGCCTATCGCCATATCGGGCACAAATTCCTGACTTGCTGATATTGAATAGAAAAATCCAATATCACTTTGCCCAACCCGGTATTCGAACCCGAGACCTCAACCTTATAACCGTACCCTAGTACAACTACACCACCGAGGCTGGTATTTAAGATAAACGAGTCAATTCTAAAACTTTGGACTAAAGTTAATCTCTCACTCATCCGAGTTTAATAACAAGTCCAAAAAGTTGTTATCAAAGTATCTTATGATTTGTAGAAGAAATCTCAAATCACTTAAACTTTGTCAAACATCATCCAAGAAACTTAAAGTGATCAATGACCACTAAAAATATCCTGAAAGTGCCTTTAAACCTAGACTTCCACGTCACAATTCCACTTTTAAAAAGCATAGAAATTGGACCGTGGAATAATAAAACACCTAACAGTCACATACATAGTCCTGATCCCACACTAAGATCGAGTCTTGTGTAGAGTATCAGAAACTACGAGAGACTTTTCGGTGGCAACACACAGACCCGAAACAAACACCTGTGGTTCACACAAACATTAGTTTCGGCGCTGGGATCGAACCCGCGGCTTCTCATTTCATAGCCGGCGTCTAACCAACTGCACCACAAAGCATGTCATTGTAATAAATACACCCAACAGTCACATACATAGTCCTGATCCCATACATACAAATCTTATGTATCAGAACTACGAGAGACTTAGTACAACAGTCAACACCTGAGATCTTATGTATCAGAACTACAACAGTCAACACCTGAGACAAATATTTGTGTTGTACACAAACATTTCTCCTAGCATATCAAGGGGTTACTGTATAAAAACAATACGAACTCCAAATGTTGGGAGGCCGTATGTAAAACTTCACTAATGTGCCTAGATACTCCACAAAATGTTGAGGAGGCGACTAATGGGGAAGTGAAGTCTGTATTTCCAATGGGAATACTGTACAATGGGCACTACAACAGTTTGTAGTAACCATTGTACTTGAGTATAATGTGACCCTGAGATGTTCGGCAACAAGAGAAAGAAGCAACTGCCTCTTAAACCTAACATAATCGCTCCGAGAAACCAACTGCCTCTTAAACCCAACATAATCGCTCCACTTTCCAACAAGGTGGGACTTTAATGGTAACACTGTTTCCCCACGCCAACAAAATTATAAAAAATCTATCAGAAGCGTCTTCGTAATACCAAAAGCTTAGGACGGCGAGTGTGGTGGAATGCCAAGCACTGCTTAGTATTTCGTGGTGGTAGATTTTGCTACTGTCCATGAGCGGTCGTATCGCTATCAGGCTAAGGGCTAAAAAAAGCTAGTCTACCGACTTGCTAAGCCTCAGGAAATTATAACATTATTCAATGTAGATATGTATGTCAATTTTCTTAAGTTTTTTTATTGCAATACATGGCGAGACGAGCATGCCGTTCGCCTGATGGTAAGCGATACGACCGCTCATAAACAGTAGCAAAACCAAACAACACCTTGAATTACAAAGCTATGCTTGGCATTTCACTGCGCTCGCCATCTTGAGACCTAAATGTTAAGTCTCAATATGTCCAGTAGTTACTCTGGCTACAATGTCCTTCAATCCGAAATACAATAGTGCATTTACACTACTGTTTGGCCGGAGAAATAGACATTGCAGGGGTACCTACCCAGGCGGCTTCTCACATATGAGAGACCTACCACCAGAGTTACCACCAAATTTTGGATCACGATTATGCGGTAATCAAGATAATGATCTTCCACAATTTGATGATCATGTGAACATCTTTCTCTGAGTTGCCTTCGAATAATGATGCCTTAAAATCACTCGACGAAATGATCGGCAGTTTTGTTTTATACTAGCACGATAATTTGTCCATAGCCCCTGAAGACAGTCAAAACTCAAAAGTATCCAATGATGTGAAAATCTTTCAACAGTGGACGTAATGATTGGTCCGATTTAAATAGTACAAAAGATGAACCCGAGATGCGATACTTATGAGTTTCAACGGATTCCACCATAATGTACGATGGCTAAAGGTCAGCTTAGACCGACACGAAATGGCATGGAATTTAATTTTTCTTAGGGTCCCGTAACAATTACAAAGTCTCCGCTGTCTGACTGTTTGTCAACAAGCTGTATCTCATATACATACAGCAACAAAATCTGAAGACCTTGGTGACATTTCAACAAAATAATATTTTGTTCTCATTGTAGCATTCTTATTACGTAGAAGACGGTTCAAATTAAAAATCTTAAAAAAAGGAGGAGGATCTCAATATGTCGGTACTTTTTTTTAGTTTCCGTACATAAAAGGTAAAATCGAGACCCTATTACTAAGACTCCGCTGTCTGTTTGTCAACAAGCTGTATCTCATATACCGTGATAGCTAGAAAGTTGAAATTTTCACAAATTATGTATTTCCGTTACCGCTATAACAACAAATTCTAAAAATTAAAAACTTAGGACTAGAGAACTAAAATAGGTTTTAAACTGTTTATGAATAAGACTGATAGTTTTTGCTAAAATAATTATAAGTTCTTTATTTTAAAAGACGCAATGGCACGCTAAGTTTTATTATTTATTTATTTATTATATCCGTTTTCCATCTAATATTGTAACGATACGTAATGTCCACCAACCCGTATTAGGTCAGCATGGTAGACTAACTAATAACTATCCCTTCTCAATATTAGAAGAAGTTTAACACTTAAAGTTTATAATTGGTAATAGGGGCAATGTAAACACACGCCAGTACACCAAGAGTATTAACTTATTAACATCTTTAAAAGTGAAACATATTGTAATGTTTACATTCCCCTATGAGAGAAGGTTGTCATACGTGGAAAAGAATATTAGATTTAAGCTCAATTCTAATTTAAACGAGGCCCTTAGAAATGATAAGAGTAAATTTACCATAATTGATATTAATACTTACTATAGTAAGTATAAAATTAGCAAACAAATTAATTCATATAATATACAACGACATATAGCAAAATTGCTATATTTTAATTATTTAGACAAAGCCAAAGATTTGGCTACTTCTACTGCTTCTATTGAGCAGTTGACATTTTTTAAGACAAGGAATGATACACTTGTATCTATTCCAAATGATAATGATACTTTAAATAATTTAAATTAATTAACAAGACAATAGAGTCCACCTCTTGCCATCAACAATTACAAATAATTAATAATGATATTAGTAATGACATTCCCTTGATTAATAAACATACAAATTCAAATGACATTGAAATGAATACTTCTCCACCCATTACACAGAATAGAGTTTGCAATAGGAGTGATAATAATATATTAAACCTAGTTCATCAAAATAGTCAGGGCATGCTAGGTAAAGAATTACAAATGGAATTGTTCATGAGTTGTCAGAATATTGATATACTTTGTGTGACAGAACATTGGTTAAGATCAGAACAGCTCATGTTCAATTTCAAAACTCATATAGTTGGTAGTAACTTTTGCAGGAGAAATGCTATACATGGTGGCTCACTAATATTAATTAATAAGAATATTAAATTCAAAGAACGTAAGGATATAGTGAGTCTCTCTGTGGAGCAAACCATAGAAATTTCATGTATAGAGTCAGAGCAGTTCATAGTTGTAAGTGTATACAGGCCACCTGCCTCATTGTATGATTCTTTTGAATTAATACTTGAAGATGCATTGAGGAAATTAAGTAAAACAAATAAAAGATTGTTGGTGTGTGGAGATTTCAATGTTAATCTGTTGGAAACATCTGCTATAACTGGAAAGTTAAGAAATCTCTTTTTGTCATTTGATTTAATGAATCTATTTTTGGAGCCAACTAGGATAACTAACACCAGTGCTACCTGTATAGACAATGTGTTCACGGATATAGTGCCCATACATAAATCTATTATTAATAAGCTAGACTCGGACCATTGTGGGCAACTAGTCACATTTAGAAGCGAACTCCAGCAGACCTCCATTAAAAAACTTAATGTTGTTCCGGTAACAACGATCCGGTTAGAGAAATTAAGAAATGATTTGTTAACGAAATTCAATGTACTAATACAGGGTAACGACCCCAATACTCTGTATAATTCTGTATTTGAAATATTTTGTAAGGAATTTGAATCAATCTTTACATCAAGGTCAGTTCCCTCGAGCAAAAAAACTTGCTTCAGTAATTGGGCCACTGTTGGCATTCACAGAAGTAGGGAGAAATTATATGATCTTTATTCTGAAAGAACATATAATCATAGTGAGGGTTCAAAAATTATGTTAAAAATTATTCAAAGTTGTATAAACAAGTATGTTATAAAGCTAAGGCATTATATTTAAAGGAAAAAATAAAAAACTCCAGAAATAAAATTAAAATGACATGGAGTGTAATTAATAAGGAAACTGGGAAAGCTAAACCTCGTGACACCGAGTTTAGCTTAAATATTAATAATAATATCATTAACTCTAATACAGAAGTAGCTAGGGCTTTTGAAAACTTCTTCACAGATATACCAGTTTCCATAACAAAAAACTTAAATTCATCTCCTTCTCTAGCCCATATGTTATTGCAGGAAAGTGTGACTGGGTGTGGTGATTCATTTAAATTCCAATGCGTTGACAGTGTTGACATTATAAAAACGTTTAAACTTATAAACATTAAGAATACTTGTGACCTCTGGGGAATCTCTACAAAGATCCTTAACTATGTAATACCTATATTAGCTCCCCAGCTAGCTATAGTTTTTAACACATGTATTAATAGTGGCATATTTCCTGATAAATTGAAACTCAGCAAGATTATACCTCTTTTTAAATCTGGTAGTACAGATGACCCCTCAAATTTTAGACCTATATCAGTACTGCCATCATTAAGCAAAATTTTTGAAAAACTGATGCTTATTCAATTGCAGATTCTTTAAAAATAATAATTTACTTCATAGTAAACAATTTGGTTTTACTCAGGGTCGCTCCACCACTGATGCTGGTGTGAAACTCATGGATAACATATTTGATGCTTGGGAGGATTCTCAGGATGCTTTAGGTGTATACTGTGACCTATCCAAAGCGTTTGATTGTGTTTACCATGATATTCTTATCAGGAAATTGAGCCACTATGGAATAAATGGTCTTGCACTTGAATTATGTAAATCTTATTTACACAATAGGATTCAGAGGGTTGATGTCAACGGACAAAAATCTCCTGGGTCTGTTGTTACTATGGGGGTTCCGCAGGGCTCGATTCTTGGACCCTTTCTCTTTTTAATATATATTAATGACTTGCCTTATTTTATAAGGGATAAATGTGAGGTAGTGTTGTTTGCTGATGATACTTCATTAATATTTAAAATTAAACGACATCAATCAATTCTTGACGAAGTAAACCACACTCTCTCAAAAATAGTACATTGGTTTGGCATTAACAATTTACTGTTGAATAGTCAAAAAACGAAATGTATTCGGTTTGTAACACCTAATGTCAAAAAAGTTAATGCCGACATTTTTATGAATGGGGATGTGTTGAGCCTTGTGGAGACTACTAAGTTCTTGGGAATCACATTGGATCATAAGCTTCAATGGGGTCCCCACATAACTGCGCTAGCTAAAAAACTGAGTGCTGCAGTTTTTGCAGTGGGCAAGATTCGCCAATTGACTGACATTGATACGGCTCGATTGGTCTATTTTGCTTACTTTCATAGCCTAATGAGTTACGGAATTTTGCTGTGGGGTGGTGCTGCTGACATTAATACCATCTTTGTTCTTCAAAAGCGAGCCATAAGATCTATTTATTCGTTAGGCTCCAGGCAATCGCTGAGAGAAAAATTCAAGGAAATAAATATAATGACAGTAGCATCACAATTTATATTTGCTAATCTAATGTATGTCCACAAGAATATAGAACAATTTCAAAAGGTTAGCGATATTCATGACAGAAATACTAGAAATAGAAATAACCTAGTCAGTCATAAGACGAGGCTCCAGAAAATTAGCAAATCTTTTAAGGGTTACTGTATACATTTCTATAATAAAGTTCCCACTAACATAAAAGCCTTAACTACAAATAAATTTAAATCTATTATAAAACGACAGTTATGTAATAAGGCATACTATACAATTTCAGAATACTTAGAAGATAGTAAGGCTTGGGAATGAAACATAACACTCAGCCGTATAGTAAAATTATAAATTATTTATGAACTGCTCTGAATTACAAATCCTGTATAATCACTGTATTGTAAACTTATTTTGAAAAGAGCAACGCTAGAGTTTCTTGCCCGTTCTTCTCTGGCGAAAACAGCCTTGTGAACAGGGTGGTAGTGAAAAAAAAGTGACTGAATCTAAACAATGTATGACATTTTATGGATTCAATAAATAATTTCATTTCATTTCATTTCATATAGTATTTTTAAAAATATATTAAAATAGTACACCCAACAGTCACATACGTAGTCTTAACATCACAGTAAGTTAAGTCTTTTAAAATCTAAACTGACAAGTCTCAAAACAGCGACCGTAGTGGAATACCAAGCATAGCAATCCTGATAAATATAGGCAATAGAATATTTTTAAAAAGTTTATCTACCCCTATTTATCGTTAATCAGGAAGTACTAAATGTAACTATTGTGACACACCCAACACAGGGTATATCAAGACTGCTACCGAAAATGAAGCCGGGTGGTAGTTTAAGCGACTTCACACACAATGCATTAGAAAATGTTGGAAAAAAAGCGAATTTTTTTAATGTTAATTTTTTCCTATTGTATTTGGGTGGTAAATAATTCTTTTTCCTAAAATAATAGAGTATACCCTCTTATTTATATATACTCTAAGGTATAAAAGAATTTAAATTATTATTATAGCATAAAATATTTATTTAACACCCAAATAGGATGATATTTAAAAAATCATTAAAAATAATTGTCGCGTTTCTTTGCGAAATTTTGAGTTGCATTGTGTTTGTAGTCACTAAAACTACCACCCGGCTTCGTTTTCGGTAGCAGTCTTGAGATACCCGGTATACAAGGTTCACTTACTTATTGTGTTAGGACCGTATGGAAACGCCTCACAAGCGTTTAACCAAAAAGCCACGATATTGTTAATATTAATCAAATTTCACCATTAACAAACTTCTGGAGTAGTTGTCTCCTAGTAAATTCTATTAGTCTTTCCTTATTACAATCTTCCATTAAAACTTCAGGATTCAATTTAACTTCCTTTGGCTCAATTTTAGTATTGTCTTTAACAGTCGGTAAAACTAGATTACTATTGGGGTTTGAAATTAGTGCTTTTAAAATCCCTTTTTGTATGTCTTTAAGACCTGAAGTGTTAATACCATATTTATCTAGATCATTAAAGCCATTTTTTGATGTGTTTGGACTATTGACTCTTATTTTATCTTTGATTTTGGAACCTGACAATATTCCATTTTCATTAAGATCAGTTGAGTTATTTTTAGATGTGCTTGGAGTATCGACATTTATTTTATTTTTTCCTCTCAAATCTACATATTTTACACCGTTGCTAATAACGACAAATTCTTCTGCTTTTGCCTTTTTGCATTGACAAGTAGGTTCAGTTTTAATTGGCACAACCTTTACAGGACTTTCTTTTTTAGAATTACTGGCCACCGTTTGTTTCGTATCCAGTAACAATTTACGCGGTAAATTCTTTTTCATATCATGATCCAATTTCCATTTAGTCAATCTTTCCATAATTTGAGGTAACACTACAGATTTTTCGTACATATCGGCCCCTTTGGTGTATTTTGAAGTAACAGCTTCGGGTTTGACGATACGACGTTTCATAAAACCTTTGGATCTTTGGTTACCGTTTCGATTATAACTTTACAATGCTGCGACGGGGTTGGATTATGTTTGACTAATATTGGCTTCTTTACCGCTCCATTGGTCTCTGCTTTTGGTCCAACATTTGACTTTACTTTGATATCTTCATACTGACTGTTATCATTTCGTAAGACGCCTGCGTTTTGTATACTGCTCATTTTATCTCTTACACACGTAGTAGAAAGTAATTTTTGGATTAAATCATCGTCTACCATTTCTGCTTTTGGCAAAGAAGTATTAGACCCCATATCTGCCTGTACTATATTTTGAGGATCTGGTTCGATCGGTATGTCTATGAGTTTATCAACTTTAATCGTCTCAAATCTGTCTAGAAACTTCGAGAATTCTTCGTCGATGAAGGATTTTGATCCATTGCTTACCTGGCGACAAGTAAAATGCTTGACTGATTTGAATAACTTATGCTCAATGCCGCTTATATGTTCCCATATTTTTTCCTTCCCGTTCCCCTTTCGATTTGATGCATCGGCAGCACTTTTACGAAAAAAGTATTGTTGGTATTCCAGGGTGTGATCATACCATCAGGTGATATATTTGCTCTTTTGCATTTCTTTGTAATTCATGGGGATGTTTAGTTTTGCTACTGTTTCTAACCGACTTCAAAAAAAGGGAGGAGGTTCTCAATTCGACTGTTTGTTGCTTTTTGAGCGTTCGTATCGTAGGCGAACGGCACGCTCGCCTCGTCATTCATTGCAATAAAAAAATAAAAATAATTATTCAATACCTGTTGTGGCGTAACAAACAAATTATCAAACAAATCCAATACATCAGCTTCTTTCTTCACTGTTAGAAAGGAACCGTTCAATTCGCCATCAACATCGTTTCTCCGATGATTGTCGGTTAATTCCGCGTTTCCCGCCAATTTCACCGGCTCCAATATGGCGAACGGGTCGAACTGTTTCAAAAATGGCGGCAAATTGCTTCTTTGGTGTGAATTATTGCTCATTGCTGTCCTGAAAATAAAATACATACATAAGGTACATAAACTCACGCCTTTTTCCCAGAAGGGGTAGGTAGTGGTGCCAGGACACCTACATTTCTCCATGTATGTTCCCACGATGTGATAGGTGGCGAGCCTATCCATAACGGACACAAATTCCTGACTCTGGGCATATAATTAATAGAAAAATCCAATAGAGACTTAAGCTTTGTAACCGTACCCTAGCAAAACTACACCACCGAGGCAGTCAGTAAAAATAAAATGTGTATTTTATTATCAGTATCTCGTGATTTTACGGCAAAATTTCACTCATTACTGCGCAGAGGTCTTATTTACCACTTCCTTTGTCTAGATCTAGTCAAACTATCAAGCGTATTTTTTTTTTATTGCAATGAATTGCGAGACGACCAAGCCGTTCGCCTGATGGTAAGCGATACGACCGCTCATAAACAGTAGCAACATTCCACATTTACCAACAGTGCATGTTGAACTGTTGGTAAATGAAACAGATGCGGCTGCCAACATGTTCGCGATAGTCACGGGTTCAAATCCCAGCGCACACCTCTGACTTCTCAGTCATGTATGTATTGATAGTCAATCACCAAGCACTATAATGGTGAAGGAAAACACCGCGAGGAAACCTGCATACCATAGCGATTTGTAAGATTTTCTATGGTATGTAAATTCCGCCTTGCACTAGGCCAGTGTGGTGGAATATATGACTCAACCCCTCTCAATCGTACTCTTGATTGCAGAGGAGGCCCGGAAAATGCAGTGGGACGTTTATGGGCTGCTTAGAGTATCTATAATATAAAGAGAGCGCTGGTACTTCAAAAACGTAGATAAAAATGGTGGTACCGATTCACCTTTTCCTGCCCTCGTACTGTCTGATAATATTTGACAGTTTATCCAACATGCATGAATTACTTGGCTATTATATCCACTCTCGTTTGTAGAGAAAGCCTTTGCTCTGCAGTGGGATATTTAGGAGCTGATATAGATTAGGTATATTATATTCTAAACAAAATATATCACAACATTTCAGTTTGAATATAATTGAAAT
Organism: Hyles euphorbiae; assembly: GCA_023078785.2. Taxonomy (NCBI): domain Eukaryota; kingdom Metazoa; phylum Arthropoda; class Insecta; order Lepidoptera; family Sphingidae; genus Hyles; species Hyles euphorbiae. The sequence goes on along the minus strand of CM041054.1, from coordinate 1,425,923 downwards.
TAGTTTTAAATATAAAAATCAATCTAAATAAAGTAAAAAACATTCCATGTAAATGTTGACAGTAAAAAAAATGACAACTTTTTTGTTGCAGGAAATCGCCAGATGGATCCTTCTTCCATCATGCATTGTTTTGCTTGATAGGGGAAAACCAGTTGATAGCTTTTGGGATGGGGGATTCCCCGCCCAAGTGGACAGAGCAGTGACATTGACTCAGATCAGACAAACTAAAATTATTTAGTCAGGGAGATCAACTCTCCTTTTGATTGTAGAGGAGGCTTGTGCCCTGCATTGGGACATATCGCACCCCTGCTGCAACAATGTCACTTATACAGAAATGCAAATTTTGAGGAGATGCATTTAAAGTTTGACATCATTTAAAAATATGATATACCAAGACATAGAGAAGATGAATGGGTTGTATTAAAATATCAACTTGATCTTACTGTTAAAAAAAATATGACCACATAATATTATAAAACATATTCTATAAGATTATTTTTAACCTTCCAACCTTTGCAATTTTTGCATAAGTGACAGTGTTGCAATGTTACAATATATGAGCTGATACTGATTGGGGGATTGCTCAGTCAAGTGCATACCAAACAAAATTATCCCAGCTATAGACAACATTTTTTTTATTTTTATTCTTTACTGCACACAATAAATAATAAAAAAGCAAACAATATTTTGCAAATAAAATTAAAGAGTTACTATCCATTAAAAGGTTGTGTGGTAGAGATTGCTTCAAGCAATAAGGCCACCTATTGTAAGTAATACCATAAGTCTTATATGTAATTTGTCTGATTTTATGTTTGTTTTTGTATTTGGTTTACAATAAAAAGTATTGTATTGTAATAAAGTCTAATACAAACTGGTTTAATAAAGATTACTATATTCTTGTTTTTTTTTGTATACTCATAATTTTTACAACAGTGTGCACAAGTTGAAAACCATACAGTCTAGTATTTGAGTTTTCAGTTATATGTATAATCTCTTTTTCCATCTCTCTCTCTCTTTCTCTCTCTCTCTCTCTCCTTCTCTCTTTAGAACAGGAATTTATTTATTTAAACTTTACTTTACACTTGCATTATTATATCTACTTGAACATCCCCTGATGGGCCCAAATGTCAATCTTTTAAAATACACCCTATTTCCATTGACATTAATACTATGATTACATTATATGGACTATTCAAATATACCTTATTAAACTAATATTAAGTTGACATTACATTGACAAACCTCCTCCAAACCTGGTAGGAAAATTTCCAATAAGATTATTATAAGACAGAGTATCAAACATTTTATGATTCAATTAATTTCTAAACTATTATATATCTTTCACTAATGCTTCTATAGGCTTAGATTGATGTAAAAAGTTCAAAATAAATTAAATAGAATAAAAGCAACAAAAATAGTTGTAGCATCTTATGTCTCAGGATGGCAAGCACAGTGGAATGCCAAGCATTGCTTTGTAATTCATGGAGCTTTTTGCTGTTTCTGTCCATGAGCAGTCGTATCGCTTTCAAAGTGCATGTTGGTCTCGCTATGCGTCGCAATAAAAAAGTTTTATATATTTTTGATTTTCAAAATTAATAATTTAAAAAAATAGGTACCAAATATGTTTGATTGTCTATTCTGGAAGCAAATGATTTAAACATGTATCACATATAAGCACTTATGCAAAGATATTATTTATATGAGACATAAGTTATAAGGCAATCTATTTACAAAGATAAAAAGTACTTACAGTGTGTAATACCGCGTAAAATCAAAGTTCTACGATCATAGATTTATTTTATTATTAAATTATGTTTTGTCTATTTAGGGACTTTATTCCATTACTATTTAAAAGTCTCTAAATCTATTTGCACATTATCAAAACTCAGGCAAACTTGTTTATTTTTTGGTTGACAACTACAGATTGACAAATGAATTGTGATAAGTGACAACCAAGAAAACGGAGGACAAGGGCAGTGGCTTTTAAACTAGATTTTTATTCGAAGCGGATAAATGATATCCTTTTGCACTAGATGTCGCTTTTCTGAACATCATGACCTAATGTACTTTTAAACAAGAATATTAAAAACAAATCACCTATTTAAAAAATAACAATAATCTTGATCGAACATTTTTGTATAATAAATTGGTATTTTATTATTTATTACGTGTGATTTGTCAGTGCCAGATTGTCATTTGTAATTTGTTAAATTCCCAGTCTACATATATTATTTTCCTCTTTGTTCCAGTCACATGTATGTGTTTCATGTCTTTTTTCTGTAATTTTTACAACATTTCTTATCTTCGGACCTCGAATTACTTTAACGATGATCCTACAACTGAAACCCTGGACACCGATTTACCCTCTATTGACTCGAAAACAACCACTAAACTGTTTTTTTGCCTTAATAACTAAGCCAGACTTTATTTTTTTCTATCAGTAAAATCGTTTCTAAGAGCTTTCTTAATTGAGATTAAATTGCTGGGGAATTGAAATAAAATAATAAGTTTAATATTGACGAGAACTTTGCAGTGTAACGTCGTGTAACGACAGAGGGCGCTAGTGCCGGTATTATTTTGGTGGTGTCTATCTGTGGTGTCTATCTCAATTTAAACAATGTATTCTGTGAACGAGTGTCAAAGAAAACTTTTCGACGACTTCACGAACAGGGGATTTACCGTGTCATTTTCAAATAGTCGAAAAAATTGGTGTTTTCCCGAAAAAAGGCTGATGGATTTGGCTATTGTAATTTGTATACTTAAGTTTAAAAATAAAAGTAAAAGACTGCAAAAACTACGAAAATTATAATTTTCAGTTTTAAAATTTTGTATAGATTTTATCTAAATGATTTTTCTATACATATGTTTTTTATAATGTTGCCGGTTTTAATTAGAGGTACGTTTACAAATTCATTGAGATACACAACACATACCACAAATATATCTTTGTTTGTTTATTTCCCTCTTTATATGAAGTTTATAACAAGAAACTATTGGATTGAAATTCGAAAGAGTACTGAGAAAATAGTTTGACTGCATAGAAGTAAATGTAACATAGATATTGTGACATGTGCAGCGTTCTTCTGTATGCACGGGCCTCCGCTACAACCGAGAGTACGATTGATACGGGTTGGGCCAGTTAGTCCAACACGTAGCGTCTTTGTTACACACACATTGTTTGCCATCTCTACTCCAATATGTATTCATTTTCATTGATATCAGGCTGTAGATATCTTTGGAAGAGAATGTAAAACCTTTTGTGCCTGTTAATGATAAATATTATTTTCTAATCATAAGCATAAACAGATAAGAACTGATTATTTCATTGAAATATTATACTAGAGGGGATACTGCAAAGAAACTACTTAATAATTCGTTATTGGAGCAAAACTGACGATTACTATGCTGGGGCGATGTTGTTTTTAGACTCTTTTTATTCGAGGTTAAAAGTTATCAGGTCACATAGCATCCATTTACAATCAGCATGAATTGTCAAATCAGATAAAAAGTATAATAAAATGGTCTGTTTAAATTTTTGTAAAATACGACGGGGCTTCCATAAAATAACTTTCAAGTGAGAAGGGAAAAACCTAATATTTTAATATGACTAGTCGAGGGAATTTTAGGCTTAATTTATTGTTCACCACTTACTTATTATACATTTTCAGTCTAGTCCACATCATATGAATAATATTTTGCGTAGTAATCACAGTAGTAATTATTAATATTTAAATTAATTATGTCCCACCCAGCTACATTCTTGATGTAACTCTTTTGCCTCACACTCGCCGCACTCGACTAAAATAAAAGTAATTTGTATGATCGATTAAAATTGTAATAGTCGATTAAAAGAAAATCGGAACTAAATTCCTTGCGAAAATCGACACTCACATTTTTAATCTGTCACAAATGTTATTGAACTCGCTTTGAACTCGCTTGCCGATGCACTTTACGTTTTTTCCGAGAGTAATTTTATTAGAAATTCCATGTTTATATCAAAACTTTAAATGTGATTATCTAATAAAGTCATACTTTTATTACTTACATTTAATATTTTAACTGTAAACGAATTGCAGACGGTAAATTTTCATTTGGAAGACAATGTATTGTCTAACCATATTTTAACCGTGTCGTGTTTGGGACTGTTTTGTTTATAAATGGTGCTGTAAACAAAATCGTGAGTATTGTCGATGTTTTTTGAGACGCATAATGTATTTTGTATACTTCATAATTGGATATTACTGTGTATTTATGCTACAAAGTTTTATTTTGTGTTCTGTCGCATACAACCTTTGTGTAGTCAAATGGGTTGAATAAAAATATATTTTATTACTAGTATTTATTAAATCGAATGAGATGTTGAGTATATGAGTAGGGTTTCCCCTGTCGAAACATAAAAATATCAAACATTGCGGATATTGCATGTAGATAGCTTCAAATAGGTTGGTTTGATAATCCATTGAGGAGCCTTAAGTTCAGTCACTTTTTGCTAAAAACACTGAATAACTGTATATTTAAGTTTATACCCTTATTATCCGACTTATGTAATCAAGCTTATTTGTAATGTGTATAATTGGATACAGTAAGCTGGAAGTAAGGAGAGGAGATTTGTTTATTAAATATCTATGCAAGATATGTGGCTAGACCCACCTGATTTGCTTGTAGCGCTTAAACTTTGTATACCAAACGATTACATCTTCTTTCATCACCACCTGCTGTTGTTCCTTGTGTGTCCCAGCAGAACTAATTTATAACACTATGCTGTCTTAACATGGGCTATTAAATTTTTAAATGCTATTGCGAGATACATTGATTTATTAGTAGCCTGCTCAAATTCACTAAAGCTGCATATAAGTGTGTAATAATTCAATTAAAATGTAATAATTATGTTTCACTCATAGCATCACATTGGTGGCAACTGTAAAGATTTTATAATTATGTAAATGAATAGAAATATTTTCATGCCATATAAAATGAAATGTGGTTTATAATCATTATATTTCAGTGATGTGTGTTCCTATTGGCTATAGGGTATATAAAAGGATCTTTGCCAACTACAATGTTGCATGCTCTGATCATTCTATAAATATAATACAAAATTCACATAAGGGTACAGAACACACATTGGTATTCGATAGAATCTCCGCCTACCACATTGGAGAAAAAGGTGTGAGTTTCTTCTTTATCTTTAAATATTCTTCAATGGATGGAGTCTCCATAGTATTGGAGATTTTGTCAATCTCAAGTATTTGTTTTTGGGATGTCGATTATATTTACAGATATAGACGTTAAACTAATAAAATATGATAGATACCATGATATCATTTTTGAAATTGAGAGTTAGCTCTGATGCAATTAATTATGGAATTAGTTTATCAAAGGCTTCGATAAAATATACACTAGATTATAAGTAACAGCCTAAAAAATGGCAAGAGAAATAGTTTTAGCATTGTCCAAAAATATAATAACATCTTAATTTAAAAGAATACAGTTTATTGTTACCTAAAGTTGATTTTAATTTAAGACATCTGCTACATCTGACTCTGCTACATCTGCTACATTTGACAGTCTCCGTGGCGCAGTAGGTTAGACGCCGCCTGTGAAACGAGAGGCCGCGGGTTCGATCCCCGCACCGAGAGAAATGTTTGTGCGGCCCACAAATATTTCTTCCGGGTCTGGGTGTTTGTGAGACCGAAAAGTCTCTCGTAGTTCCTGATTACCACGACACAAGAATCGATCTTAGTGTGGGGTCAGGACTATGTATGTGACTGTTGGGTGTTATTTATTTATTTATTTATCTCATAGTTCGAAATTCAAATGTATAAGCAATCTCGGCCACTATTGGCGTGTGATTTTGTTTCAGACCCTGTATCTAGTATATATTTGATTGATCAAAGGCTTAAGTTTTAATATTTAATTTCAGATGATGGACACATGTTGCACTCGTTTTACGGCCGCGGAGGGCGGGACGAGGCTGGCGGCTGCAGCAAGCTCTAAGAACATGCTTGTTGTAGAATATTCTGGGTTTATAGCTGTTAGACTGGTTTGTGAAGAGGCTTATAATATACGAGGGTGAGTATTTTATGCAATAGGGTATTACATAACATGCCCATATCTAGAGACTAACAAACAAAGAAATTAATAAATCCATTCACAAACAAGTTAGAAACGTTTTAAATCTTGTAGTGGGAGTAACAGAAAAGAAATGCAAGACAAAGATAGTGACGTCACTAGTGTTATTATTACAGTGTATTATTGCAGTGTGCTGTGTGTCTGCGCCACGGAAGATGTCAATTATTAAATAATTTTTAATTACCTAGTTAATATGTTAATATTTTATTGTCTACCTTTGAATTTCTTATTGGAATGTTGGAACATTAAAATATTTTTTTGTTATTATTATTTTCGATATTAGCGATAGGCTCGCCACCTATCACATCGTGGGACGGAACATACAAGGCGAAATGTGGGTGTCCTGGCACCTCTGCCTACCCCTTCTGGGAAAAAGGCCTGAGTTTATGTATGTATGTTTGTATTATTTTCTATTCTTCCTCAGGTTGCTGTCTCAAGGCCGCCGTCGTTCGATTTACGTAACGCGCAAGTCCAGGGTAGCCCTTGTAGCCTACGAGCTGAAGATCATGACAGATTTAGCTGTCGTGGAGGCGACAGACCCACAGGATGTAGCCAACTGGAGTCAGGAGATGGAGTATAAAGAGGTAAAGCTTTTAATGGCTATGCATGGCGAGACGAGCATGCCGTTCGCCTGATAGTAAGCGATACGACCGCGCATGAACAGGAGCAAAACCAAACAACATGAATTACAAAGCAATGCTTGGCATTCCATTGCTCTCGCCATCCTGAGACATAAGATGCTAAGTCTCAATATGTCCAGTAGTTACTCTGGCTACAATGTCCTTCAAACCAGAACACAACAGTGCATTTACACTGCTGTTTGTTGGGAAAACCAGACATTACGGTGCTACCTACCCAGACGGCCTCTCACATATGAGAGACCTACCACGAGTAACTACTACATGACTACTTATAAATACATGTCATTTTATTTCATTTCAATGAAGTTCTGGTTTCTCTAACCAGCGACTAAGGATTCATGCGAAGTCTAATTTGTCTCCAGGTTCTAGTATGCACTTCAGAAGTTCTGAAGCACATTCTAGAAGAAGAAGTGCTGGGCATGACAAACATCAATGTTATGGTTTTGGACAGCTGTCATCTTATATACAAAGATGAGAATTTACAATATGTAAGTATTTTTAATTTATTTATTAAGAACAAATAAAAGTATATGATAATGTAAAGCAACTTATTTCAACTTAAAATTATTACTTTTTCTATGCCGATTAAGGTGACCGAAAGTTAATTTAGTTATTATCCTTTTAGAATTAGTTTGAGTAAAATTAAATAGCATATGTATGTTATGAAAATGTTTTCAAAGAACTCTATTAAATTGAAATAAAATAAAACTATTATTTACGGATTTTATCGTGGGAGTGGTTCAATTTTTAAATTTTTTAACATCCCGACGATTCGATTACTTTACAGCTTTCGTGGTCACGGGGTGGACTGAGGTACTAGTCATCCGCTCAGTGACTGTTACAATTTAACTACCCTTAATGTACAATGTGTAAAATTCCCTTAAATCTAAGAAACTGTTAATTATAAAATATTTTGTCTCAATTATTTCAGATAATGAAACTTTACAAACAATGTCCGGAAGAAAAAAGACCACGAATTTTAGCATTAACATACCCGTTATTCACATCAAACAAGAAACCCAAAGATTGCGAAGTGAAAGAAGCAACAAATTCAGAAGTTGTACAGAACGAAGACACAGAAGTTTTGCAGAATTCAGAAGTAGTACAGACTTCAGAAGTAGTACAGACTTCGGAAGTAGTACAGACTTCAGAAGTTTTGAAGACGGAAGTTTTGAAGGATCAGTTTGGAGTGATTGAAAATTTGGATGATTACGATATGTATGAGAAATTGGAGTATAAAATTGGGGAGTTAGAAGATGCTTTGTGTTGTCAAATGGATTTGGCAGAAGATATTGATGGCGGAAAAAGGTAAGTTTACTTTTTAATCGACTTCAAAAAGAACCAAAAGAAATTCGATCAATTTCAAAAGCCATAGTCAAAACACATATAGATATTAAAATTAATATAAGGCATAGGACCTACTTGTTTGTTATTTGGCGACCCGCCTTCAATATGTTACGCATATATTTTGATTTATTGGATAGTCAAGTCAATAAGCAAATTATTCAACAAGCACAAGTACAATGAAATAAATATTATTTTTTGATTTGCAGTGGTACTTTAGTGGTTTTTTTGTTTTGAAGTCGTTGAACAATAAAATATTAATATTTGTGTGATCAATTATTTTTTTTTCGGGTGTGGGTAAACACCCATGCCATTGCCATTTCGCTCTTAAAAACGTAAGAGCGAAATGTCTCGTAGTTTTCAGTGTGGGGTCAGGACTATGTATGTGACTGTTGGGTGTTATTTATATATGTATTTCTGATTCCAGAATCTCAACCAGTGTGATAAAACCGCGCGAGTTGATCATAGAGTTCGGTTCCCGGCCGGAGGACGACGCTTTGCCCAAAGAGTACGTGGAATTGGAGAAATATATGAGGGATACTGTCAATGACGCTCTTGACTTCCTCAACGATCATAGGTGAGTGATAGTTTTCGTGTAAAATACTGTTTATATCAGAACTGCTACCGAAAACGGAGCCGGGTGGTAGTTTTAGCGGCTACAAACACATGGCAACAAAAAAATTCTGGTTGATCTATTTATTTACAACGTAAATAATTTTTAATATTGATATGATAATAACTTACGTAATAACTTTATACAGAAGGTCCCTTAAGCAAGAACTAAATAAATTAATCGACTTGGTATTACATGCAATCTCACAACTTTTTGCGGTAGAAAACCTGAGCTGCGAGACTTGGAATTTTTTTACAGGATGTTTTTGATGGGCTAAATTAAATGCAATATGTCAATATCACCCTGTATCTACAGGGAGAAAAGCGCGTAGTGTTCCGACATAAGTGATGCTCCAGTACCTACATCTCTAGTGGAGCGTTACTGAAACTAGTCGTCGCAACAATTTTGAAAATGCTTGCTTATATTATGACCGAAAATATTAAAAAAATATGTAAATGATAATTTTTATCACTGTTTAGGCGAAATTAATTAAATTAAGTAAATTTATTTTAGGACGAATTTCACGGTCATCTGTTTGCTCCAGACTCCAGACGTACTTTAGGGCCTATATTTAGTTTTTAAATCAATGTTAATGAACAATATTTTTTTGCAGGCATGATCCCACCGAAATATACGGAGAGGAATTGTATGATGAATTTAAAAACATTCCGGATCCCACCGCTGATCCTAAGAATATTTTCAAACAGTTCCTATATGTGTTGGAACAGCTGGGTGAGTGAAATTTTTATTTAAATATTTTACATGGTCCATTATCAGATGATAGAATAATTAACTAAGGTATAACTAAAGGAGAATTCCCATATTGCTATGAAACTTAGTATCGATGTGAAGATTTTTGTCCCTTGATGAAACCTACTTTTATGTAGTTTTTTAAAATATATATTTCCAGTAAATAATAAATAAATAACACCCAACAGTCACATACATAGTCCTGACCCCACACTAAGATCGAGTCTTGTGTCGTGTATCAGGAACTACGAGAGACTTTTCGGTCTCACAAACACCCAGACCCGGAAGAAATATTTGTGGGCCGCACAAACATTTCTCTCGGTGCGGGGATCGAACCCGCGGCCTCTCGTTTCACAGGCGGCGTCTAACCAACTGCGCCACGGAGGCTGTCAAATATAAACAGCATTGCCACCTTTTTTATTGCACATTTTTTATTGGACTTCAAGTTTTTGCACGTTTTTTATTGGACTTCAAGTTAATTTCTCCAAGAACTCCGGCCTGGGTCTCAATTATGTTTATATTTATTGAAAATATGTGTTTTTCCCTACACAAAAAAATAGGTATCATCGAGGGACCAAAATCTTCGCACCGATACTAAGTTTCATAATAAAATGGGCATTCCTTTGTATACTTGTATCAGTAAAATGTAGAGAATTAACTTTTAATCTGCTGTAACCCTTACGTTTACAAATAAGTAATATTGATTTCATTTGATCACTAACCACACAATGGCATACTACAATATACTTAAATTTCTTCTCATTTTTTTATTTTTAATCTTTAATAGACATATCATATTGATTTTCAGGTCCCTACGGCGCGGATAAAGCGGCGTTCTCCCTATTAATAACATTAGAGAAATTAAAAATCAAAATACCATACGAAAGACATTTTCTTCTCCTCTGTTTCTGTACTACAGTATTCATAAAACTAAGAGGTTATGCAGAATATGTTTTTAGCAAATGCGAGAGTGATTGGGATAAAATAAGGTTGTTTTCAACCCCAAAAGTGTTGAGATTCGCGGAAATTTTACAGAAATTTCATCCCAACATAGAAAAACCAAGGGGCGAAAGAAATAGCACAGCAAGAATGCTAAGTGATTTAGAAAAATGCGATTTTGCTACTCTAGGTGATACTTTAGAGAATAAAGTTAATACTTACGAAGCTAATTTGAAAGAAATTCACGAACACTACGTTGATTTTGAGCAAAATGGTATAGTCAAGAACGCTCAAGGAAAAATCAATATTACTGATATTACTAATGAAAATGAAGAAAATATTACGACTGAAAGTAAATCTGAAAATAAAGACACAGAAAGTAATGTGCACGAATCCCACACGGAAACAACTCAATCCCACACGACGAATCCCACGAACGACACGCAAGGACCTAAAGTGGGATTTAAAAGGACAGGTCACAGGGTCAGAGGTCGCGGTAGGGTTCAACGGTCGAATGCTGCGAGATTACAGATGACCTTGTTGAATCCCGACGCGTTGTGTGGGATTGTGTTTATGAAGGAACCGCTCATGGCCAAAATTATGTTTATGGTTATTGTGGTAAGTGGTATTTTTTGTTATCTTTCAATGTGACCACTTTTTAGTGTATGTTGGCTTGTTGGTACAAGGGGGCGATTGACGAAACGATGGTCGCGACTTCGAATACCATGTCACACTTGATTTTTCGGAGTCATGTGTGTATTGATAGTCAATCACTACGCACTATAACGGTGAAGGAAAACATCGTGAGGAAACCTGCATATCATAGCGATTTATAAGAATTTCTATGGTACCTAAGTCCGCCTTGCACTAGGCCATCGTGGTGGACTATATGGCCTAACCCCTCTCAATAGTACTGTCGATTGTAGAGGAGGCCCGTGCCCTGCAGTGGGACGTATATGGGCTGTATTTTATGCAGTATGTAGTAGTAGTGTATTGTAGTGTGAAGAGGCCACTTAACAGGCTGGCATAATTGTATCTATTGGCATTTGACTGCCGTCTGATGCCAATTGATACTCTGCCTGGACGGCATTTGCGCTTACCATCAGGTGCAATGTGGTCAATATCTGTCTGTATCAGCCCATATACGTCCCACTGCAGGGCACGGGCCTACTCTACAATCGAGAATACGATTGAGAGTGGTTAGGCCATATAGTCCACCACGCTGGCCTAGTGCGGGTTGGGTTGTGGTCAATATAAAAAAATAATAAAAAAAAATGTTGTTTTCAGGATATGTCCCGATGTCATCCTAAACTGTCGTATCTATGTGCTCAATATTGTGCCGTCGAAAATAGTATTGATCCGTTGGAGCCTAAAGAATGTCAGCGACAGGGGAAAAAACACGAGGATGTTTTGAAAAAGTAAGTATATAATATTATTTTTATTTTTTTGGGAAACAACAGATACAATGTAACAAAGAATTAGCAAGAATTAGAAATACATAATACACTACAGTTACAGATAACAATAACATACAAGAAAGAGCTGGTGCGTACCTATACAATAACACTCAGACCCAGGTTACATGAAATAGGAGTTTAAATATAAAATCACAAATGATTTACTGTATCTGTATCAGCCCATATACGTCCCACTGCAGGGCACGGGCCTACTCTACAATCGACAGTACGATTGAGAGTGGTTAGGCCATATAGTCCACCACGCTGGCCTAGTACGGGTTGGCGGACTTACATACCATAGAAATTCTTATAAATCGCTATGGTATGCAGGTTTCCTCACGATGTTTTCCTTCACCGTTTTAGTGCGTGGTGATTGATTATCAATACACACATGACTCCGAAAAGTCAGAGGTGTGCCCTGGGATTCGAACCCGCGACCACCGTGAACATGTTGGCAGCCGCGTCTAGTCCGTTTACCAACAGGCCACCACGCACTTCAAATGATTTACTACATTCAATATAAATTGAGTGCAATTTTTGCTTGTATTGAGATGGAGAAAGATGGAATATATTTATACAATTACAATCTTTAGCTGTAATGCTGTTATATGAGCGACAAATTCTTTTCATAAACACATTCATGCAATAGTTTGTTCTGCAAGTACCAACGTGAAAAAGTACCTTTTTACGCGCAGACAGACGAGGACAGACATACGAATAATGTTGGAGTTAATAGCAATAGCCTTCCATCAAATATACACTAGATATACAGTTCCCTGTAAATGTTCTGTTAAAAAGTGGCACCGATGCATTGAAACAAAAAAAGTGAACAAAAAGATCACATATTCCAAATATATTAACACAAATTCCACCTTATTCCCGGAGCTTAAAGTAGCTTTTCACATAATATTGTCTAAAGTTCTGCGACGTTTTAGAAGTAACGGTCGGTGCGTGACTGAAGGCGAAAGAGTGCTTAAAGCACTGTTTTTTGGTGGCATTTTCTAAGCGCTCATGTTGTATCTAGTGTATATTTGATCGAAGGCAATAGCAGTCACAAATAGCAAATGGTTGTCTGGAAGAAATCGCGTTGAGAGATAAGACCGTCAATTTTCACCTTTATTTAAACGTGTTGTCATATTTTTTATCTTATTACTGTGATGTTTAATAAGGAATTTATAAATAAATAAATAAATAGCAAGTGAATTCGATAACATTTCACAAGTTATATTAATAAGCTAAATCGTGCGATATGCGATTGTGATTCACAAAGCCGATTGGCTAATATTTTTATTCGATCTCGTGTAATCTATAAAGATGTGAGGTTTTTAAAGAATCCGTTTAAAGAAGAAACTGAATAGTCAATTTAGTGTGTGATTTTAGATGTGAAAAATAGGTATAGTATGTGAAGGGTGGCTTTAAGATTTTTTTGTTTAGTTTTAAATATTTCTGATCCTATCTTGACTTTAACTTAAATTTTGTCGTTTAATTTTATATTGATAGTTTATGAATAAGTTGTTCAGTACTATTGCATATTGTGATTTCTAATTGAAGAAACACAATGTTTAAACTGCAACAGTATAGCAAAGCTTGTTTGTATTCTTTGTTGGAGATCCTAATAAATAAAAATAAATAATTTTAATTTCAGATTTCGTCAGTACATTAGCAAAGCTTATAAAGTGTGTTCTTTGTTGGAGATCCTAATAAATAAAAATAAATAATTTAAAATTTCAGATTTCGCATGCATGAATGCAATCTTCTCCTCGCGACGCCGGCGCTGGAGGAAGGCATAGATCTGCCGAGATGCAACCTTGTACTGAGATGGGATGTGCCGCCTTCGTAAGTGACATATTTCTTAATATTTATTGTACAGGGTGTTTTCTTTCTTATTTCTTAATATCGATTATCATCACCATCATCATCATATCAGCCACGGGAAGTCCACTGCTGAACATAGGCCTCCCCCAATGATCTCCACAATGACCTGTTGTCGTCGGCCTGCATCCAGCGACTTCCTGCGACCTTAGTCAGATCGTCCGTCCACCTTGTAGGCGGGCGTCCGACACTTCGCTTGCCTGTACGTGGCCTCCACTCGAGAACCTTTCGGCCCCAACGAAATATACATAATATCAACGAAATATCGATTATACAGGTTGATTTTTCCAAGTGGACGTGGCCAAATTAGAGGCTATGAAAAATATGAAGTTGTGCATGAACCACCAGTTTGTTTGTTGTGTTTCGTTCGGTAAAACCTATTGTTGGAATAGATAGCAATAGCATCACAAATAGCAAGTGAAGTCGGTAATAACAGTTTACAAGTTATACCGGGTATCTCAAGACTGCTACCGAAAACGAAGCCGGGTGGTAGTTTTAGTGAGTACAATCACAATGAAACTAAAAATTTCGCTAAGAAAAGCGACAATTTTTTTTTATCATTTTTTAAATATTATTTTTGGGTGATAAATCCATAGTTTTTGGTAAAATAATAATTTAAACTCTTTTATACCTTAGAGTTTTAATAAATAAAAGGGTATACACTATTATTTTAGGAAAAAATGTATTTACCACCCAAACATGGTCAAAGGAAAAAAATAACAAAAAAAAAAAATCGCTTTTTTTTTGCAACTTTTTCTGTTGCATTGTGTCTGAAGTCGCTTAAACTACCACCCGGCTTCGTTTTCGGTAGCAGTCTTGAGATACCCGGTATAAATAAGCTAAATTTTGCGATTTGCGATTGTGACTCATATAATCGGTAATAATTACCAATATTTTATACGATCTCGTGTAATCTATGAAAGATTAGGGGTTGTTTTTATGAATCTATTTAAAGACTCAGTGAAAGATCAGTCAACTTTGTGTAGTTTTGTATTTTATTTTATTTTATTAATGTTTGGGAAACAAACAGAACAATAGTAACTATAAACACGTTTAATATATTAATACTAAATCCAGCGAAGTTTCCACTAATTACTTAACTTATGCTAGTGCTGTGCTTCAGTAACAAAAAATCCTTAAAACTAATTCAAAAAACTAATTAAGTACAAAAACATATCATACAAACAAAAAAGATTAAAAGATTATAAATAATAATATTTTAAAGATTATATGTGAAAAATTATAATAATATATGGTCAGTTTTTTGTTCACAAATACTATGGGGGGCAGTTAGCAAGAGTAGAAATATAGAGCATGCTAAGGCCTCAATAAGGAGTTAATTTGAAAAGATAAATAATATAGCCTCCGTGGCATAGTTGGTTAGACGCTGGCTGAGAAACGAGAGGCCGCGGGTTCGATTCTCGCACCGAAACAAATATTTATGTGTGAGTGAACCACAGGTATTTGTCTCGGGTCTGGGTGTTTGTAAGACCGAAAAGTCTCTCGTAGCTCCTGATATTACACAAGACTCGATCTTAGTGTGGGGTCAGGACTATGTATGTGACTGTTGGGTGTCATTTATTTGTAATAATGTGCAGGTATCGTTCATACGGTTTGTGCCGCGGTCGTGCCCGCGCCCCGCGCGCCGCCGCCGCCATACTGAGCAGTGAGGAGGACAAACAGACAGACACGCTGCTCAACAACCTCGCTATATATAGAGAACTGGATCAGGTATGTACTTAGTGCTAATGTGTAAGGCTCATAAGAACAGGGGCAATAAGCCTCAAAATATAACTAAATTTGATACAATAACTCTAAATAATGTCTGGATTATATACAATAGGTCTGGGTAGTATTTAAATTTAATTCAGTAAATCTAGATAATGTTTGGATTTTATACAACATATAATCGGGGCAATAAGCCTCGAGAAAATCTTAATAATATCTGGAATATTGAGACTTAACATCTTACTAACCAAAAAACATTTTATTTGCAGATAGTTACTAGAAAATGCGGTTGTGGGATTCAAAACGAGCCACCACAAGAAGAAGAGGATTATGCGGACACCCTCAACAATGTTATCAAATCCTACACGCCATTGCTACTGAAGCAAAACGACACGAATACTACACCTGAACCCCACGTAGTTACTGATAGTACCGTGTCTAACGCGACAGGTGCAGTTACTGATATGTTGGATACAGTTACTGACACGCCAAAAGTTACTGACACGTCGGATAGTGTTACAAACACATTAAATAAAGTGTGTAACACATTAAGTAAAGTTACTGAGGGTTTGAGTAAAGTTACTGAAGCGTTGGATAGAGTTACTGACGCGTCTTATAGGATCTCTGACGTCGTCAGAGATATTGAGAAATGCGATGAAGATAATACGAACAATGGTACAGTGAAAAGTGTTGAGAATCTAGTGTGTAACAAGTGTAGTGGTGTGAAGCCTTGTGCCAGTGCGGAGTGTTTGTGCGTCAGTGACGTCACTGACACAGTCAGAGATGTGAAGTCTGACAATGTCAGATACGAAGTGAAGGGGGAAGCGGAGAGCGTGGCGAGTGTGGATTTGAATACTGCTATTGCTTTGATAAACAGGTAATTGTGTGATTGTTTATTTTTTGCAATAATAATCCTTCGACTGCCTGTATGGCGCAGCAGTGTGAGTGCAAAGCGGATGCCTCGGGTTCGATTCCCGGGTCGGGAAAAGTTAAATTTTATTTTATTATCTATTCGGAGTCTGCAATTTGTGATCGTTATGGTGATAGGCTCGGGATGGAAGGATAATATACGGCGAAACGTGGGTTTCGTGGTGGCACCTCTGCTTACCCTTTCTGGGAAAAGGCTTGAGTTTATGAACGAATTATTAGGCATATTAGGCAATTAGGCATATCTCTCAGAGATGAAGTCCGTAACGAAAATATCAGACAGTAAACAGACGTGTTTGATGTCAGTTGACGAATTGCTGGACTCAAGAGGAGGTGGGCTTGACACTTGGCCAGATGGAGCAATACTCAGTGGACTTTTACTGGTGGTAGGTCTTTCATATGTGAGAGGCTGCCTGGGTGGGTACCACCGGAATGTCTATTTCTCCCGTCAAACAGCAGTTTATTTCGTAAAACCGAAATATAAATCAGTGGTGATTACACTTAAAACTTTCATCATCATCATCATATCAGCCACAGGAAGTCCACTGCTGAACATAGGCCTCCCCCAATGATCTCCACAATGACCTGTTGGAAGCGGCCTGCATCCAGCGACTTCCTGCGACCTTAGTCAGATCGTCCGTCCACCTTGTAGGCGGGCGTCCGACACTTCGCTTGCCTGTACGTGGCCTCCACTCGAGAACCTTTCGGCCCCAACGGCCATCGGTTCTACGAGCTATGTGCCCGACCCACTGCCACTTCAACTTGCCAATCCTATGGGCTATGTCGGTAACCTTGGTTCTCCTACGGATCTCCTCATTTCTGATTCGATCTCGTAGGGAAACACCGAGCATAGCCCGCTCCATGGCTCGTTGAGTGACTTTGAGCCTTTTAATGAGGCCCACAGTGAGAGGCCACGTCTCGGTGCCGTATGTCATCACTGGTAACACACAACTATCGAAGACTTTCGATTTTAGGCACTGAGGTATTTTGGACGAGAAGACGTCGCGAAGTTTCCCGAACGCTGCCCAACCGAGTTGGATTCGGCGATTGACCTCTCTCTCGAAGTTGGACCTGCCTAACCGGACCACTTGTCCTAAATAGACATATTCGTCTACAACTTCGAGAGTCGAGCCCCCAACTCCAATGGGGGTGGGCACAACATGGATATTCGACATGATCTTCGTTTTATCCATGTTAATTTTAAGACCCACCTGTCGGGAAACTCGATTAAGGTCTTCGAGCATAGTGCTAAGGTCTTCCAGCGATTCTGCCAAGACTACAATATCGTCGGCAAATCGAAGGTGAGTAATATACTCGCCGTTGATGTTGATGCCGAATCTTTTCCACTGCAAGAGCTTGAAGGCATTTTCCAGCGCGGCAGTGAACAGTTTCGGAGATATGACATCTCCCTGTCTCACGCCTCTCTGTAGTGGAATAGCCTTCGTGCTCTGATCCTGTACTCGGACCGACATGGTGGCGTTGTTGTATATACACCTCAACACTTCGATGTACCGATAGTCTATGTGGCACCGCTGAAGAGACTGTAGCACAGCCCAGGTCTCGATCGAATCAAAGGCTTTCTCATAGTCCACAAACGCTAAACAAAGCGGCAAGTTATACTCCTCGGTTTTTTGTATAACCTGCCGTAGCGTATGAATATGGTCTATGGTACTAAAGCCTTTTCGGAAACCGGCTTGTTCGGGAGGCTGGAAGTCATCAAACCTGCGTTCGAGACGATTTGTGATGACCCTCGAAAACAACTTATAGACATGGCTCAGGAGCGAGATGGGCCTGTAGTTCTTCAGCAAAGTGTTATCACCTTTTTTGAAGAACAGTACCACCACGCTCCTGCTCCATGCCTCCGGCGTTGAGCCCTCGAGGAGAACGGAATTGAAGAGCCTCTGAAGGACTTTCAGTATCGGCGTTCCGCCCGCTTTCAGAAGCTCTAAAGTGATTCCGTCCTCACCCGGCGCCTTGTTGTTTTTAAGTTGTTTGAGGGCCATCTCAATCTCAAACAGGCTGATGTCCGGGATATCATCGCTAAAGTGTCGGATTAACTCGGCTCTCGGGTCTTCGGCCGAGCTAACAGCAGGTTTGGCAACCGAGGTGTAAAGCTGTCCGTAGAACCTCTCGATCTCCCTTAATACCTCTGCCCTCGTCGATACCACGCGGCCGTCTTCCGTCTTAAAACTTAAAATGGTCCGTCCACTTAAAACTTTAAATGGTCATAAGTCCAAAATGGAGATAGGGATTTTCCAAATATTATTTTTATATTTTCTAACGCCCGAATACTGGAACGCCATTTAAATAATAAGTTGCTCTTAACAGCGCACGGCCCACTTAGCGAGAGCATTAATTCGGGATTAACGTAGTTAAGCGCCATTTATATTTTAGTTGCGTTCCAGTATTTGGGCGTAAGACATGTTGTTTCTTAGACATTGCTGTAGAGCGATAAGACCGCCATTTGTATTATTTATTGTATGAAGATTTAAATAAGTAAGAATCAATTATTTTCAGGTACTGTGGCAAGTTACCATCTGATACGTTCACCCGTCTAGCGCCTCAGTGGTGGATGGAGGAGGTTCAAATCCCGGACGCCAATGGTGTCAACCGAACTGCGTATATCTGTACACTGAGACTGCCGCTTAACTGTCCCGTCAAGTATAATATTGTGGTGAGTTTAAAATTAGTTATACAGGGTGTATCAAGACTGCGACCGAAAACGAAGCCGAGTGGTAGTTTCAGTTACTTCGGACACAATGCAAGTAAAATTTTAGCAAATTAACGCGACATTTTTCTGGGTGGTTTATCCATATTTTTTGCTATTGGCCCGGGTGCAGATTTTTAAACTGTTAAATTCCGACTATCTATTAGATTATTTAGAATATCCACCAATCGGACCACGATAACGAATAATTTTTCTCGTATTTTCTTGATGCTACTGTTCTTTCCTTTAGGTGATATATAGCTTAAGGCATTGCTCGATAAATTCCCTACACAACATAAAAAGATTTTATTCGGTTCGAATCCGTAGTTCTTGAGATTAGAGGTAACGAACAAACTCTTCAAATTTATATATTAGTATAGTTTTTTTTCTGGCCCGGCATAATGACAACACTAGGCCTGATGGTAAGCGCAAATGCCGTCAAGACAGAGGTATCGAATGGCATCAGACGGCAGTCCCAAGACATTCGATATAATAGGGTATTTGACTATTATCGATTTTGGTATTATTTCGTTTACAAACACAAATACTTTAAAAATAAAGCCTTGCTGTCAACAAAAGTACTAAAGTACTGTAACAAGTACTCATCATTTTTATATTAAGTAGTGGGTACCACTACCATTTGATACCGACGGTGGGGAGTTGTCGGAGAGTATAAAATGAGTAACAAGCAATAGCGGAGCTCAGTCGTCATTTTGCCGCCGTAAAGGGATTTTGTTGTTATTATTACTTTATATTAAAAACTAGTGTGATTGTTGCAATAAAAAGTAAAAGTGGAATATTTTGTTTCAATAACTCTCCAATTATAAAAACCTGCTTTGACGTCTGGTTACAGGACCTTGTAACATAAGGCAAATATTGATATTTAAAATTAAAGAGTAGGGGTGTAGTGGGGACATCTTGGTGCCTCTTTCTCACCCGCACACTAATGTATAATAACCCTAGTGACGTTTCTGTCTTTGTTTAGCATTTCTTTTCTGTTACTCCCACTACAAGATTTAAAGTTTCGAACTTGTTCCATTCTGAATGGATTTATAAATTTATTTATTTGTTAGTCTATAGATATGGATACGTATTGATAAATACACTAAAAAATAGGAGTCAAACACTATTATGCCGGCCTGTTAAGATGCCTTTTCACACCACAGATTTGAAAAATTTGTTATGTTTGTCCCAGGGTCATCCCATGCCATCCCGCGTCCTGGCCAGAAGGATGGTCGCCCTACAAGCCTGTAGGATCCTCCACAAATCGGGAGAATTGGATGATAACCTAATGCCTATAGGTAAGCATTTGTTATTTCAAATGGCGAGACGAGCATGCCGTTTCGACCACTATATTTGTCAATGTAATGTCAACTTAATGCAAGTTTAAATAAGGTATATTTTAAATATCAATATTTTTCTTATTGCCACGATTGGCGAGATGAATTTGCCGTTTGCCTGATGGTAAGCGATATGACCACTCATGAACAGTAGCAAAACCAAACATCATGAATTACAAAGCAATGCTTGGCATTTAAAAATAAAGAAATTGATTTTGTAAAACATGAGTGACAATAAATTTGTACAAGATCTTCAGCATTCTATTGCGCTTATCCTGAGACATTTGATGACAAGTCTCAAAATGTCTAGTAGTAACTCTGGCTACAATGTCCTTCAAATGAGAAAAAATCTAAACACAACAGTGCATTTACGCTGCTGTTTGGCGGGAGAAATAGACATTGCGGTGGTACCTACCCAGGCAGCCTCTCACATATGAGAGACCTGCCACCAGTAAAATACCAAAGCCAAAGTCAAGCTTTGCTTTGCAAATCAACGTGTTTGGTTTTGCTGCTGTTCATCAGCGGTCGTATCGCTTACCATCAGGTAAACGGCATGCTCGTCTCGCCATTCACAGCAATAGAAAAAAATAAACATAAAATTATGCAAACTTTCATAAATTTTTCCTTATTTATATATTCTTAATACACACATGACTCCGAAAAGTCAGAGGTGTGCCCTGGGATTCGAACCCGCGACCACCGTGAACATGTTGGCAGCCGCGTCTAGTTCGTTTACCAACAGGCCACCACACACTAAAACGGTGAAGGAAAACATCGTGAGGAAACCTGCATACCATAGCGATTCATAAGAATTTCTATGGTATGTAAGTCCGCCGACCCGCACTAGGACTGCGTGGTGGACTATATGGCCTAACCACTCTCAATCGTACTTTCGATTGTAGAGTAGGCCCGTGCCCTGTAGTGGGACGAATATGGGCTGATACAATACCATACAGTATATTCTTATCCTATGTGCTGATACAGTAATGTTTTCGTCAGGTAAGGAGAATTTCAAAGCAGCTGAAATGGAAACCGCCAATGCTAAAGATGAGGAGGCAGATGACAGTGCAAGACCAGGCACGACCAAACGGAGACAGTATTATTATAAACGGGTAAGTTGTTTTTATTTTTTTTAAACAGATAAAATGTTCACAATGTCGCCCAAAATATTCAATTCCGTCAAATTAGAATGTCGACTAATCAGACCACAAAGATGAAAAATAAAAAATATATATTTGCTAGACTTTTCGCTGCTGCTTCCCTCCCATATAGAATAGCGTGATGATATAGCCTATAGCATTCTTCGATAAATGTACTATCCAACACTGAAATAATTTTTCAAATCGGATCAGTGGTTCCTGAGATTAGCGCGTTCAAACAAACAAATAAAACTTTAGCTGTTGTGGATCTATTGTTTTTTTACAGTACATAATTACAGTTACAATTTAATTGGCGAAAGGTTAGACCCGATTTTTAAAAATAAAATCTAATAATGTATTTGTAAATGTAGGTGTCTTTTACAAGATAGTACAAATAAGATTAATTTGTCTAAATTATACTTATCGCCTTCGTTTTCTAATCTATTCTATTAAAACTATATTTGAAATATATATTTCAAAGCCATTTAAATGTCGAAGGAAAAACATCGTGAGATAAATAATAATACCAGTATACCAGAGATATTTCAAAGTATGGCCTAACCCTTCTATTTTGACCTCTCCATTGAACAGAAGTCCCATGCCCTGCATTAGAATAAATACTGAATTGAATACCATTATAATAACATTAATATTTCTACCTTCAGACTGCATGGGCGTTCACAGACTGTCAACCAGTAGTGGACACGAGTGATTCGGAAATAGATCCGCCAGAGGGCGCTCAAACCACTGAGAAGACTACCAACACGGAAAAGGAGGTTAAAAAAGGTATTTACTATAAAAGAATAATAATATTGCAGCTAACAGTCATATACTCCTGAAGTAAGAATTAAATTTTATTGCCAAAAAAATCTAAAAAATCTGTGTCGTCGTTTTTCGTAGAGTTTATTTTATTTTATTTAGTTTATAGGGTATATAATTATTATAAGATACTAATAAACTAAAAATTCCAATTCTGACTCCATATTTAGGTTAATCAAACAAACGGTGCCTCACATATCGATTTGGAGACCAATCGGATCAATAACTAAAAAGTTCAAAATTGTGGTCACAAATTTTGATTCTGACTCTCTAAAAGAAAATTGAGATTTACTCTGTCATTTATCATTATTATTTTCTGCGCATAATTTAATAGTTGCAAATGCAATAATATGCATATGACTTGTCTCGTGTTGTAATAGATAATTCGACTAAAATACACACTTTGTATTGAAAAAGAAAAACGTTAATAGCTTTTCATGAATTTGTTGTTGTTATCGAATCAAATAAAATCGCGATAAAATTTGAAGTTTAATTTCAAATGATTTAAATGTCTCTTTTTTGTTGTTTTTGTTTTTTTTTTCCAAGTAGAAAGTACGTAATACAATGATATTATATTAAAATATGTATTAAAATTATATTTTTTTCTCTCTATCCAGGAGTAAAGCGCAACATGCTATACGCGATAGTGTCGTCTCTATGGTGCGCTCTACCGGAGCGGTACAACACTCGCGGGAGGAGACTACACGCGCCGCAACACGCGACACAGGCGCTAGGAATACTCATGGCTAGAGCCGCACCCACCAGGTATCTCTCTCTCTCTCTACAGCTCTACAGCTCTACAGCTCTACAGGAGTAAAGCGCAACATGCTATACGCGATAGTGTCGTCTCTATGGTGCGCTCTACCGGAGCGGTACAACACTCGCGGGAGGAGACTACACGCGCCGCAACACGCGACACAGGCGCTAGGAATACTCATGGCTAGAGCCGCACCCACCAGGTATCTCTCTCTCTCTCTACAGCTCTACAGCTCTACAGGAGTAAAGCGCAACATGCTATACGCGATAGTGTCGTCTCTATGGTGCGCTCTACCGGAGCGGTACAACACTCGCGGGAGGAGACTACACGCGCCGCAACACGCGACACAGGCGCTAGGAATACTCATGGCTAGAGCCGCACCCACCAGGTATCTCTCTCTCTCTCTACAGCTCTACAGCTCTACAGGAGTAAAGCGCAACATGCTATACGCGATAGTGTCGTCTCTATGGTGCGCTCTACCGGAGCGGTACAACACTCGCGGGAGGAGACTACACGCGCCGCAACACGCGACACAGGCGCTAGGAATACTCATGGCTAGAGCCGCACCCACCAGGTATCTCTCTCTCTCTCTACAGCTCTACAGCTCTACAGCTCTACAGGAGTAAAGCGCAACATGCTATACGCGATAGTGTCGTCTCTATGGTGCGCTCTACCGGAGCGGTACAACACTCGCGGGAGGAGACTACACGCGCCGCAACACGCGACACAGGCGCTAGGAATACTCATGGCTAGAGCCGCACCCACCAGGTATCTCTCTCTCTCTCTACAGCTCTACAGCTCTACAGCTCTACAGGAGTAAAGCGCAACATGCTATACGCGATAGTGTCGTCTCTATGGTGCGCTCTACCGGAGCGGTACAACACTCGCGGGAGGAGACTACACGCGCCGCAACACGCGACACAGGCGCTAGGAATACTCATGGCTAGAGCCGCACCCACCAGGTATCTCTCTCTCTCTCTACAGCTCTACAGCTCTACAGGAGTAAAGCGCAACATGCTATACGCGATAGTGTCGTCTCTATGGTGCGCTCTACCGGAGCGGTACAACACTCGCGGGAGGAGACTACACGCGCCGCAACACGCGACACAGGCGCTAGGAATACTCATGGCTAGAGCCGCACCCACCAGGTATCTCTCTCTCTCTCTACAGCTCTACAGCTCTACAGCTCTACAGGAGTAAAGCGCAACATGCTATACGCGATAGTGTCGTCTCTATGGTGCGCTCTACCGGAGCGGTACAACACTCGCGGGAGGAGACTACACGCGCCGCAACACGCGACACAGGCGCTAGGAATACTCATGGCTAGAGCCGCACCCACCAGGTATCTCTCTCTCTCTCTACAGCTCTACAGCTCTACAGCTCTACAGGAGTAAAGCGCAACATGCTATACGCGATAGTGTCGTCTCTATGGTGCGCTCTACCGGAGCGGTACAACACTCGCGGGAGGAGACTACACGCGCCGCAACACGCGACACAGGCGCTAGGAATACTCATGGCTAGAGCCGCACCCACCAGGTATCTCTCTCTCTCTCTACAGCTCTACAGCTCTACAGGAGTAAAGCGCAACATGCTATACGCGATAGTGTCGTCTCTATGGTGCGCTCTACCGGAGCGGTACAACACTCGCGGGAGGAGACTACACGCGCCGCAACACGCGACACAGGCGCTAGGAATACTCATGGCTAGAGCCGCACCCACCAGGTATCTCTCTCTCTCTCTACAGCTCTACAGCTCTACAGCTCTACAGGAGTAAAGCGCAACATGCTATACGCGATAGTGTCGTCTCTATGGTGCGCTCTACCGGAGCGGTACAACACTCGCGGGAGGAGACTACACGCGCCGCAACACGCGACACAGGCGCTAGGAATACTCATGGCTAGAGCCGCACCCACCAGGTATCTCTCTCTCTCTCTACAGCTCTACAGCTCTACAGGAGTAAAGCGCAACATGCTATACGCGATAGTGTCGTCTCTATGGTGCGCTCTACCGGAGCGGTACAACACTCGCGGGAGGAGACTACACGCGCCGCAACACGCGACACAGGCGCTAGGAATACTCATGGCTAGAGCCGCACCCACCAGGTATCTCTCTCTCTCTCTACAGCTCTACAGCTCTACAGGAGTAAAGCGCAACATGCTATACGCGATAGTGTCGTCTCTATGGTGCGCTCTACCGGAGCGGTACAACACTCGCGGGAGGAGACTACACGCGCCGCAACACGCGACACAGGCGCTAGGAATACTCATGGCTAGAGCCGCACCCACCAGGTATCTCTCTCTCTCTCTACAGCTCTACAGCTCTACAGCTCTACAGGAGTAAAGCGCAACATGCTATACGCGATAGTGTCGTCTCTATGGTGCGCTCTACCGGAGCGGTACAACACTCGCGGGAGGAGACTACACGCGCCGCAACACGCGACACAGGCGCTAGGAATACTCATGGCTAGAGCCGCACCCACCAGGTATCTCTCTCTCTCTCTACAGCTCTACAGCTCTACAGCTCTACAGGAGTAAAGCGCAACATGCTATACGCGATAGTGTCGTCTCTATGGTGCGCTCTACCGGAGCGGTACAACACTCGCGGGAGGAGACTACACGCGCCGCAACACGCGACACAGGCGCTAGGAATACTCATGGCTAGAGCCGCACCCACCAGGTATCTCTCTCTCTCTCTACAGCTCTACAGCTCTACAGCTCTACAGGAGTAAAGCGCAACATGCTATACGCGATAGTGTCGTCTCTATGGTGCGCTCTACCGGAGCGGTACAACACTCGCGAGGCGGGAGGAGACTACACGCGCCGCAACACGCGACACAGGCGCTAGGAATACTCATGGCTAGAGCCGCACCCACCAGGTATCTCTCTCTCTCTCTACAGCTCTACAGCTCTACAGCTCTACAGGAGTAAAGCGCAACATGCTATACGCGATAGTGTCGTCTCTATGGTGCGCTCTACCGGAGCGGTACAACACTCGCGGGAGGAGACTACACGCGCCGCAACACGCGACACAGGCGCTAGGAATACTCATGGCTAGAGCCGCACCCACCAGGTATCTCTCTCTCTCTCTACAGCTCTACAGCTCTACAGCTCTACAAGAGTAAAGCGCAACATGCTATACGCGATAGTGTCGTCTCTATGGTGCGCTCTACCGGAGCGGTACAACACTCGCGGGAGGAGACTACACGCGCCGCAACACGCGACACAGGCGCTAGGAATACTCATGGCTAGAGCCGCACCCACCAGGTATCTCTCTCTCTCTCTACAGCTCTACAGCTCTACAGCTCTACAGGAGTAAAGCGCAACATGCTATACGCGATAGTGTCGTCTCTATGGTGCGCTCTACCGGAGCGGTACAACACTCGCGGGAGGAGACTACACGCGCCGCAACACGCGACACAGGCGCTAGGAATACTCATGGCTAGAGCCGCACCCACCAGGTATCTCTCTCTCTCTCTACAGCTCTACAGCTCTACAGCTCTACAGGAGTAAAGCGCAACATGCTATACGCGATAGTGTCGTCTCTATGGTGCGCTCTACCGGAGCGGTACAACACTCGCGGGAGGAGACTACACGCGCCGCAACACGCGACACAGGCGCTAGGAATACTCATGGCTAGAGCCGCACCCACCAGGTATCTCTCTCTCTCTCTACAGCTCTACAGCTCTACAGCTCTACAGGAGTAAAGCGCAACATGCTATACGCGATAGTGTCGTCTCTATGGTGCGCTCTACCGGAGCGGTACAACACTCGCGGGAGGAGACTACACGCGCCGCAACACGCGACACAGGCGCTAGGAATACTCATGGCTAGAGCCGCACCCACCAGGTATCTCTCTCTCTCTCTACAGCTCTACAGCTCTACAGGAGTAAAGCGCAACATGCTATACGCGATAGTGTCGTCTCTATGGTGCGCTCTACCGGAGCGGTACAACACTCGCGGGAGGAGACTACACGCGCCGCAACACGCGACACAGGCGCTAGGAATACTCATGGCTAGAGCCGCACCCACCAGGTATCTCTCTCTCTCTCTACAGCTCTACAGCTCTACAGCTCTACAGGAGTAAAGCGCAACATGCTATACGCGATAGTGTCGTCTCTATGGTGCGCTCTACCGGAGCGGTACAACACTCGCGGGAGGAGACTACACGCGCCGCAACACGCGACACAGGCGCTAGGAATACTCATGGCTAGAGCCGCACCCACCAGGTATCTCTCTCTCTCTCTACAGCTCTACAGCTCTACAGCTCTACAGGAGTAAAGCGCAACATGCTATACGCGATAGTGTCGTCTCTATGGTGCGCTCTACCGGAGCGGTACAACACTCGCGGGAGGAGACTACACGCGCCGCAACACGCGACACAGGCGCTAGGAATACTCATGGCTAGAGCCGCACCCACCAGGTATCTCTCTCTCTCTCTACAGCTCTACAGCTCTACAGGAGTAAAGCGCAACATGCTATACGCGATAGTGTCGTCTCTATGGTGCGCTCTACCGGAGCGGTACAACACTCGCGGGAGGAGACTACACGCGCCGCAACACGCGACACAGGCGCTAGGAATACTCATGGCTAGAGCCGCACCCACCAGGTATCTCTCTCTCTCTACAGCTCTACAGCTCTACAGCTCTACAGGAGTAAAGCGCAACATGCTATACGCGATAGTGTCGTCTCTATGGTGCGCTCTACCGGAGCGGTACAACACTCGCGGGAGGAGACTACACGCGCCGCAACACGCGACACAGGCGCTAGGAATACTCATGGCTAGAGCCGCACCCACCAGGTATCTCTCTCTCTCTCTACAGCTCTACAGCTCTACAGCTCTACAGGAGTAAAGCGCAACATGCTATACGCGATAGTGTCGTCTCTATGGTGCGCTCTACCGGAGCGGTACAACACTCGCGGGAGGAGACTACTGGCCCATATTTTACGCTTTTCATGTCGATCTTGTTGTTTATGCTTTGTTTGTTACATACAACTTATAATATTTTTCTCGTTTTGTGCAATGAATGGCCTTTTTTTTGACTGCCATCGTGGCGCAGTCGGTTAAACGCCGGCTATGAAACTGGAGGCCGTGGGTTCGATTCCCGCAGCGAGAGAAATGTTAGTGCGGTCCACAAATATTTCTTACGGGTCTGGGTGTTTGTGAGACCAAAAAGTATCTCGTAGTTACACGACACAGATACACGACACAAAACTCCATCTTTGATTATGCGGGTGTCAGTTTTCTAGATGTCTCTGAGGACAAATTTAATAAGCTTTAGCGTCTTCAGAAATATTTTATAAGATTCTGAAATTGTGAGAGCGAAAAGTCTCGTGTGGTTCCTGATACACGACACAAGACTCGATATTTATTTCTTATTATTTTTTCTTGCATTGGATTGCATGGTGATCGACTGTCAATACACAGTGCAATAGTGATACTATACGTGACTATATCCCGTCGTAATTCCAGCCTGCAGATCCCTGCGTTCCCGGTGTACACTCGGTCCGGCGAGGTCCGCGTGAGCGTGGAGCACGTGCCCGACGCTGACGTCAGAATGTCGCCCAGGCGAGGGAGACTGGTGCGACGGTGAGTTATTACATGTCGGAAATAAAACCGTGTGGTTATTATATTGAACTATGGTTAATGCGCACTGTACTGCGTGAACAGTTTACTAAACGCAGCAGTGGCTATAGGCGAGAACTATGGATAACTGCGTTACATTTTATGCCGTGTGACGACCGTATGTTTGTTTGTTGAAGAATTTAATTTATTTTTTTAAGTTTTGAATTTATTATGTAATGTTTTTGTAATGTGTTATTTATATGTAGGACTGGTAGGGTCCGCCACAGAACCAGACCGGTCATACCGTCACCAGTCTATATTCGTTTGTTAATTAATTATCACGTTGTATGCTATCACGACACGTTATAATTAACGGATCAACGATTTATCTGAATATCTTCGACAACTTGTTATTTTTATAGTAAACATGCGTAAGCCAATGTTTCACTGCCGACTGCTGAATGTTGAAATTGTTTACGGACCGGAGGCGGTTTATATTGCAAACTGTCATGCTGCCAACCTTACTCTTACTGTTCGAGCTTCGTAGAATAAAAACATAAAAGGTTAAAGGTTTGTTCTCATGAGAACAGGCAGATCCATAGCAAAAAAGTTCAAAATGGCGGTTACAAATTTCAATTCTGACTCTTCAATTTAGATTATTTAAACAAAAAGTATCTCAGGTATCGATTTTGACAATCGGATCTATAACAAAAAAGGTTCAAAATGGCGACCAAAAATGTCATTTCTAACTCCGAATTTAACTTATTCGAACAAAGGGTGCTTCAGATATCGATTTGGAGAACAATCGGATCAATTACAAAAAGGTTCAAAATGGCGGCAACAAATTTGAATTCCAACTCCGAAAGGAGACGGGCGAAATTGGGCCTGACCTTACACTTAAGAAAGATTCTCTAATATTCTTTTTTATATCTTTTGTTTCTCCTCGAAACATAATAAAGATGTTTTACAATGGGAATATTAAATTAATAATTCATTGAGTATATAATAGATTTTTATTGCGGCCTGTCATCACGCCATCTTCTAATTAATGACATAAATGTCATATATCTCGAGTGCACCTAAAAAGTGTGTACGGTGTGAATTCTATTGGACTCATTGGTTGGATTTCGATATTGTGACTTCCTATTTTAACAACTTTGTTTATTTGAAAATATTTTGTCGAACGAATCATGTTTTCCGACTTATGTTTTCCAGTGTACCGAATATTTGCGAATATAATAATAAAATAGAGCCTCTGGTTATTGAAGGGTATACTAAAATCTCCCCATATTACTGCAAAAAAATATTTTTATTGATAGTTCTCTGGTTGGAAGACTAGGCATTAAACATTATTATAGTAATTATTTGTCGTAAAACGAACTACAGGTTGTTGTTGCCATGTAATAATAATTTATTTTATATTTATTTATTCAACACAGAACAAAATAAATCATTCGTAATTGATTTATGATTAGATGATGTTCTAATTATTAATTGCTAAAGATGACAAATGAAATTGAAACGGACAATGTTTTCTTATTGCTGAATGTGCCTTTAACAATATCAAACAATAACATCTAATGAGTAAAATACGCCATATCGTACAGTCTGGTAAAGTCACTCAGTCACTCTTGTCATCAGCCGTTGACATTTGACTTTACGTTTTTCTTCTTACTGCCAGCACCATCGATATACTATAAAAAGGTTGCACATGAAAAAAAATTCAGTTACAGTAATTTTATTTTGTAATAAATACCGATTATCACTTTACTCCCATTTGGCGCAAAGATTTTTAATTTTAATTTCGATGTACTTATCTTATCCCTATAAAATAATGCATAAACCAACTCTGTAAGGCTAAGCCCAAGGTTCTATGGAGTTTCGCCCGTCTCCTTTAGATTGTTTATATTTATTGTTACAGGTTCATGCGTTTTGTATTCTCTGAAGTGCTGCGTGTCAGGAGACGTGGCATGAAACTGCAAAGCGAAGGATCCACGCACAACAATTACTACATAGTTCCTACTATTAAATGTGAGTAATTTTGATTTCTTATTTCGCGATAAAATCCGTAAATAATAGTTTATTTCAGTGAGTAATTTTTATATTAATAACGGTCGGACCGTGCTCCATCCGGGTGTAGATACACTTTTGAAAATTCCAGCAAAAATGTTTCATTCCGACTATAAATTTAGAATATTGATCAATCGGACCAAGAAACAGAATACAATTTCCTAGATTTTTCAATATTGCTTCCCTCCGTTATGTCATAGCGTGATGCCTATAGCATTCCTTGATGAATGGCCTATCCCAAAATTTTTTTTTTCATTTCGAATCAGTATTTCCTGAAAATATAAATACACCCAACAGTCACATATCGACGCTGGAAAGCGATTTTGTCGTATCTCAAAAAATACGTACATGTACGTGTTGTATATTATTTAATTCAGAAAAAAATACCGCATTGAATTTCCTCGTGAAAATGTAAAGTTTTATTTTAAAATGATATTATTTATGAAATGGTATTCCTAAGTTTTCTAGTTTATAGGAGGTTTATTTTTTAAATATTTTTTTTTTTTGGTTCAGGTGTTAAATTCCTTGTTTCGAGATACGACAAAATCGCCTTCCTGCGTCGATATATAGTTCTGACTGATCCCCTACTCAAGACTCGATCTTAGTGTAAAAATTAAACCAAATCCGCGATAAAATCCGTAAATAATACTTTTATTTCAAATATTAAATACTCTGCAGCGACTCGAGAAGACGGCTCAACTAAAATAGACATAGACTGGGCTTTCCTAGAAGTGATATATCAACATACAGAAGAGAAAAAAAACTCGGAGATCGAAAAACCGATGCTGTGGCAGCAAGATGAGGAGGATGACGTCACCACTGAGCCTAAAACTAAGGTATGTGTTTTAACCAAATTCAAAAAAAGGAGATTATGTATTCGATGTGTATGAATTTGCACCAGAATTGTACAGTTTTTGGATATGTTAGTCTATACCAGCGTCTGAACAGGAATTTCAAATAAAAAAATGTATGTATATGTTTGTCTAGTGTTGGCCTATTTAGGTATTTTAGATATAAAAGATTAATTTTATTTCTCTCTTTATTGCAATTTTGAAGTAGGTTTAATTTTTTAATTTTTTTCTATTATTAGTCCTAGGGGTTATTGTATAAAAACGATATGAATTTAGAATGTTCGGACGCCGTACGTAAAACTTCAGTAATGTGCCTAGATACTGCACAAAATGTTGGATTCCTCTATCGTGCGTCGCAACCATAGACTAAGTACGGAGAAAATATCACATCGTGGGTTTGACTGTAGGTGCTCTAATAGCATTTCTGCCTACCCCTTAAAAAAGAGGCGTGATGTTTATCTATATTTCTTTGTGTACAGACGAAAGAAGAAGGTCCTGTGAAAAAAATGGAGAACCCGCTTCTAAAACCAGATGAAACATTTGTTTTTGACGCTGACAAGTACAGAGAGGCTGTGGTCACGCCTTGGTACAGGAATCAAGACCAACCGCAGGTGAGATACTGAATAGATGGAATAAGCGGTGAAAAACGTAAAAAATCTAAAATTAAAATTCATGGTACATTATACAGGGTGATTGAACATATCGTACCTTTAGAATTACATAGAGTGACCTAACTCAAAAAATCTTATTTTTTTGTAAAAATAAATGGATGTGACAGTTGCAAAAAGGATAGATGGCGGCATTCATTTTTGAACCTTTACTTGCTCCTTTTATTTTGAGAGAGTTTTAATGTTCCCACTATTCAATAACACCAGATGTTATGTCGTAAAAAAAAGCAACTCTAAATGGTATTTTTTTTTTTTCAAAGTAAATCATGGTAAAATTAATAAAAAAAAACAATGTTTCAATAACATCAGATATACTTTTTTTCTTAAAAAAAAAAACAAAAAAAAAACAACTAATATTTTTTTTTAAAAATCAATCATATTAAAATGAAAATAAAAAATGATTTTTTTATCCAGTTCTTCCTAGTAGCAGAGATATGCTGGAACCTAACTCCGGACTCTGCGTTTCCGTCCGCTCTCCACACGAGCTTCAGGAATTATTATCAGAGCAAATATGGCGTCACATTGACTCAGCCCAACCAACCGCTACTAGACGTGGACCATACCAGCGCGAGATTGAACCTACTGACCCCCAGGTAAGAGGGAATAGCATTCGCCTGATATATGCGATACCGCCATTGAGATAATATACTAGAGGGGACACTGCAAACAAAATGTTTGTCACAAAATGAAGGGTACATTCTATTTCTGTCTCTGTCACGCCTACGAAGTAACATATCTTCCCTCTCGCTTCAATATGTACCCGTGTGCACGCACCAAACGCAGAGATTTTGTTCCCGATGTCCGCTCTAGTATAATACCTCAATGTATATAGCTCATGGATAATAGCAAAACAAAACATCATGAATTACAAAGCAATGCTTGGCATCGCTCATCCTGAGACATTAGATGTCAAGCTTCCATATCAAATATACACTCAATTTTAAGTAACGGCTCAAAAAACGGCAAGAGAAATAAGAGCACAAATAAGCGTGTGCTCTTATTTGATTTTAGTATGATCCAAACCATGGGCCCTACTATATCTACTCTGTAAAAGTTCGAATTTGTATAACGTACATCGTAACCATAAGTCTATGGTTACGATCATAAGTCAAAAACGACTATAAGTATATGTAGGTACATTCGTATCGTATATAAACTTTGATCATCCGAAGTTTCGAACTTCGTTTCGGATGAATATGGTAAGGGCCCATAATAAATCTTAACTCAAAGGAATAAGGTTTATTGTTACTTGAAGTTGTTTATAATTGAAGACTACACTGGTGGTAGGTCTCTCATATGTGAGATGCCGCATGGGTGGGTATCACCGCAATGTCTATTTTTCCCACCAGCAGTTTAAATGCACTGTTGTGTTTCGGATTGAAGGACATTGTAGCCAGAGTAACAACTGGACATATTGAGAGGGTGGGTACCACCGCAATGTCTATTTCTCCCGCCAAACAGTAGCGTAAATATACTGTGTTTCGGTTTGAAAGATATTGTAGCCAGAGTAACTACTGGACATATTGAGACTTTACATCTTATGTCTCAGGATGGCGAGCGCAGTGGAATGCCAAGCATTGCTTTTTAATTCATGTTGTTTGGTTTGGCTACTGATTATGAGCGGTCGTATCGCGTACCATCAGGCGAACGGCTTGCTTGTCTCGCCATTCACAGCAATAAAAAAAAACTATATTAATTTATTTTTCAGTCTGCATTTGGTTTATTGATTTAAAGAGTATAATTAATATTTGGTGGAAAATATTACACAAAATAAGTAATTTATTTTCATTTTATATATCCTTATATTCATGAATCTGATCTTCTGTAACGTTATAGCACTCAAATTAAAATAACTGTATAATTATATACATATCTTTTAATAACAAATATGAAAATATGTTTCAACGCTCGTCTTGTCATTCACAGCAATAAAAAAAAGTTATTTTCTTATTTTATTTCTTACAGCTAATAAGCCTCCAACTATTCAAAAATATATTTTTTTTCTTACCTTCCCCCCAGATACGTGAACCCACCGATTAAATTTTTTTCTTCCCCTCTACTTCCCCCCAGATACGTGAACCGCAAGGGCGTGGCTCTCCCCGTCTCGTCGGAGCGCACGCGCCGCGCCAAGAGAGACCGTCTCGACCAGAAGCAGATCCTGGTTCCCGAACTGTGTCGCGTGCACCCGTTCGCGGCGCCGCTGTGGTTCAGTACAGTCGCGCTGCCTTGTGTGCTGTATAGGTGAGTGGTGATAATTGCTAATTAATAATAGCTACTTTGCTATTTGTGGATACTGGTGTGCTGTATAGGTGGGTGGTAATAATTGATATTTCTAAGTATCGCCACTTTGCTATTTGCGAATACTGGTATTGCTAATTAACATAACTGCTATTTGTGTATATATAGCATGCTATTTCTGTTTTTTTCTAATTGACATATAATTTGTAATGTAACAAACTGTTATTATAACTCACACACGCACACATACACACATATTACGAATACTACAGCCGGAAGATCCATTTTTTTTCTTATTGCAATGAATGGTGAGACGAGCATGCCTGTTTGTTCAGCATCAGCCTTATGTTATGCGAATAATTGCTATTGCTTATTAATATAACTGCTATTTGTGAAGACTTAGCATGCTGTTTCTGCTATTGCTAATTGACGTGCATAGAATTTTTAATCTAATAAATGCACG
This sequence comes from Hyles euphorbiae, assembly GCA_023078785.2. Classification (NCBI taxonomy): domain Eukaryota; kingdom Metazoa; phylum Arthropoda; class Insecta; order Lepidoptera; family Sphingidae; genus Hyles; species Hyles euphorbiae. The sequence goes on along the minus strand of CM041054.1, from coordinate 1,390,906 downwards.
CACGCACACACACACACACAAAATTACGAATACTACAGCTGGAGGATGCAAAAAAATATTATTAGAGTAGATTGAAAAATTAATATAATAAGATATTTTTACAAAATTGATTTCTAGCTAATTTTACGTTTATTGCAAGATGTAAAAGTCGGTATATGGTAAAATTGCGATGCGCGGTTCACCTTGTGATGCGTTGCTCCCTCGTGTTAATTTTAAATAGGACACAAGCTAACTGCCTTAATGTTATATGTGCACAGACACAGACAAACGCACGCAAGCACGCAAACACACACACACACACACACACACACACACACACACACACGCGCACGCACGCACAGATACACCCACACCCACACACCCACACCCACACCCACACACACACTGATGATGTGATCCATGCGATTGTGGATCCTTGCGTTGCTCCACACCAAATTTCATCGAAATTGGTCTAGTCGTTTCGTTATAAAAAAAAATACAAAAACCAACTTTCACTTTTATAATATTACTCGTAGTAGGGTAGATAAAATGCACCAAATATTTTCCCTCAGGATAAACGCCCTCCTAATAGCTGACGAGATACGTCGCGCGGTCGCCATAGACGTGGGTCTAGGAGTGCCCAAAATTGACGAGGACACCATGCCAGGGTTCCAGTGGCCGCCGCTAGACTTCGGATGGAGTTTGGCTGAGGTGAGAAGGAGGTTCTTGATAATCGGCTTCGGTTTCGGCTTCGGCTAAACAGGCCGAAGCCGAAGGTCTAGAGAAAGCAATTAAGTTTTGGCTAAAACGAGCTGAATGTTGGACGAAACCGAAGCCAAATAATCTTCAGTACAAAACAGGCAAAACCGAAGGTCTTATCAAAAGCGATTATTAGTCATCTGCCAAAATGAGCCAAATTTTTGGCCGCAAACGAAGGTCTTATCGAAGGTAATTAATCTTCGGCCGAAATGAGCCGAAGGTTTGGCTGAAACCGAAGGTCTAAACAAAACCAAATAATCTTCGGTGAAAATTCTCTTAAGGTCAATGTCAATCATCCAAAGTCAATTTCAATGAGAAAAAAAAGATACAATTTAAAATAGTAAAAATTGTAGTTGTTGAAATTATATTGTCTCACTGATTTATTGAATCAGATAATTTATTTTCATATAGCTTTTATAGGAATTGAATATTTTATTACAGGTGTTAAGCGCAGACTCGGAAAAGAACGAAAAGAAAAAGCAAGAAGAACAGAAGTAAGTTATTTTCTTTATTATTTTTTGTACAGCAACGAATCATAACAAATTAACCAATTTAAATGACATTACACATGAGTACAAATTGCGGTCGTATCGCTCAAGACAATCTCTTACCGACTACCGTGAGATGGAGATATTATGAGGAAAAAGAGAATGAAGGGCAGTTTATAGTGTAACAATACGACAATAATCATTAAAAAAAAAAACAATTTTAAATGATATTTTTAAGTAATCTATACTAATATTATAAAGCTGCAGAGTTTGTTTGTTTGAACGCGCTAATCTCTGGAACTACTAGTTCGATTTGAATGATTCTTTCAGTGTTGGGTAGTCTATTTATCGAGGAAGGCTATAGGCTATATATCATCACGCTATGACATATAGGAGGAAAGCAGTAGTGAAACATAAAATACCATAACTATGACTCGATTGTGATGGGTGAATTTCTACTTGTATACCTCCAAGTTTGTACGGAATCATCGGTGCATTGACCGACTCGCACTGTGCCGTTTTTTTTATATTTTATTTAAATTTTATCTTTTTTTACACACATAATGCAAGAATTATAGGGTTTTCAGTCTTGGCTTCAAATAGAAATCTGCATACGGACACTAATGTAATATCATTCTTTACAGAGAAAGAGAAGAAAAAGAAAAGATACAGAAAGAAATAGAAGATGAACAAAAGAGACAAGTGGAAGTTATACAAGAAGTTGTTGAACAGAAGACTATTAATGATATATTACAGGAGAAAGAAGAAGCTGAAAGCGTAAGTATATATCTTTTTATTAGGTTTCCGTACCTAAAAGTTAAATATAGGACCCTGTTACTAACACCCATATTCTAAGACGTTCCTCGAAAATTTGTCGACTCTACTCGGTCTTACTGGAGGAAATCTGTATTCATAGTTGAAAAAAGTCTCCTCCACTCAACGTCACTCAATACTTTTCCTTTCTCAAGGAAAGGAATCAACTGTCAAACTCAAGGTACGTCGCGACCTACCTTAAGGAATACTTGAGGAAATATTTTCACTATGGAAACAGTGTTTATTGACAGCCTCCGTGGCGCAGTTGGTTAGACGCCGCCTGTGAAACGAGAGGCCGCGGGTTCGATCCCCGCACCGAGAGAAATGTTTGTGCGGCCCACAAATATTTCTTCCGGGTCTGGGTGTTTGTGAGACCGAAAAGTCTCTCGTAGTTCCTGATTACCACGACACAAGACTCGATCTTAGTGTGGGGTCAGGACTATGTATGTGACTGTTGGGTGTTATTTTATTTTATTTTATTATTTACATGACAAATTTTGACTGACACTTTTCAAGTGAGTATAATGTTGAAATGTCAAATAGTTTTTGTTAAATCTGCACCTTATGAACACATCAATGACGTATTTGATGACGTATTTCCTCGACTCAACCTCGAACTCGAAGATCCTCTAGGAAAGATATATTTTTAACTAAGCATACCGTTTTCGAGGATTCCTCGAATTCATTTTAAACGTCACCTCGACAGAGATAAGGTTGAGGAAGCTTCGAAGAAACGTCTTAGATTACGGGTGTAAGACTCCGTTGTCTGTCTGTCTGTCATCAAGCTGTATCTCATAAACCGTGATAGCCAGAAAGCTGAAATTTTCACAAATTATGTATTTTCGTTGCTGCTATTACAAATACTATTAGCTACTTTTTTGAAGTACCGCCCCCTCTATATTATAATTAGTCTAAGTTATAAATCCTATTGGCTGATATTTGACAGATTGTCTAACATAAATTACTTGAAAAAAAAATATAGTTATATCTATTTAATTCCACTCAAACTCGTTTTAAAAGGATCATAGTTAAATATACCTTCCGTAAAAAAAAAGTTGATATTGAAATTAAATAAATTACGGATTATATTGCGGATTTGGTTCAATTTTACATTTTTTTAATTCTCGACGTTTCGATTACTTAGCATTCGTGATTACGGACAGACTGAAGTGTGGAAAAATCCGTAAAATTGATTTGATCCGTGGTGCTTTACAGCTGGCTTCTCCGACTGTAAACGTCTTTTTGCGAGGTTATTTACCTCTTTAGTTCAATGTTTTGTCACCCGCTTTGGATAGGGAAGTCGACAATAATTTATTTCCAACTCCTATTAATTTAACTTTCTGATTGATTTCGTTGCGGGCTAAAGAACTTAGACATTCCCGGAGACTTGTTACTTCAATGCTCGGTGTCATTACAATGCTTGTTGATCTTGCGACACAGGAGTTGCAGTGGTGGGTGTGAGGGCGGACAGTCTCCAAAGTTGTTTTAAAATATATATGTTTGTACGCAGGGTTTCGAAATAGGCACTTGGAGCAACGACATGGCTTCATCAATACCACAGCCGTTGGAATACGATGAATTCATGGAACCACTTCCTCCCAACCTTACGTTCTGCACTTCTGCTTCAGGTCAGTAGTAAATATCACAAACACTGACATCATTTAAAAGGCTGTTTATGTTTAAATTAATACTTCAACAATTGATTTAAATTACTTCTGTATCAGCCCATATACGTCCCACTGCATGGCACGGGCCTCCTCTACAATCGAGAGTACGATTGAGAGTGGTTAGGCCATATAGTCCACCACGCTGGCCTAGTGCGGGTTGGCGGACTTACATACAATAGAATTTTTTATGAATCACTATGGTATGCAGGTTTCCTCACGATGTTTTCCTTCGTTGTTTTAGTGCGTGGTGATTGACTATCAATACACACATGACTCCGAAAAGTCAGAGGTGTGCCCTGGGTTTCGAACCCGCGACCACCCTGAACATGTTGGCAGTCGCGTCTAGTCCGTTTACCAACAGGCCACCACGCACTTTTTTAAATTACTTTAACAATATTACAAAAACACAAGTTTTCGGATTACGGTGCAAGTTGTGACAGCCTTCAAAGGGTGTCACTCTTAAGTTATTTATGTATATTTTTAATAGTCTAAGTTATATTTTAACAACCACTGGTTGTCCTAAATAAATAAAATAAAATTTATTATTAACTTTACTGTCAATAGTTTCTGTAATTTTGTTTCCAGGTGGTTCCAATTGGTGCAGTCCGGTGGAAAAGTCGAAAAGTCACTTCCAACCGACCAAGAGTTATTCCATGGCGGATAGCGACTATTCTTATATGTCCAGGTGAATTGTTATTTCTTAATTTCTTATCTATACTAATATTATAAAGAGGAAAAAAATTATTGTTTGCATTATAATATATATTTGCATTTAAAAAAAATGGTATCTTAGCAACACCCTTTTGGTTGACTGGTAGAAAATGCTGACGGCATTAAATTCGTCTGTAAATAGTTTATAAAGTTTAAAAATAAATAATAAATTAAATAGGCTTTCTGAGAGCCTATTCAATGCATATCACCATCTGTATCAGCCCATATACGTCCCACTGCAGGGCACGGGCCTTCTCTACAATCGACAGTACGATTGAGAGTGGTTAGGCCATACAGTCCACCACGCTGGCCTAGTGCAAGGCGGACTTTACATACTATAGAAATTCTTACAAATCGTGTTTTGTAATTTGCTATGTTTGGTTTTGCTACTGTTCATAAGCGGTCGTATTGCTTACCATCAGACAAAAGACATGTTCGTCTCGCCATTCATAAAATAGCCAGTTCTGAAACCTTGGACTAAAGTTAACCCCTCGCTAATCCTTGTTTATAAACAAGACTCTATGTGTTAATATATTCTCTCGTTCCCCTATTCCATTATGGGACACATAAGACGAAACGTGGGTATCCTGGTACCATCTCTGCCTACGCCCTTCTGTATAAAGGCGTAAGTCTACGTAAGTACGTTTGTTTCAGTGATTTCGACACGGATGACTCCGATATGGAAACTAACGGCAGTGATGACGAAACTGACTCCAGTAGTGGATTCTGTAGTAGTAAACATTCTAATGGTAAGTTTTTTATATAAAATCCGTAAATAATAGTTTTATTTCAATGTGTAACATTCGCGTAAATCTAAGAAACCTTTATTTCAATAGTTTTTTTTTATTTCTCCATTGAGATACTGGTGGTAAGTCTCTCATATGTGAGAGGCTGCCTGGGTGGGTACCACCGCAATGTCTATTTCTCCCGACAAACAGCAGTTCAAATGCACTGTTGTGTTTCGGATTGAAGGACATTGTAGCCAGAGTAACTACTGGACATATTGAGACTTAACATCTTATGTCTCAGAATGCCGAGCGCAGTGGAATGCCAAGTATTGCTTTGTAATTCATGATGTTTGGTTTTGCTACTGTTCATGAGCGGTCGTATTGCTTACCACCAGGCGAACGGCATGCTCGTATCGCCATTCACTGCAAGAAAAAAAAAGATAATATACTAGAGGGGACACTGCAAACAAAAAGTTTGTAACAAAATTAAGGGTACATTCTATTTCTGTCTCTGTCACGCCTACGAAGTAACATATCTTCCCTCTCGCTTCACTGTGTTCCCGTGTGCACGCACAATACGCAGAGATTTTGTTCCCGATGTCCGCTCTAGTATAATACCTCAATGTATTTCTCTAATTCTTTTTTGTGCCGCACCGTCAGGCTGTGGAATTGTTTGCCGTCTCACGTGTTTCCTCCTACAATCCTGGGTTCTTCCGTAGTGTGAAGAGGCACCTTAGCAGGCCGGCATAATTGTTGCCATTGGCATGGGACTGCCGTCTGATGCCAATGGATACTCTGCCTGGGCGGCATTTGCGCTTAACATCAGGCGCAATGTGGCCATTATGCCGGGCGAGAATTAAAAAAAGAAAACAAAATATTTGAAACACAAAACTGCGCTCGAAAACTCGCATTGTAGATGTAGGGCGTTAGGCGGCCTCATTGAAATTGAACTGGGTGGGATATGTGACTCTAATGCATCAAAACCGTTGATTAACTGTTCTTAATATACCTTTTGTGAAGAATCAGTTTTTTTTGGAATTTTCACTGTTTTTTTTTTTTGAAGGTTCCTAATTTTTTTTAAGATTCCCAATTTTTTTTGCATAAAGCGGCAATGGGCGTCCGCATAGAGTACAAGACGGCCCACGAAGCAGAAGCTGTGGATCTGGAGCGTCGTGTGAAGATAAATCCCGCGCCGGAACCGGATGCGATCGACGACGCTGTAGACAAGGACACGCACGCAGAGTACGTGCGTGCGGGCACGGCGCCTGAAGAGGTCGGTAATATATCAGTAAAAAATATTGATTTTTCTTCTACAGCGTTATTTAAACCATTTATTTCCACACTATACTATTAACAATGATATTTATTTATTTTTCAAAGTCTGCATTTTTTTTATTGATTTCAAGATATATATAATTTAATACTGATTAATATCTGGTGGGAAATATTATTACGCATAATAAGTAATTTATTTACATTTTATATATCCTTATATTCGTTATTCTGATCTTCGTGTTAACAATATTACACTCAAATTAAAATAATCCTGTATAATTTTATACATTTTTTTTTTAAATAAAATGAATGTGAAAATTTGTTTCAATAAGCCTAACTAATCCGCATTGAATATAAACTCAAAATTACGATACTTTTTTTTTTGCATATAAATTTATTTTTTAATTTTGCTTTTTTTTCAGCACATACAAAAATTCCGTACGTCAGTAGCGCAGCACGAAGAAGAAATAAAAAAATCCGGACTCATAAAAAGCGACCAGACGATAATAGAAATCCTACCCGAATCGGTCCAGCCGAAAGCGACTCCATCGAAAAGTTACGACGAGAACAAAATAAATTCACTATTCCCTTACACAACCGAAGGTTTGATATTCGAAAACGGTCAAATTACTATAGAAAGTGTTGAGAAAAACAAAAGGTTGATATTGGAGAAGTTGAAAAAGAATTTGAGTCAATCGGAAATTAATAATATGAGTTGTTTTTCTATGAGAGATGTGGATATTGACTCGCCTACTTATGTTAATGAGAAAATTGCGAACGTCGGCTTTGCGGAGAGTAAAAGTGAAAGGTTAGGAGGCTGTGAGTTATTGCCTTATTATATGGAGGGTGGGAAAGGAAAGGAGTTCGATTTCGACTATCAGCCCGTTTTGGAGGGACATCCGGGGCCCAGTCCTAGTGTTATTTTGCAGGTATGTTGAATTTTTGATGTTTATAAAGTAGTAATAAAGATAGCATTTATTAATGATAATCTTTATTTAATTACAAATCACAATTTATAACTTGGCAAAAAAGAGTACGATGCCGTGACAATTGGCATTTATGAAAAACAATTTTGGCAACACTTTTAAAATTGTCGGTGTTTGTTGAATAATTTTATGTAGAAATACCTATATTTTATACAACGTTGATGCGACCGATGGGCATTAAATTACACTATGTATGCTATACGTCCTTGGTATTAATTCGGCACGGCACAAAAATTAATAATACCAAAAATGAGATTTTGTTTGTTTCAAACAAATTAAATAGCTTCCAAATAAGAGTAAAACGCAACCATCCTGTGTAAATTAATTTCATTGACCTGTAGATACGAATAGATAACAAATTGGCAACGTCGCGCGCGCCGCGTGTTGTCGCGACTTGTGTAAGAGCGGCAACAACGCGCAGATTTTAGTACGATCTATCGTTTTAAGGTGAATGACCATGCGTTAGGCGTAATCAGCTGTTAGAAAAGCTACATCGTGTTCAAATAGGGCAAAAACTAAAAAAATCAGTTATGACTAAACTACTGCTCCTATTTAATTGATTTTTAGTACAGAGCTTCAAAATGGTACCTAGTATATGCAGTTTAAAGAAACGCCCATCGGTCGCATCAACGTTGTATATTATATGTTTGTTTTGTGATTTAAACTACACAAATAATAAAAATAAAAATATTATGGGGGTTAGTCATCCCGTCTCAACAAATTTTTTTTGTGTTTCCTAGGAATCATGACTATACAGCCTACATGTATAAAATATGTTTTTGTTAATTTCAGGCACTAACAATGTCGAACGCAAACGACGGTATAAATCTAGAGAGACTGGAGACAATAGGCGACAGTTTTCTCAAGTTCGCCATTACTGCTTATTTGTACTGCGCACATCCCAACGTGCATGAAGGGAAATTAAGTCATATGAGGAGCAAACAGGTGAGAAATAAGGGTTGGAGTACAAAAGTATTTTTAGGGCGACCAGGTATTAAAAAAACTGAAGAAAAATTTGAATTTTGCTTAAAATGACATCTTTCCTTTAATTTGACGTATGTTATTACTTCCCAGAATTTGATCCCTATTTTTTTAATATACATTATCGAATTGTGTAATAATACAGCATGTGTTTTTGTTTTTCAAAATCGATTTCTAGTTAGGAATATTGATTTATTAAAAATCTAAGTATGCAGTTTCAGTTGTCATCAATATCTTCAGTACATTTGGAAGTTCAAAAAGATGACCGTGAAAATTGCGCTGAAATAAATTAATTTAATATATTTCGTAATGATGTTAAAAACCATTTACCTATATTCATTTTTACTAAACTTTTTGTCGTAATATAAGCAAGCATTTTTAATATCGTTACAAGCGATAATTAATTTCAGTAGAGATGTACTGGAGCGCGCGCATCATTTACAGAGGAACACTACACGCTTTCCGCCCTGTCCATATACAGGGTATATGAAGACTGCTACCGAAAACGAAGCCGGATAGTATTTTATTATTATTTTAGCAAAAAAAATAAAAGTATTTTAATATTATTTTAGTAAAAAATAATAAAAAAAAATTGTCGCGTTTCTTTGCGAAATTTTTAGTTGCATTGTGTTTGTAGTCACTTAAACTACCACCCGGCTTCGTTTTCGGCAGCAGTCTTGATATACCCTGTATACATGTCAATGATTTCCCCCTTAGGTGTCGAATTTGAACCTGTACCGCCTGGGTCGCAACAAGCGGCTGGGTGCTCGCATGATCGCGTCGAAGTTCGAGCCGCACGACAACTGGTTGCCGCCGTGCCACAAGCCGCCGCCCACGCTGCATCACAAGGCTGCTGTGAGTCAACATTATTATAATAAAACTATTAGCGCTTACCATCAGACGAACGGTATGCTCGTCTCGCCATTCAAAGCAATATATATATATATATATATATATCAGCCCATATACGTCCCACTGCAGGTCAGATTTCTACAATCAAAAGTACGATTGAGAGTGGTTAGACCATATAGTCCACCACGCTGACCTAGTGTGGGTTGGCGGACTTACCTACCATAGAATTTTTTTATAAATCGCGATGTTTTCCTTCACTATTATAGTGCGTGGTGATTGACTATCAATACACACATGACTCCGAAAAGTCAGAGGTGTGCCCTGGGATTCGAACCCGCGGCCACCGTGAACATGTAAGCAGGCGCGTCTAGTCCGTTTACCAACAGGCCACCACGCACTTATTAATTTTATAATCGAATAAAAGGTATTAAAAAAAAAGGATTAAAACCATTTTAAATCGATTAATAAAGATATATAAAATTGTACATTACAGGCTGAATCACAAGACCAACACGGGCCTAAAACGGAAACATCGGTGGACAACAACGGCTGCTACATACCATACAATCTCATCACACAACACAGCATACCGGGTAAGATGTTTTTACATTACTAGCGACCTCGCACGGATCTATCCAACTTTTGTACATTTTCTATCGTATATCATCAGGGTTAATTTAAAATTCGTATGGTAAAAAAAAATCACATCGGTCCAGTAGTTCAGAGCCTTTTCAATGCAAACAATCAAATTTTTCCTCTTTATGATATTATTTTAGACTAAGGATCCTTTCAATCATCAGATGAGTAGCAAATAATTTTTAATGAAAGAAAATAACTAAAATTAAAAGTGCTCGAATCAGGTTGCAGTCAGTCATGGCTTAGTATGAATGTACTCGTCTAGGGTATCATTGTCTCACGAGATCCACGTGGAGCGACAGATTTGATGTCGCGTTTCGTTCGATGAGATTTTCGGATGCCAAATACCTCTTTCCTCACACACTTTGAAAGTGTCTCTCGTACAAACTATTCTGATTTAAAAAAATGATATTAAATACCTCTATATTATTTTTGAACACCTATCCATATATAACGACCGCCATTTGTACTTGTTTTTTTTTTAGTTTCTGAATATTGTATTTGTTTTTTATGTGTACAATAAAGATTTAAAATAAATAAATAAATAACGAACATGTATGGTTTTCATAAAAAAAAAGGAGTTTCAGTAATCTTTTTCTATTTTTGTATGAAAATCTGAATGCGGTTTACAGAATACATTTACTTACCAAGTTTCAACGTTATAGTTCTTATGTCTCGGAATCTTCTAACGGCTGAACTAATTCGGATGCAATTTTTCCGATAAAAGGTGCTCTTACATACGGACAGACAGACAGCAAAATAAGGGTTTCGTTTTTTGTCATTTTGGAACCCTGAAGAAACACTATTTATTTAAACCGCCTCCGTGGCGACAGACGCCGGCTGTGAAACGAGAGGCCGCGGGTTCTATCCCCGCTCGGAGAGAAATGTTTGTGCAGCCCAAAAATATTTTATTTTAGGTCTGGGTGTTTGTGAGACTGAAGTCTCTCGTAGTTCCACAACACTCGATCTTAGTGTGGGGTCAGGGCTATATATGTGACTGTTGGGTGTTATTTATTTAAACGGCTGGACCATTTTGGATGCGTTTTTTCCAGACAAATCGATAGCGGATTGCGTGGAGGCTTTGATAGGCGCTTATTTATTGGAGTGTGGGCCTCGTGGTGCCTTACTGTTCATGTCTTGGCTGGGGATCCGAGTGTTGCCGCTACACTACGTGCCTCTGCCTGAAAGTAAGGCTCCGCCCCAGGGATGGAGGCCTGAAGAGGACCAGGTGAGTGGAGTGTGAAGAGAAAGCTTACATCACGTGATCTTTTATTTAGCATTTTTGACCCCCCCCCCCCCGACCCGATATGTGGTGAGATTAAGACTACAACCCCCCCCCTCATCCAACATTACGTGTATTTTTAGTACATATAAATAAATCTTAAGTACGCGTATAAAATATAATCCATTTTTTATTTGGAACCTACGACCATGATAGAATAAAACAATCGTGTAATCATACGAAGAGTATTTTATTTAATTTGAAAATGATTGCCGCGCGTAACGATTGCCCTTTTCAGAGGCACTGGGTGGTCAAAATTATGTGTCGAAAAAAATAATACATATAATATCTTAATAGACTACATAGTGATATTTCGTGATTTTGATCTAATATTTTTCATTAATGTGTATAGAAGCCGTCACCACCCCCATCACCGAAGCGTCACCGTTCATCATCATCATCATCGGAGTGCTCGTCTGATGATGAAGGCGTCCGGGAGTGCGTAGAAGACGAAAGGACTGAAGAGTGGTGGTGGAAAGACAGGCCTGTGGGCTCTCTACCGCCTAGGAGGGATCAGAATGGCAGGTGGATACAGGTAGGTTTATTTTTATCATTTAAGTTGTAGTACTTTTTTTTTTGGACTAAAGGAATTGAGCACTTGAAGGAATAGGGAACATGCACCAGACTTTAAAATAAGTCAAAATATTTTTTTTGTAATCTTTATTAATATAGAAATATACCTTAAAGATATTTTTTTAATTTATCAACTCTAAATCGGTAAAATAAATACTTAAAAAATGACATTTCAAATTTGCCGCGCATTTTTTCCGAAATGCGATCTATTGCTTGAAAAGGAAAGTGACGACAATGGTCACGTTCTTATGAAGTTTTAGCTTGTTGTTTTACGTTTGTTTATGAGTTATTTTGTGCTTTCTTTATACTATTAAATAAAATGGATTATTTTGTCGCGAAATACAGTTCTGTAGCAATTCATGAAAGAAACTTAATCCAAATACTACGTTGTTCATAACGTGACCTTTGACGTCACAGCGAGTTCGCGCCATCATGGCGTTTGAATGCTTCGAAACTGATAGCAGTTTTGATTATTTTTTTGTACTTTTTTTATTGATATTTTCAAAGACTTATATTTTTTTCCGATAATGTAATAACATACAGAATTGTATAAAAATATAAAAAAATGACATGCATATTCCCTATTACCCCACTAAAAGTCTCCTTGTACTTTTCACTATTTATAATTCCAATACAGTTGAAAATGGTCTTATTCTCTTTTACAAATTATTCCTAGTACCGCTCCGCGGAACATACCGCGAACGTCATATATATTCTCTCTCGATCCAATACTCGCTCAATCCAGCAGTATATCTTCAATAATCCATGATCCAAACCAATAGCCATATCTAAAATTAAACGCCAAATTACCAATGTCACTTATTATTTTTAAAGTTTTGAAATATATCCCAATAAAACCTAACAGCTAATAAACAATTGATCTTCTTGGTCTAAACTCAACCCACATATTGGCTTAGTGTTGCTTAACAACGCCATCTGCAGGAATATCTTTAGTATTATTGTATCGTTAAGAAGTTAGTTGCACACAATAAAAAAAAAAAATTTTATTCGTTAATATATGTTAGGAAGAGTCATATTATCAGTATATAATTTTTTTTATAACATTTTCTAAAATGGAAATCTAGCTGGATCGATTTATCGCCCCCGAAACCCCCTATATACAAATAGTTTACTATAATTTTTCTTATCTTTTCCGATTCATTGGAAGCTTTTAAGCTATTTTGTTTGTTACAGCCAGTATACGGTGAATTGAAAGCTCCCCCCTCCCCGCTACTGAGGTATATAGAGGATCCTGAGGGAGAATTAGAACAAATGCTATCTGGTGAGTTTCTTATATTCAATATATTATTTAAAAAAAACGATCATCTTTTGCTAAACTGGATGTTTGAAGTGGACACAATTTTTTAAACCTGGCGAAACAAACTCAGTGGGCTTACTTTAAGTCGATTAAAATTATAATTGACTAAAAGCTACTTTTACTTTAAGTGCGTGGTGGCCAGTTGGTAAACGGACTAGACGCGGCTGCCAACATGTTCACGGTGGTCGCGGGTTCGAATTCCAGGGCACATCTCTGACTTTTCGGAGTCATGTGTGTATTGATAGTCAATCACCATGCACTAAAACGGTGAAGGAAAACATCGTGAGGAAATCTGCATACCATAGCGATTTATAAGAATTTCTATGGTATGTAAGTCCGCCAACCCGCACTAGGCCAGCGTGGTGGACTATATGGCCTAACCACTCTCAATTGTATTCTCGATTGTAGAGTAGGCCCGTGCCCTGCAGTGGGACGTATATGGGCTGATACGGACACGGATACGGAATAGCTACTTTTGAGAGAGCGGGTTTCAAATCCAAATACCTTGAATTACAAAGCAATGCTTAGCATTCCACTGCGATCGCCATCTTGTGACATCAGTTATACATATATATTTTTCAACTTACGACGAGACGAGCCTATATATATATATATATAATTTGTTTCAGGCTACGACGCACTGGAAAGGACATTACAATACAGGTTTCAAGACAGGTCTCTGTTACTACAAGCGTTGACTCACGCGTCTCATCATAAGAACAGACTCACTGACTGCTACCAGAGACTAGAGTTCCTAGGAGATGCTATACTTGGTATGTACAATTGAATAATTATTATCAATATGTGTAAAATTTTCTCATATTATCTAGATTTTTTACTGCTTCCCTCCTATAGGTCATAGCGTCATAGCGTGGTTGTTGTAAATTTACAATAAAACAGCTTTATGCATTGTGCCTATTCACTAAAATAACCACCCGGCTTCGTTTTCTGTAGCAGTCTTGATATACCCTGTATATACAGGTTGACATTGACACGTGTTACTTAAATTAACCCACGTGTTTCTCATCACTCCAGGTGACATCGTATATAATTTGAAAGCAATATGAGAAGATTTTTTTGTCATAAATCGTGATTTTCTATTTTACGATTTTTGGATTTCCGATGTAGATAAGAGTATTTTTACCGCTTAGATGAACTTCAGTTCAGTTCGGAAACTTATCTGAGCTATAAGAGACTCGGTATCTATAGGGCCTGATCAATAGCCTTGAAACCTAATATCGCGTTTTTTGACAAAACTATCAGGCAGTTTTTGTTCAAACTTGGTACAATGTTACCTGGGATGGTTAGGAGCATGTTTTTCAAATTAAATACCATATGTCAACATCACTCTGTATATGTGTGTGTGCAGACTACCTGATCACGCGGCACCTGTACGAGGACGCGCGGCGGCACTGCCCGGGCGCGCTCACGGACCTGCGCTCTGCGCTCGTCAACAACACCATCTTCGCCACGCTCGCCGCCAAGCACGGCTTCCACAAGTAACTACGTCATTCAGAACATGAAAACGTTCAGTCATTCACTCAGTCACTCAACCATTCTCTCACTCAGCCATTCAGTCACTCGTAATTCATACGCTAATTCAGTCATTTAGTCACTCAGTAATACAAACGCTAACTCAGTGATTCATCCACTCAACCAGACATTCAATTGCTATCTTATTTATTCATTTGTTTACTCATTCGCTACCTCAGTCATACATTCGCTAACTCATTCATTCATTTACTGCTTAAATTGATCCACCCACTCACAAATTCATTAAGACTCATTTATTCATTCACTAACTTTCATTCACGCAGTCTGTCATTCAATCGCTTACGCATTCATTCGTTCACTCTCTTATTCATGCACTCAATCACCCATTAATATACTCACTCACCCATTAATTCGATAACATTTACTATTTATTCACTCAATCATTTATTTGCTGCAATAATTGCTCTACTCACTGACTCAGTCATTCAATCGCTAATACATAAATTCATTCAGTCATTCGTCTATATTTACCTTCTTTATACCTTCCATCATTCACTCACTCATTTTGTTTTTTTTTAGAACTTATTTTTTATTTAACTAATTCATTCGCTCAACAGTAATTTCATTCTCATGCTTAATCTTTAACTGTTACGCTCACACTCTTACCTATTCACACTACATCTCGTTCGTTCATTGACTCATTCATTCAATGACTCACTCAGTATTTTTACTATTTCAGATATTTCCGTCACATGTCACCGGGATTGAACGAAGTTTTAACGAAATATGTCAAAATACAAGAGGAAAATGGACATTCTATAAGCGAAGAGGTAATGTTATTATCTTTTGAATCTACTTTATACACACATTTTTTTATTGCATTGTATGGCGAGACGAGCATACCGATCGCCTGATGGTAAGCGATACGACCGCTCATGAACAGTAGCAAAACCAAACATCATGAATTACAAAATTCTTGACAATCCACTGCGCTCGCCATCCTGAGACATAAGATGTTAAGTCTCAATATGTCCAGTAGTTACTCTGGCTACAATGTCCTTCAATTCGAAACACAACAGTGCATTCACACTCCTATTTAATGGGAGAAATAGATATTGCGGTGCTACTCAGACAGCTTCTTACATATTATGATCTCAATATCAACATCCTGAAATATAAGATGTTAAGTCTCAATATGTCCAGTATTTACTCTGGCTTATTTATTTATTTATATTTTCAGCATTATTTAATACAAGAAGATGAGATGGAACAGGCTGAAGATGTGGAGGTACCTAAAGCGTTGGGAGACCTGTTCGAATCCGTGGCGGGCGCTATATTCCTGGACTCAGGTTTGTGGGATAATCAACCTTAATTATATGAGAGTAAAGTAGAAATTCTCCTGTAAGTATGTCGCTAATCCAGAACAAAAAATATGTCACAGAATAGTGAACCTTGATTGTCTACAAATAGGGTTGCCTATCACTTGTAGTACATTACTACATAACTGTGATTTACACGAATCAAAATATAATTCACCGTGATACAGGGTGATATTGACACATAGTACTTAATTTGACCCACATGTTTCTCATTACTCTAGGTGACATTTAACATAACTGGAAAAAAATATGAGAACATTTTTTGTCAAAAATCGTGATATTAGTTTTCACGATTTTAGGGCATTCCATATAGATTCGAGTATTTTTAACGCTTAGCTGAACTTCAGTTCAGTTCGGGAACTTACCAGAGTCGAAAGACTCGGTATCTATAGGGGCTGATCAAAAGCCTTGAAGCCGAAAATCACGATTGTTGACAAAACTACCAGGCAGCTGTTATTCAAACTTGGTACAATGTTACCTGGGGTGGTTAGAAGTATGTGGTTTAAATTAAATACCATATCTGAATGTCACTCTGTATATGTGTAAAAGTCGATGATGTATCTAAATAAATACTGTTATACTATCATCAGAAAGTAAACCTTATTTGTACAACAGTAAGGTTCGCATTGTGCAGGTATGTGTCTCTGGGCGCAGTATTTTATTGTAAATGTGTAATAGCATGAGAAAGTGAACCGTATTTGTAGAGAAGTAAGGTGTACATTACAGGCATGTCGCTGGGCGCGGTTTGGCGCTCATACGTTCGGCTGATGGGTCGCGAATTGGACGCATTTAGTGCAGCCGCGCCCAAGTCCCCGGTCAGGGAATTGTTAGAAGCCGAACCGGATACTGCCAAGTTTGGGTGAGATATTTTATTTTCTTAATATAATATATGCTTAGTTGTATATAGGGTAGTTTTGTTAATGTTAGGTAAAGAAAATTAGGCGAAAAATTTAATAAAAATATTTGAATAAGATGGAAAAAATCCGAATATTTTTCGATTTGAAATTTTACTGAAATACGGGTTGAATCGAAACTCAGGCATAAATGGAAATAAACGGGACGTCTTGTTAAAAAAAAACAATGTGATTAACATTTATTACGATTAAAGATTGAAGACCTTTTTGTTCAAAAAGCAGCCATTAAATTTGAAGCCATTATTTTTCTATTTTGAAATATATCCGAAAAAATTCAGGAAATTGTTTAATTAAATTGATAACTAAAATTTGTTTTAAAAGTGTCTATGAATAAAGCCAAAGTGTACGTTATTAATTTAGGAAAAGCTATATTTTTTCCATCCAGACAATGGTAATGATGATAAATGACAAATAAATGCTTTTCATGTGAATTTTTAAATTGCTGAAGTAATTTCACTTCGTTTTCGGTCGCAGTTTACCCATTGTATAAAGGAATACTATGTTTTAAAATTGTCGATATTTTGGTTAAATATTACGGAAGTAATTTGACCTCTTTTTACACTCACAGTTTAGATACATGCTGTATAAAGAAATATTGGTTTTAAAAAATAATCTCCATTTTTTATAAAAGTAATTTACACTCATTTTCAGTCGCAGTTTAGATACATCCTGTATAAGGATAATCATTTGACCTAATTTTCGGTCCGAGTTAAGATACACCTGTAATATTGTAATTTGACCTCATTTTCGGCCCCAGTTTAGATACATCCTGTATAAAAATATTGTTTTTTAAATATATATTTTAATTTTGTTGTGACCGCCCTATTCTCCCTAGCTTCTTTTCAACACAGTCCATCTAATGGTTGTCTGGAAGAAATCGTGTCAAGTGATAAGACCGCCAATTGTCACTTTTATTTAAATGGGCCCTATTTTTTTGTGTTACTGTATGTGGTGTTCAATAAAGGATTTATAAATAAATAAATATAAATTATTATTACATACACCCTGTATAAAAAAATATTGTTTTTAAAAACATATATAATTATTTTTCCAGTAAACCGGAGCGCCTAGCAGACGGTCGTCGCGTGCGCGTGTGCGTGGAAGTATTCGGACGCGGCGCCTTCAAGGGGGTCGGCAGAAACTACAGGATAGCCAAAGGCACCGCCGCGAGATGTGCGCTAAGACATCTGAAACTACACAGACACCGGTAGGAAACAATATTAACAACGGGTGATGCGAAAATAGGGGGGTTAGTGTATAAAAATGATACTTTGAATGTTCGGATGTTCGACGGAATAAGATATGAGAATTCCATTTCTAAAAATCAATACTGTATCAGCCCACATACATCCCACTACAGGGCACGGACCTCCGACACAATCGGGAGTACAATTGAGAGTGGTTAGGCCATATAGTCCACCACGCTGGCCTAGTGCGGGTTGGCATTCTCTATTATACTCATCATTTTCTCCGTACTTAGTCTATGGTTGCGACGTACGAGAAAACCCATTTTTTTGTGGAGTATCTAGATACCTATATCTAGGAGTAAATATGTGACTGTTGGTTGTATTTATATATTGATTTTTAGAAGTGGAAAATCTGTAGCATACGTCGGATGTCGAAAATTCGGACTTCGTTTCGAATCAAAGAGTACCTATACCCCCCCAGTTGTGTTCGAAAGTTCGATTTTAGTACTAAGCTGAATAGATGATCGCGCACAATCTCATGGTACACAGCTTATTTTTTAAAGTAATTTATATCGAAACTTAGCGTTTACGCTGTAATAACATTTATAATCGAGAACGCAAACAATATTTGTCATGTTGGCAATAATTTTATATAATATTAGTCATGTTGGCAACCTTTTTCCTTTCCTCTGTCATCGCCATTTCTGAACACTGTGATTTTGTATAAGCTGTAAATTAAATACTTATTATTAATTAATTTGTTTATTTTAATGACCTTAACCATTATTAACACGCTGAAGGATAAATAAAATGTTAAAATTGTCTTAAGGAGTTCATTATGTTTAGTCAATTTGAGTTAACTGTTGGTTTTAATAATTTCTTTTTGGTTGATATTACGTCAAATACCGGGTATATCAAGACCGCTACCGAAAACGCAGCCGGGTGGTAGTTTTAGTGATTACAAACACAATGCAACTAACAATTTCGCAAAGAAATGCGACATTTATTTTTTATGATTTATTAAATATCGTCATTTTTGGGTGGTAAATAGTAGTTTTTGCTAAAATAATAATTTAATCTCTTTTATACCTTAGAGTATTCATAAATAAAAGCATATACACTATTATTTTAGGAAAAAAATGTATTTACCACCCAAATATGGCCATAAGAAGAAAATAACAAAAAAAAATTGTCGCTTTTTTTGCAACTTTTCTTATTGCATTGTGTCTGAAGTCGCTAAAACTACCACCCGGCTTCATTTCGGTAGCAGTCTTGATATACCCGGTATAAAAGTTCAATCAGACACTACATTTTATTTGAAAGAAAAAGAAAGAAAATCATGTTTATTGACACGATTATATTATTATTGTAATTCATTGTATAATATCTCTCGATAATTAAGAATTGTATGTGATGTGTAAAAAAAGTTGTGTGGTATTTCCTACCGGTATAATTATCGATTATAAATATAATCGATTGAATTTGTAACTCGATTAGGAATGTAATCGATTTAATTTTTAACTCAATTATAACTGTAATCGATTTAATGGATTACTCGATTCTAATTTTAATCGACTCAATTTATAACTCGATTACGGATATAATCGATTTAATTTATAACTTGATCAGAAATATAATCGATATAATTTATAACTCGATTATAAATACAATCGATTTAATTTGTAATTTGATAATAAATATAATGTGAAAATGTGTATATCCCACCATAACGATTATCGATAAGTAATATAATCGTTTATTTATATAAAAATATAGATTATTAAGAATTGTATGTAAATTGTAAAAATATGTGGCGTTTTTGATACATTCTGCCGTCAGAAGTGAACTAACGGAACAATTTCGGGGTGAATAGAAACAAAAGTAGTCAAATTAATGTGAAATATGACATGGGAATATTGGACTGCCCTGGTGGCGTAGTTGTACTACGGTACAATTATAACGCTCAGGTCTAGGGTTCGAATCGCAGGTCAGGTAGTGATATTCGATTTTTCTATTCATTATCAGGCTGGAATCAGAAATTTGTGCCCGATATGGCCTCACCCACTATCATATGGGACGAAATTCAATGTGTATGTGTGTCCTAGTAGGACTTCTGTCTACCCCTTCTAGGAAAAAGGCGTGAGTTTATGTAAGTATATTGGAAATAATACGTGTGTATTATTCAACATTCCTGAAACACTTAATAACATAAAATCACAATAATTCATAAAATAAGACTAAGTTTATTCCTATTCTCCTCACTTTCCATTCACACAAGTTTTTTTATTATTAAATTGATATGTTTTAAATGTCGTTGTATAAGAAAATGTGAGGTCTGAAATATATAGTTTTTAGAATAATTTGTGGGCAAAATAATAATTTAATGTTCTGCTTTTGACGGCATGGTAATTGATAAGTTTAAATAAGTAGATAGCGTTTTATAATCAGACTAGCGGCCCGGCCCAGCTTCACCCGGGTACAATAGATTTCTGTACAATAATATGTACGTATTATACACATAAACCTTCCTCTTGAATCACTCTATCTATTAAAAAAACAGCATCAAAATCCGTTGCGTAGTTTTAAAAATTTAAGCATACAAAGGGACATAGTGACAGAGAAAGCGACTTTGTTTTATACTATGTAGTGACTTAGAAATATTGTGCGGAGGCGATATCAATGTCGACATTATAAATGTGTACTGTATATTTATAATAATTTTATAATTATAAGTACGTGGTGTATTGGTAACGGACTAGACGTGAATGCCAATATATTAACGGTGGTCGCGGGTTCGAATACACAACTCTGACTTTTCGGAGTCATGTGTGTATCGATAGTCAATCACAACGCACTATAGTTAAGGAAAACATCGTGAGGAAACCTGCATACTATAGCGATTTATAAGAATGATTATGTTCCCCACACTAGGCCAGCGTGGTGGCCTATATGGCCTTATCCCTCTCAACCGTACTCTCGATTGTAGAGGAGGCCCGTGCCGTGCAGTGGGACGTATATGGGCTGATACAATATTTATATTGTGTATACGTATCACTTAAGACCATTTTCACGGGCGATATTTAAATGTTAAAAAAACGATGCATTGAAACAAATTTAAATCCATTAGTTTGTTCACATGAAGGTGATTTTAAAGCATGAAGATTTTTTATAGACTGCCTCGGTGGCGTAGTTGTACTAAAGTACGGTTACAAAGCTGAGGTCTCGGGTTCGAATCTCAGGTTGGGCAAAGTGATATTGGATTTTTCTATTCATTATCAGCCCAGAGACAGGAATTTGTGCACGATATGGCGATAAGCTCGGATATCACATCGTGGGAACATGCAAGGCGAAATGCGGGTGTACTGGCACCTCTGCCTACCCCTTCTGGGGAAAAGGTGTGAGTTTATGTATGTATGTATGTGTATTGGGATCAAAGACTTTTTTACCGATATTATGAATGGTCACTCTCATGTTTTTAAACCAAAGGCGCCAGTAAACCTTAATCACTACATAGTATAAAACAAAGTCGCTTTCTCTGTCCCTATGTCCCTTTGTATGCTTAAATCTTTAAAACTACGCAACGGATTTTTTAAATAGATAGAGTGATTCAAGAGGAAGGTTTATGTGTATAATACGTACATATTATTGTACAGAAATCTATTTGTACCCGGGCGAAACTGGGCCGGGCCGCTAGTAATCAATATAACGGTTTCTTAGATTTACACGAATGTCACATTGAAATAAAACTATTATTTACGGATTTTAATACAGATTTTTTACTTTTTTCTAACTTATCGAGTTTCGGTCACTTTACAGCGTGATTAGGGGTGATAAATATTAAAGTAATAGTTTTATTTTAATAATATTGAATATTGTAATTGTATATGTGTGTATTGATTGAGTGTTCGGAAACCCTCCTTTTGGAAATAAGCGATTTGTACCGATGTACCTCACGCCATTGAACCAAAATAAAATATGTTTAAAAATTTACATTTTATTTTTTTATTCCTTATGATAACGATATTTTTACTGGAAAAATGAGTATAATGCACGTGATGTTTTTCTCATTGCATAGATTCTTCGATCAAATATACAACTAGTCTTAAAGATCAGAAGCTTATTTAATTTTTAAATACGAAACAGATAATATTATTCCACTAATCGACTATTTAATCATCATTAGAATTAAATCTAACAAAACATAAAATATCAGAAAACAAAAATAATTAGCCATCCGTCGCATCCGAGCACCCGCGTGAAAAAGTAAGTGTGTAATGTCGTCTCTTTCAATCGTTACGTCATCGCGTCACGTGTCCATGCGAAATTCCCGCCTCCTTGGTGGAAATCCTCTAAGACTAGGGGCTCTACTATATTCATCCGAACGAACGAACGAAGTTCGAAACTTCGGACAAACGAAGTTTTTTATACGATACGAATATACCTACATAAAACTTATGGTCGTAACCATAGACTTATAGTTATGGTGCACGTTATACAAATTCGAACTTTTACAGAATAGATACATTCGTATCGTATTCGTATCGTATAAAAAACTTCGTTTGTCCGAAGTTTCGAACTTCGTTCGTTCGTTCGGATGAATATAGTAGGGCCCTAGATACAGGGTCCGCAACAAAATCACGCGCCAAAAGTGGCCGAGGCTGTTTATACTTATACATTTGAATTTCTAACTACAAGATGTAGCAAAAAGTAAGAAAATCAACTTCAGGTATCAATAAGCCTTTTTCCTTTAAATTAAGATTTATTATGTTTTGGATCATACTTAAATCAAATAAGAGCACACGTTTATTTGTGCTCTTATTTCACTAGCCATTTTAGGCTATTACTTAAAATCTATTGTATATTTGAACGAAGCATAGATTATAAGCATAGGTTGTTTTAACCGACTTAAAAAAAATCAGGATAAACGATATTTTTACCAATACTATGAATGGGCAGTGGCGTAACAATAGGGTGGCAAAGTGCGCATAATGCCACGGGCCCCCGGCTTTAGGGGCCCCCGGCGCGGTGGCCCAGCCGGGCCCCTCAGGCCCGAGAGACCATAAGCAGAGAAAGAACCTAACTAATTTATTACAACAAAATTGATAATCAAAAACTATTTTCTTAATTGTTAATTTACCAAGGTTTATTTGTGACACATAAAAATAATAATGGGTCTTTAGATTTACGCGAATTTTACTCATTGAAATCCAGGGATCCAGCAAAATGAAGTCGCTTCCTACCGTAAGGAGAGCACTCACACAGATAGGTTATAGCGCCCAGGGAATTCCGAAGCAGGGAGTTAATTCCAGAGCTTGCACGTGCGTGGTAGAAAATATCACTGAAAACGTATGTACTTTCCGGGAGCGGATAGTTTCCAGGTAGTAAGATTGAACTCTACTGCGGTGCGGTGCGGGACGTGTGATGGAAGATTAGCGATAGTGGTGCCATCTTCCTCAGAGCACCTTCCGTGGAACAATCGATAGATTACACAGAGAAACCCGAAGTTTCACCGCAATCCTAACGGCTCCACATTCTCCGTGAGATCGGGATTATCGACTAAGTATTCGAAGAGCTCGGCGCTGTAAGGAGTCAGTTCCAGGAATACTCTCGGATTCTTAGAGAGAGTGTCTCAGTGACAAAAGGGGTCTTCTTGGTTGCAAACAAGTAAACTTGTGTCTTCGTGGGGTTAAACTGAGCTATGTTCAATCCACCCCATTGCATTGGGAGGCACGCCCCAGAGAGGTCTTGGCTTACGACAAAAGTTGAGACCATCTTTCCTCAACGGATCCCCGATAGAGATTCTTTAGTCCGATGTATCCTGCGTCTCTTACTAGCATCTGCATAAAAATGCCAGCTGGTGATAGTCAACATTTTATTGATAGGCAAAACAGACAGTGTCGGCGGAAGCGTCGAGCCTTATGGAACACTAGAATTATACCTTATATTCGTCTTTTGTATCTTCGTCTCGATACAAAAGGCGTCCAATACGACTTTTATACTCCGAGCATTCAGAAAGCTGGCGATGTACATACTTTCAGAGTTCCTTGTGTTGAAATACCAGGCAGGAGCTTCACCAGAACGACGCCAGGCCGCACTCGATAAAAATTTTCACCCCTACTATCCAATGCCTCCGCCTGATGGTGTGTGGGATAAATGAGAGGATCAGATGACGTATTTCCATAACTCAACCTCACTCGAGGATCCTCTAGGAAAGGTATATTTCTCACTAAGCATACCATATTCGAGGATTCCTCGAATTCATTTTAAACTTCAGGAATATTCGAGGAAACGTCTTAGAATACGGGTATAAGAATTCCAGCACGATCTCCCACGCAAGACTTATGAGGCTACCTAAAGGAGCCGACGGAGTAACTGCTCTGCGGTGCACTCTTACTAACTTTGATTCCGATATGGACGACAGAGCACGTGATCTCGCCCACAAAATCTTAAAGGGGCGTCCAGATCTAGACATAAGTGGATATCAACTTTGCTCCTCACTGAGAGAGACCTGCGTCCTGGTTTTGCGCCGGGCGTTCACTGGAAAGGAAATGCGGAAGACAGGGTCTTATTCGGTATGCTAGCGCAGATTTTTGTTAGAGACCCGCCTCGACCGCATTGTGCTGGCAGGCCAGTGACACAGATATACCTATTCTGATATATTCCTTTCGATCTCCACCGTACCGGGTACCGGAAAATAAACTTAACAGTTTTCCTCTCCATAAAAAAAGGGGGCCCCATTCGATAATTTTGCCACGGGCCCCAGATGGTGTAGTTACGCCACTGTGAATGGGCGTTCTGACTAGACATTGCCTCCGTGGCGAAGTCGGTTAGACGCCGCCTGTGAAACGAGAGGCCGCGGGTTCGATCCCCGTACCGAGAGAAATGTTTGTGCGGCTCACAAATATTTCTTTCGGGTCTGGATGTTTGTGAGAGCGAAAAGTCTCTCGTAGTTCCAGATACCCACGACACAAGACTCGACCTTATTGTGGGGTCAGTAGGGTGATTCACGTAATTAAATAAGTTCAGTTGCGGCGCAGTTGCAGTTACGTTTCGATCAAAACAGCCCTTTCCGTATTCTCGAAATACGCTCGCGTCAAGGGCCCTACTATATAAATCCGAAGTTCGAATCTTTGTGACGTTTTCCGTTTCGAAACCTATTCTGTTACACGAAATTCGCAACTTCGGATCGAAGAATGAATGATTCGCATATATCGGCAATCCGAACATTTACATTTTTATTTACTATATTCATCCGAAACGAAGTTTGAAACTTCGGACGAACGAAGTTTGAAACTTCGGACGAACGAAGTTTGTGATGATACGTATGTACCTACTCTGCAAATGTTCGTATTGCCGATATATTGGAATAATTCATTCTTCGATCCGAAGATTCGAACTTCGTGTTAAAGAGTAGGGTTCGAAACGAAAAACGTCACGAAGTTTCGAACTTCGTTTCGGATTTATATAGTAGGGCCCCAAGTTCGCGTCACGCGAGCGCTTTAGTGTATTCTACTGCTGCGCGTATATGTGAATGTCAAACAAATTTCATGCATCTGAGGTACAGTTGACGCGCAGCTCACGCGCAGCTAAACATTTACAAGAATACCATTTTGTACCAAAACGTAAACTTAATTGTAACCGCACCGCAACTTGATCGGCGCGTCAAGAAATTACGTGAATCGCCCTTTTTTTTATTATTATTTTTTTATTATTTTTTTATACTGGCCTGGTATAGTGGCGGCATTGCACCTGATGGAAAGTGTCAATGCCGCCCAGGCAGAGTATCCATTGGCATCGGACGGCAGTCCCATGCCAATGGAAACAATTATGCCGGCCTGCTAAGGTGCCTCTTCACACCGCGGCGGAAGGACCCAGGATTGTAGGAAGGAGGGAACACGTGCGCCGGCAAACAATTCCACAGCCTGACGGTGCGGCACAAAAACGAGTTTGAGAACCGTTTGGTTCGCGCCGGGATGGTGTGGACCGTCAAGCTATGGCTTCGCAAGCCAGCACGCGTGGCTCTGGTTAGGAATGGAGAGGAGGGGAGCAAGTTGAACAATTCTTCAGAGCACTAACCGTGATACAGGCGGTAGAACACGCTTAGAGAGGCGACATCTCTCCGGAGTTGTAGCGACTCCAAGTTGCTCGTAACGTCTGCATCATTCACAATGCGGATGGCCCGCCGCTGCAATCCATCCAAGGCATCGAGCAGGTACTGGGCAGATCCATCCCAGAGGTGCGAGCAGTACTCCATACCCGGCCGGACCTGCGCTTTATATAAGCGACAAAGCTGACCGGGCGTGAAAAACCGACGCACCCTGTTCAGAACTCCAACCCTGCGTGATGTGGCAGATATTACGCCCTCGATGTGATTCCTTGGATTGAGATCACAGCAGATATCCACACCAAGGATACTCAGGTCATTCCGCACTGAGAGGGGAGTACCCTGAAGAATGGGGAGGGGAGAGAACGGGGATTTTTTGCACGTGATCGCACACACCTGGGTTTTCTTGGCATTGAACTCAACCATATTCCTGAAACCCCATGTAGAAATGAGATCCAAGGTCCGGTTGAGCTCAATGACAAGATCTTCGCGTCCCTTCACAGTTTCGACACGGCAACCTGGAGGCTCGCAGTGGTATCGCCCATGAACCGTGCTTTCATCTGCATAGCAATGAATGTTGCCAAGCGACAAAATGTCATTGATATGCAGAATAAACAAGGTGGGCGACAGCACCGAGCCCTGAGGAACTCCGGCATTTACAGACATGAGCGCCGAAGCGTGTCCGTCAACGACTACACGTATTCTACGCCCATGCAGAAAGCCGGAAATCCACGAACACAGGTTGCCGGGTAGACCGTATGCCGGAAGCTTGGACGGAAGACCACGGTGCCAGACCCTATCAAACGCCTTGGCAATGTCGAGGCTCACAGCAAGAGCCTCGCCACGCCGGTCTATCGCCTCACCCCAGCGATGCAGGACAAACGCTAGAAGATCACCCGTCGATCGATTATGACGGAATCCGTATTGTCGGTCACTGATCAACGAGTGATCCTCCAGGTAGCGGACCAATTGAGCGTTTATGATCCGCTCCATGACCTTACACATCACTGAGGTGATAGCGATAGGGCGGTAATTGGTAGGGTCCGATCGATCCCCCTTTTTGGGGATCGGTTGCACATTGGCCTCCCTCCAAGATTCCGGCACAACACCTGTGCGGTAGGACGCTCGGTAGAGGCGAGTCAGTGCTGGAGACAATACAGACCTACAGGACTATGTATACGTATGTGGCTGTTGGGTGTTATTTATTTAATTTGAAATTCGCCAACAGGTACAAGGCGAGTGGCGTGGTGACTATGGCCACCACATGCGGGAGACCTACCACCGCGATTTTTATATTATTTGTATTATTTATTTAAATAGGCAATATTTATTAAAAAAAATACTATTGACGCATTTTTTACGCATAGTTCAATACTGTTTAAATAAACAATACAGTTTAATAAAGTAAAATAATAAATCGTTATTAATTACTAATTTGACGTCACTTCAAACAGCTGTTTAAATATAAAATGGCGGTATTTGTTTTGATATTGCTTTAAACGTTGCAATTTTATGTTTTGCATTTCCACCGAGAAATTGTAGGAACTGAATTAACATACTATTATAAACCCGAGGTTTTCCTGTGTAAGGGTCTAAGAATTAAAAAATATCATCTATACTATTAATAATTATTATAAAGCTGAAGAGTTTGTTTGTTTGAACGCGTTAATCTCAGGAACCGCTGGTTCGATTTGGAAAATTATTTCAGTGTTGGATAGTACATTTATCGAGGAATGCTATAGGCTATATATCATTACGCTATGACCTATAGGAGGGAAGCAGTAGTGACATTTCTAGCAAATACGAGGAAATTTTATTCGTGGTCCGATTCGATATTCTATATTGAAAGTCGGAATAGAACATTTTGACCGCCATTTTGAAACGTGTATCTGCACCCGGGCGGAGCCGGGCCGGACCGCTAGTATTTTAATATAGATCTACGGCACGACTGCCTCGGTGGCGTAGTTGTACTAGGGTACGGTTACAAAGCTGAGGGTCTCGGGTTCGAAACCCGGGTTGGGCAAATTGGTATTGGATTTTTCTATTCATTATCAGCCCAGAGTCAGGAATTTATGCCCGATATGGCAATAGGCTCGCCACCTATCACATCGTGGGCATGGGCGTAGCCAGCCATGGGGTCAGGGTGGGGCAGAAGTGTAAAATAATATTTAAGTAGCAAACTATACCCGTTGTATCCCCGGTAATTTTGTTCATAAAAATAGGTTACACCCTATAGCAACATGTATCTACAGGGTATATCAAGTGTGCTTCCGAAAACGAAGCTGGGTGGCAGTTTAAGTGACTTCAGACAAATAGCAACTAAAAGTTTTGCGAAAATAAATTATAGTTTGGATAAATTAAAAAACGCACGCTTTTTATAAACGATCCAACTAAAAAGCAAAAAAAAGATAATTTTATTTACATATTTATTTTATTTTTATTCTTTACTGCACACAAAAGAACAAAATCATACAATATTTAACAAATAAAACTACAGAGTATAGTTGGCGGTCTTATCGCCCCAGGCGATTTCTTCCAGACAACCTTTGAATGGATATAAGAAAAGGAC
Source organism: Hyles euphorbiae (assembly GCA_023078785.2). NCBI lineage: Eukaryota > Metazoa > Arthropoda > Insecta > Lepidoptera > Sphingidae > Hyles > Hyles euphorbiae. Next base: position 1,362,211 of record CM041054.1, on the reverse strand, counting down.
AAGAAGAGAGGGCAGTATAGAATTTAAAGGTAAACATGCTCTGAAAAGGAATAGATAAAAAAATATTTATAATTAACATATTATACACAACATATGATACATATTTATATAATATATTTTATATATATACTTATATGAATACTTCTATAGATAAACATACAAATATACATACTATAAATTACCTATTGAGACAAAAGTAGGAAATAAAATTTCTTCATGCAGCTGCTTATAGAGAAAGGTGCATAAAGATGTCAGTGTTTTCGCCTGTCTTATGACAACTGGTAGTGCATTCCACAGTCGAACGGCTTGGACTGTATACGACTTATGCATAAAAGTCGTGGTATGCACAGGCATTCTCAACTTCAAATTCTCCGACGACCTCAAAGACCTTGAATGAGAATCATGGAGAAATATAAAAAGTTCTTTAAGATATGATGGAGTAAGGGGATTGAACAAAATATTGTAAAGAAGATGAAGAATATTAGCATACCGAAGAAGTCGTATGGGTAACCACTTGAGCTTAGCACGAAACTCGAAGACATGATCATATTTGCGCAAACCAAAATAAATCTAATACAGAAATTTTGAAGACGCTCAAGTTTATTAAGTTGGTCCTCAGTGAGATCGAGATAGCTGACATCGGGAAAATCAAGGATGGGCAGAAAGAGGGTTTGTGCAAGGGAAATTTTCGTGGTAATGGGGAGAAAATTGAAGAGAAAATTGAGAAAATGGGGAGATAATAGGTTTAAGATTAAATTGGCCCTGAATGAGTCCTGACACTGAAATCCTTGCGACACAATGTCCGTGCTCACAATAGCATTAAAGAGACAATCGAGCAGAACAGAGGCACCGAAGTGTTTATAAGAGACTTGTTTATTGGGCAAAGCCAGCTATCTAGGCTGAAGGCAGAGGTACTGAGGGAGATCGAGAGGTTCTACGGACAGCATTACACCTCGATTGCCGAACCTATAGTTAGCTCGGCCGAAGACCCGAAAGCTGAGTAGATCCGAAACTACAGTGATGATATACCGGACATCAGCCTGTGTGAGATCGAGATGGCCCTGAAGTAACTTAAGAACAACAAGGCGCTGGGCGAGGATCACTTCAGAGCTTCTGAAAGCCGGCGGAACGCTGATACTGAAAGTCCTTCAGAGGCTCTTAAATTCCGACCTCCTCGAAGGCTCAACGCCAGGGGCATGGAGCAGCTGTGTGGTGGTACTATTCTTCAAAAAAGGTGATAACACTTTGCTGAAGAACTACAGGCCCATCTCGCTTCTGAGCCATGTCTATAAGTTGTTTCCGAGGATCATCACAAATCGTCTCGACTGCAGGTTATATAACTTCCAGCCTGCCGAACAAGCCGGTTTCCGAAAAGGATTTAGTACCATAGACCACATCCATACGCTTCAGCAAGTTATACAAAAAACCGAGGAATATAACATGCTGCTTTGTTTAGCGTCTGTGGACTATGAGAAAGCCTTTGATTCGATCGAGACCTGGGCGTTGCGACAGTCTCTTCATCGGTGCCACATCAACTATCGGTACATTGAAGTGTTGAAGTGTAGGTATATAAAACAACGCCACCATGTTGGCCCTAGTACAAGGAGCACGAAGGATATTCCACTACCGAGAAGCGTGAAACAGGGAGATGTCATATCTCTGAAACTGCCGCGCTGAAAAACGCCTTCAAGTTCTTGCAGTGGAAAAGATTCGGCGAGTATATCACTCACCTTCGATTTACCGACGATATTGTAGTCTTGGCAGAATCACTGGAATACCTTAGCATTATGCTCGAAGACCGCAATCGATTCTCCCAGCAGGTGGGTCTTAAAATGAACTTGGACAAAATGAAGATCATGTCTAATGTCCCCATCGGAGTTGGTGGCTCGGCTCTTGAAATTGTAGACGAATTTGTCTATTTAGGACAAGTAGTCCGGTTAAAAGATCCGATCCGTTCGAAAGAGAGGTTAATCGTCGAATCCAACTTGGTTGGGCAGCCTTAAATCGAAGGTTTTCGATAGTTGTGTGTTGCTGGTGATGACATACAGCACCGAGACGTGGCCTCCCTCTGTGGGCCTTATTAGGACGTTCAAAGTCACTGAACGAGGTATGGAGAGGGCTATGTTTGAGGTCTCCCTACGCGATCGAATCAGAAATGAGGAGATCCGTAGGAGAACTAAATTAACCGACATAGCCCAGTGGATTCGTAAGTTGAAGTGGCAATGGCCGGGGCACATATCGCGAAGAACTGATGACCGATGTGGCCACAAAGTACTCGAATGGAGGGCACGTAACGAAAAGCGCAGCGTAGGACGTCCACCCACAAGGTGGTCAGACGACCTGGTAAAGGTCGCGGGACGTTGCTGAATGCAGGCTGCCTCCAACAGGCCACTGTGGAAATCATTGTAGGTGGCCTATTTACAGCAGTGGACTTTCTTTGGCTGATGGATGATGTGTTTATAGTCACAAAAACTAGCACCCGGCTTCGTTTCCGGTCGCAGTCTTGATATACCCTGTTATATATAATTTGAATTGACCAAAACATTTTCTTATTGCTCAACTTCCTACACCACGAAATCTTCCATCTTAAAATGTATCTCTAACTTCAGCTGTTTGGGCTCTGGGAGTATGCCAATTTGTTAATCAGTCAATTTAGAGATTTATATCTATCCATAGAGAGTACTTTACTTAGATAATTTATTTTTTAGGTTTGGTTAGGTACCTTAGAGGCCAGAGCCAGGGTGGGGCAAGTGCCCCACCCTGCCCCACCGTGGCTACGCCCATGATCGTGGGGGAATATACAAGGCGAAATGTGGGTGTCCTGGCACCTCTGCCTACTCCTTCTCGGGAAAAGGTGTGAGTTTATGTATGTATCTACTGTATTTTGGCTTGCGAATGCATAGTTTTCATGTTGTCAAAATTTTAGGAAAAGTTTATATAGGAACCTACATTTTTTGACAACCCCCGTGGCACAAGTGGTTAGGCACTCCTGTGTAGCGAGAGGCCGCGGGTTCGATTACCCTCAAGAGAAATGTTTGTGCGGCCCACAAATATACATACACAATAACGATATTTATATACTAATATTATTTTCATAGACAATTGCGCATGTTTCTTCAGCGTGCCTAATCGTTTTACAAATTGTTTAAACAATTTTATAGAATTATTGTGTTAATGATATTCAGTTTATTGATTGCTTACAACAGGAATGCAAAATCGTGAAATCATATTTTAGGGTTCTAAAAACTTAATTTATTTTCTCCTCATAAAACCATAGGAACATAAGTTGCTTTAAAACTTTTTTTATTGCAATGAATGGCGAGACGATCATGCCGGTCGCTTGATGGTAAGCGATACGACCGCTCATGAGCAGTAACAAAACCATGCATCATGAATTACAAAGCAATGCTTGGCATTCCACTGCGCTCGTCATCCTGAGACATAAGTTAAGTCTCAATATATCTAGTAGTTACTCTGGCTACAATGTCCTTTAATCCAAAACACAAAAGTGCATTTAAACTGTTGTTTGGCGGGAAAAATATTGCGATGGTACCTTCCCAGGCGGCCTCTTACATATGAGGTACCTATCACCAGTGAAGTCAAGTCGCCAAAAATCTAAAATAAAGGACAGCCTCCGTGACGCAGTTGGTCTGTTCAATACTATGAATTACAAAATTCTTGGCATTCTATTCGCTCGCCATCCTGAGACATAAGTTAACTGGACATATTGAGACCAATATGTCCAGTAGTTACTCTGGCTACAATGTCCTTCAATCCGAAACACAACTGATACTGCGGTTTGGACGGAGAAATAGACATTGCAGTGCCCAGGCGGTCACTTAATAAATTTACCACCAGTAGATTTTTTTAATTTGAATCCTTATAATAGTTTTTTCAAAAGGTGACCTATGTGTGACAGCATAACAAATCATTGCAATATATGTAAATAAATATGGTATGTTTGCACATATGTGTAATTGTTGTGATTGGTATAAAAGATGTCGTTTTGTGGACCAGTCAGTACCCGCAAGAGATACGATGAGACCTTTACTGGCGGTGCTATGTTTAGGGGTAAGTCGAAAAAATATATCCTACTAATCACTACATAGTATAAAACAAAGTCGCTTTCTCTGTCACTATGTCCCTTTGTATGCTTAAATCTTTAAAACTACGCAACGGATTTTGATGCGGTTTTTTTAATAGATAGAGTGATTCAAGGGGAAGGTTTATATGTATAATACGTACATATTATTGTACAGAAATCTATTTGTACCCGGGCGAAGCTGGGGTATTGGAATAAATAGCAATAGCAAGTCGATAATAGCATTTCACAAGTTATTTCAATTAGCAAAATTTTGCGATTTGCAATTGTGATTCACAAAGTTTAATATTTTATACGATCTCGTGTAATCTATGAAGGGGTGGGTTTTTTTACGAAATCACTTAAAGAAGGAACTGGACAGTCAATTTTGTGTGTAATTTTAGATGTGAGAAATGGTTATAATATATGGGCAGTTTTTATGTTTACTATTTTGTGAGGTAGTCCTGACCCCACACTAAGAACGAGTCTTGTGTCATATCAGGAACTACGAGAAACTTTTCTCAAACACCCAGACCCGAAACAAATGCCTGTTCACGCAAATATTTTTCTCGGTGCGGAGATCGACAGACGAGATCTGGGTAGTTTCTCTATAAACACGATACGAACTTCAAATGTTCGGAAGCCGTACGTAAAACTTCACTAATGTGCCTAGATACTATACAAAATGTTGGATTCCTCCATCGGACGTCGCAACCATAGACTTAGTTCGGAGAAAATGATAAATATAATACAGAATTGTATTGATTTTTAGAAGTGGAAATCTTATATCTTACTCCGGACGTCCAACATCCGAAGTTCGTATCGTTTTTATAGAGCAACCCTTCTGAATGGAAATACGTGGCTATTTGAAATGAAAATAATTTATTGAATCCATGAAAATGTTCAACATCATTTAGATTCAGTCATTTTTTTATCTACCACCCGGTTCGGAAAGCGGTTTTCACTAGAAAAGAACGGGCAAGAAACTCTAGTGTTGCTCTTTTCAAAACCAGTTTACAATGTAGTGAATTATTACTTACAAGTTGGTTTAAATCAGAGCAGTTTAATAATAATATATTGTAAATTTACAATAAAGATTTTTGATACTAACGAATATTATTATATTATAATTACTATGGCTGAGTGAAGCGAAGTCTCCCAGAACGAAGAATCAGTATACTCTTTTTCGCCAAAGCAGTGAATAATTGCGAAAGCCTTATGTAATCCATCAATCAATCCGTTACAATGTAAGCAAATCGGATAGACCAGTCTACGCAAGCAGCACCCGTTCACGAGTATGACGCATGTGCCAGCCATCGGCCTCCTCAACCATGTTGCAGGGAAGTGACCGACCTGGCACACGACGCCACCGCAAGCACAGACTTTTTAGCGAGCATGACATACCCAATTACTTACACAGGAAAACAATGGCAAATTTCTTGGCAGTCAACGTTTTGAGCGATGAAGACAAAAAAATGGATGACCGAAATACATTTAAAAACTGCCTAAATTTAAGGCCGCAAGCCTATAAACAACTGCGCCACGGAGGCTGTTGATTTTCCTTGATTAAATGTTATGTTCTTCTTTCAGGCTTTAGTTGCTGTGCAATGTTTGCCAACGCGTGAGTTTAATTTTTATACTATTTTAAACTTGCATTACATTAGTAAATTGAGATACATATTAATGTAGTAAAATATTAAAAACTGATATTATTCTCTTTCCTACTATGAATAATAAGGAATGAATTACTTATTAGACTGCAACAAATATATTTAATTTTGAAAATTGGTACACCTGTGTGCTCTTTTACCAAGAAGCAGAGATTTACTTAAAATATTACTTATTCTTAAAATAAATAAATATAAATACACCCAACAGTCACATACATAGTCTTAACCCCACACTAAGATCGAGTCTTGTGTCGTGGTTATCAGTAACTAAGAGAGACTTATCTGTCTCACAAACACCCAGACCTGAGACAAATACGTGTGAGCCACACAAACATTTGTCTCAGTGCGGGGACCAAACCCGCGGTTTCTCGTTTCACAGTCTAAGCAACTGCGCCACAGAGGCTGTCAAAATTATTTAATTCTCACACTAATATTCCTATTTTTACAATTTTGTTTATTTCGTTTTGTTCTATTATTTTTGTATTACAGCAAACACAAGCAATATAAAGCACGAATGCAGCCACCAGCAAAAGAGCCACAATGAAGAACACCACAAATCCCAATCAGAGATCACTAAATGCGACCATGGCCATAAAGAGACAACCAGCGCCAAATCAGCACACGATTTAAAGCAAGATCATGCTGCGAGCCACCATAAAGTCTGCAACGAACATGGATACAGCGAAACCCACCAAGAAAAGTCGCAGAAACAAGAGCAACATAGCGAAAGCAAACACGCAGAAACCTATGATAAAAAAGGTGGACACAAAGAACATAGCCAGCAAAAACATTCTTCAAGCAAGCACGAAGAATCGCGTAATGAAATCAAGTCTGTGAAATCTACTTATGAACATGGGCATAAAGATAATGGGGACTGCAATGGACATAACAACAATGGACACAAAGACTGCCATGGACACGAAGAACACGGACACACAGATTGTCATGGAGATAACGACAACCACGCATGCAAAACCAAAGAAGGTCACGGGCATAATGAAGGCATCGATCATCACGACGGCAATTGTTGTTACAGCGAAAAGTGTCGGGATATATGTAGAAACACAGGGTGTTGTTGCTGCAGATGTGCTTATGGCTACCACCCACATGATGGCAATCATTACGATGACGAATACAAAAACAATAAAGGTGAGCATGGAAGTAATACTCACAATGACTATGGCAGCAGTTCTGAGTCTAGCCAAGGTCAGTCCAAAACTGACAGTTATACTGTCAACCAGGCCACGACCCGAGGAAAACATGGCAGGACTGACACTTACAGCGCTTCTGGCGGATCAAGTGAGGCTAATAGTGAAGAAGGTAGCTCCAAATCTGACAGTTATACTGTAAATAAAGCTACAACCAGAGGCAAACATGGCAGGAATGATGTGTACAGTGCGTCTGGCGGGTCTAGCGAAGCCAACAATGAGGAAGGCAGTTCTAAAGCCAACAGTTATACTGTCAATAGTGGTAGTACTCGTGGTAAACATGGTAGGACCGACACTTACAGCGCTTCGGGGGGTTCCTCAACAGCAGATAGCAAATCCGGACAGTCTAACACAGATAGTTCTACTAATAACGGTGCAAATACCTCTGGTAATGGAGATAGTAATGCATTTAGTAGTTCTAGCGGATATGCAAGTTCTGACAGTGAAACTGGTACAGTCAATGTTGGAAGCTCAACTCAAAATGGTGCAAGCACTAGTGGCAAAGATGGAACTACTGATTCATACAGTGGATCGGGAGGACATTCTGAAGCCAATGCTAACAAAGGCAAGAGCAACACAGGCAGTTACAATAATGATGGCAATCATTACGATGACGAATACAAAAACAATAAAGGTGAGCATGGAAGTAATACTCACAATGACTATGGCAGCAGTTCTGAGTCTAGCCAAGGTCAGTCCAAAACTGACAGTTATACTGTCAACCAGGCCACGACCCGAGGAAAACATGGCAGGACTGACACTTACAGCGCTTCTGGCGGATCAAGTGAGGCTAATAGTGAAGAAGGTAGCTCCAAATCTGACAGTTATACTGTAAATAAAGCTACAACCAGAGGCAAACATGGCAGGAATGATGTGTACAGTGCGTCTGTCGGGTCTAGCGAAGCCAACAATGAGGAAGGCAGTTCTAAAGCCAACAGTTATACTGTCAATAGTGGTAGTACTCGTGGTAAACATGGTAGGACCGACACTTACAGCGCTTCGGGGGGTTCCTCAACAGCAGATAGCAAATCCGGACAGTCTAACACAGATAGTTCTACTAATAACGGTGCAAATACCTCTGGTAATGGAGATAGTAATGCATTTAGTAGTTCTAGCGGATATGCAAGTTCTGACAGTGAAACTGGTACAGTCAATGTTGGAAGCTCAACTCAAAATGGTGCAAGCACTAGTGGCAAAGATGGAACTACTGATTCATACAGTGGATCGGGAGGACATTCTGAAGCCAATGCTAACAAAGGCAAGAGCAACACAGGCAGTTACAATAATGATGGCAATCATAACGATGACGAATACAAAAACAATAAAGGTGAGCATGGAAGTAATACTCACAATGACGATGGCAGCAGTTCTGAGTCTAGCCAAGGTCAGTCCAAAACTGACAGTTATACTGTCAACCAGGCCACGACCCGAGGAAAACATGGCAGGACTGACACTTACAGCGCTTCTGGCGGATCAAGTGAGGCTAATAGTGAAGAAGGTAGCTCCAAATCTGACAGTTATACTGTAAATAAAGCTACAACCAGAGGCAAACATGGCAGGAATGATGTGTACAGTGCGTCTGTCGGGTCTAGCGAAGCCAACAATGAGGAAGGCAGTTCTAAAGCCAACAGTTATACTGTCAATAGTGGTAGTACTCGTGGTAAACATGGTAGGACCGACACTTACAGCGCTTCGGGGGGTTCCTCAACAGCAGATAGCAAATCCGGACAGTCTAACACAGATAGTTCTACTAATAACGGTGCAAATACCTCTGGTAATGGAGATAGTAATGCATTTAGTAGTTCTAGCGGATATGCAAGTTCTGACAGTGAAACTGGTACAGTCAATGTTGGAAGCTCAACTCAAAATGGTGCAAGCACTAGTGGCAAAGATGGAACTACTGATTCATACAGTGGATCGGGAGGACATTCTGAAGCCAATGCTAACAAAGGCAAGAGCAACACAGGCAGTTACAATAATGATGGCAATCATAACGATGACGAATACAAAAACAATAAAGGTGAGCATGGAAGTAATACTCACAATGACGATGGCAGCAGTTCTGAGTCTAGCCAAGGTCAGTCCAAAACTGACAGTTATACTGTCAACCAGGCCACGACCCGAGGAAAACATGGCAGGACTGACACTTACAGCGCTTCTGGCGGATCAAGTGAGGCTAATAGTGAAGAAGGTAGCTCCAAATCTGACAGTGATACTATAAATAAAGCTACAACCAGAGGCAAACATGGCAGGAATGATGTGTACAGTGCGTCTGGCGGGTCTAGCGAAGCCAACAATGAGGAAGGCAGTTCTAAAGCCAACAGTTATACTGTCAATAGTGGTAGTACTCGTGGTAAACATGGTAGGACCGACACTTACAGCGCTTCGGGGGGTTCCTCAACAGCAGATAGCAAATCCGGACAGTCTAACACAGATAGTTCTACTAATAACGGTGCAAATACCTCTGGTAATGGAGATAGTAATGCATTTAGTAGTTCTAGCGGATATGCAAGTTCTGACAGTGAAACTGGTACAGTCAATGTTGGAAGCTCAACTCAAAATGGTGCAAGCACTAGTGGCAAAGATGGAACTACTGATTCATACAGTGGATCGGGAGGACATTCTGAAGCCAATGCTAACAAAGGCAAGAGCAACACAGGCAGTTACAATAATGATGGCAATCATAACGATGACGAATACAAAAACAATAAAGGTGAGCATGGAAGTAATACTCACAATGACGATGGCAGCAGTTCTGAGTCTAGCCAAGGTCAGTCCAAAACTGACAGTTATACTGTCAACCAGGCCACGACCCGAGGAAAACATGGCAGGACTGACACTTACAGCGCTTCTGGCGGATCAAGTGAGGCTAATAGTGAAGAAGGTAGCTCCAAATCTGACAGTGATACTATAAATAAAGCTACAACCAGAGGCAAACATGGCAGGAATGATGTGTACAGTGCGTCTGGCGGGTCTAGCGAAGCCAACAATGAGGAAGGCAGTTCTAAAGCCAACAGTTATACTGTCAATAGTGGTAGTACTCGTGGTAAACATGGTAGGACCGACACTTACAGCGCTTCGGGGGGTTCCTCAACAGCAGATAGCAAATCCGGACAGTCTAACACAGATAGTTCTACTAATAACGGTGCAAATACCTCTGGTAATGGAGATAGTAATGCATTTAGTAGTTCTAGCGGATATGCAAGTTCTGACAGTGAAACTGGTACAGTCAATGTTGGAAGCTCAACTCAAAATGGTGCAAGCACTAGTGGCAAAGATGGAACTACTGATTCATACAGTGGATCGGGAGGACATTCTGAAGCCAATGCTAACAAAGGCAAGAGCAACACAGGCAGTTACAATAATGATGGCAATCATTACGATGACGAATACAAAAACAATAAAGGTGAGCATGGAAGTAATACTCACAATGACGATGGCAGCAGTTCTGAGTCTAGCCAAGGTCAGTCCAAAACTGACAGTTATACTGTCAACCAGACCACGACCCGAGGAAAACATGGCAGGACTGACACTTACAGCGCTTCTGGCGGATCAAGTGAGGCTAATAGTGAAGAAGGTAGCTCCAAATCTGACAGTTATACTGTAAATAAAGCTACAACCAGAGGCAAACATGGCAGGAATGATGTGTACAGTGCGTCTGTCGGGTCTAGCGAAGCCAACAATGAGGAAGGCAGTTCTAAAGCCAACAGTTATACTGTCAATAGTGGTAGTACTCGTGGTAAACATGGTAGGACCGACACTTACAGCGCTTCGGGGGGTTCCTCAACAGCAGATAGCAAATCCGGACAGTCTAACACAGATAGTTCTACTAATAACGGTGCAAATACCTCTGGTAATGGAGATAGTAATGCATTTAGTAGTTCTAGCGGATATGCAAGTTCTGACAGTGAAACTGGTACAGTCAATGTTGGAAGCTCAACTCAAAATGGTGCAAGCACTAGTGGCAAAGATGGAACTACTGATTCATACAGTGGATCGGGAGGACATTCTGAAGCCAATGCTAACAAAGGCAAGAGCAACACAGGCAGTTACAATAATGATGGCAATCATAACGATGACGAATACAAAAACAATAAAGGTGAGCATGGAAGTAATACTCACAATGACGATGGCAGCAGTTCTGAGTCTAGCCAAGGTCAGTCCAAAACTGACAGTTATACTGTCAACCAGGCCACGACCCGAGGAAAACATGGCAGGACTGACACTTACAGCGCTTCTGGCGGATCAAGTGAGGCTAATAGTGAAGAAGGTAGCTCCAAATCTGACAGTGATACTATAAATAAAGCTACAACCAGAGGCAAACATGGCAGGAATGATGTGTACAGTGCGTCTGGCGGGTCTAGCGAAGCCAACAATGAGGAAGGCAGTTCTAAAGCCAACAGTTATACTGTCAATAGTGGTAGTACTCGTGGTAAACATGGTAGGACCGACACTTACAGCGCTTCGGGGGGTTCCTCAACAGCAGATAGCAAATCCGGACAGTCTAACACAGATAGTTCTACTAATAACGGTGCAAATACCTCTGGTAATGGAGATAGTAATGCATTTAGTAGTTCTAGCGGATATGCAAGTTCTGACAGTGAAACTGGTACAGTCAATGTTGGAAGCTCAACTCAAAATGGTGCAAGCACTAGTGACAAAGATGGAACTACTGATTCATACAGTGGATCGGGAGGACATTCTGAAGCCAATGCTAACAAAGGCAAGAGCAACACAGGCAGTTACAATAATGATGGCAATCATTACGATGACGAATACAAAAACAATAAAGGTGAGCATGGAAGTAATACTCACAATGACTATGGCAGCAGTTCTGAGTCTAGCCAAGGTCAGTCCAAAACTGACAGTTATACTGCCAACCAGGCCACGACCCGAGGAAAACATGGCAGGACTGACACTTACAGCGCTTCTGGCGGATCAAGTGAGGCTAATAGTGAAGAAGGTAGCTCCAAATCTGACAGTTATACTGTAAATAAAGCTACAACCAGAGGCAAACATGGCAGGAATGATGTGTACAGTGCGTCTGGCGGGTCTAGCGAAGCCAACAATGAGGAAGGCAGTTCTAAAGCCAACAGTTATACTGTCAATAGTGGTAGTACTCGTGGTAAACATGGTAGGACCGACACTTACAGCGCTTCGGGGGGTTCCTCAACAGCAGATAGCAAATCCGGACAGTCTAACACAGATAGTTCTACTAATAACGGTGCAAATACCTCTGGTAATGGAGATAGTAATGCATTTAGTAGTTCTAGCGGATATGCAAGTTCTGACAGTGAAACTGGTACAGTCAATGTTGGAAGCTCAACTCAAAATGGTGCAAGCACTAGTGGCAAAGATGGAACTACTGATTCATACAGTGGATCGGGAGGACATTCTGAAGCCAATGCTAACAAAGGCAAGAGCAACACAGGCAGTTACAATAATGATGGCAATCATAACGATGACGAATACAAAAACAATAAAGGTGAGCATGGAAGTAATACTCACAATGACTATGGCAGCAGTTCTGAGTCTAGCCAAGGTCAGTCCAAAACTGACAGTTATACTGTCAACCAGGCCACGACCCGAGGAAAACATGGCAGGACTGACACTTACAGCGCTTCTGGCGGATCAAGTGAGGCTAATAGTGAAGAAGGTAGCTCCAAATCTGACAGTTATACTGTAAATAAAGCTACAACCAGAGGCAAACATGGCAGGAATGATGTGTACAGTGCGTCTGTCGGGTCTAGCGAAGCCAACAATGAGGAAGGCAGTTCTAAAGCCAACAGTTATACTGTCAATAGTGGTAGTACTCGTGGTAAACATGGTAGGACCGACACTTACAGCGCTTCGGGGGGTTCCTCAACAGCAGATAGCAAATCCGGACAGTCTAACACAGATAGTTCTACTAATAACGGTGCAAATACCTCTGGTAATGGAGATAGTAATGCATTTAGTAGTTCTAGCGGATATGCAAGTTCTGACAGTGAAACTGGTACAGTCAATGTTGGAAGCTCAACTCAAAATGGTGCAAGCACTAGTGGCAAAGATGGAACTACTGATTCATACAGTGGATCGGGAGGACATTCTGAAGCCAATGCTAACAAAGGCAAGAGCAACACAGGCAGTTACAATAATGATGGCAATCATTACGATGACGAATACAAAAACAATAAAGGTGAGCATGGAAGTAATACTCACAATGACGATGGCAGCAGTTCTGAGTCTAGCCAAGGTCAGTCCAAAACTGACAGTTATACTGTCAACCAGGCCACGACCCGAGGAAAACATGGCAGGACTGACACTTACAGCGCTTCTGGCGGATCAAGTGAGGCTAATAGTGAAGAAGGTAGCTCCAAATCTGACAGTTATACTGTATATAAAGCTACAATCAGAGGCAAACATGGCAGGAATGATGTGTACAGTGCGTCTGGCGGGTCTAGCGAAGCCAACAATGAGGAAGGCAGTTCTAAAGCCAACAGTTATACTGTCAATAGTGGTAGTACTCGTGGTAAACATGGTAGGACCGACACTTACAGCGCTTCGGGGGGTTCCTCAACAGCAGATAGCAAATCCGGACAGTCTAACACAGATAGTTCTACTAATAACGGTGCAAATACCTCTGGTAATGGAGATAGTAATGCATTTAGTAGTTCTAGCGGATATGCAAGTTCTGACAGTGAAACTGGTACAGTCAATGTTGGAAGCTCAACTCAAAATGGTGCAAGCACTAGTGGCAAAGATGGAACTACTGATTCATACAGTGGATCGGGAGGACATTCTGAAGCCAATGCTAACAAAGGCAAGAGCAACACAGGCAGTTACAATAATGATGGCAATCATTACGATGACGAATACAAAAACAATAAAGGTGAGCATGGAAGTAATACTCATAATGACTATGGCAGCAGTTCTGAGTCTAGCCAAGGTCAGTCCAAAACTGACAGTTATACTGCCAACCAGGCCACGACCCGAGGAAAACATGGCAGGACTGACACTTACAGCGCTTCTGGCGGATCAAGTGAGGCTAATAGTGAAGAAGGTAGCTCCAAATCTGACAGTTATACTGTAAATAAAGCTACAACCAGAGGCAAACATGGCAGGAATGATGTGTACAGTGCGTCTGGCGGGTCTAGCGAAGCCAACAATGAGGAAGGCAGTTCTAAAGCCAACAGTTATACTGTCAATAGTGGTAGTACTCGTGGTAAACATGGTAGGACCGACACTTACAGCGCTTCGGGGGGTTCCTCAACAGCAGATAGCAAATCCGGACAGTCTAACACAGATAGTTCTACTAATAACGGTGCAAATACCTCTGGTAATGGAGATAGTAATGCATTTAGTAGTTCTAGCGGATATGCAAGTTCTGACAGTGAAACTGGTACAGTCAATGTTGGAAGCTCAACTCAAAATGGTGCAAGCACTAGTGGCAAAGATGGAACTACTGATTCATACAGTGGATCGGGAGGACATTCTGAAGCCAATGCTAACAAAGGCAAGAGCAACACAGGCAGTTACAATAATGATGGCAATCATTACGATGACGAATACAAAAACAATAAAGGTGAGCATGGAAGTAATACTCACAATGACTATGGCAGCAGTTCTGAGTCTAGCCAAGGTCAGTCCAAAACTGACAGTTATACTGCCAACCAGGCCACGACCCGAGGAAAACATGGCAGGACTGACACTTACAGCGCTTCTGGCGGATCAAGTGAGGCTAATAGTGAAGAAGGTAGCTCCAAATCTGACAGTTATACCGTAAATAAAGCTACAACCAGAGGCAAACATGGCAGGAATGATGTGTACAGTGCGTCTGGCGGGTCTAGCGAAGCCAACAATGAGGAAGGCAGTTCTAAAGCCAACAGTTATACTGTCAATAGTGGTAGTACTCGTGGTAAACATGGTAGGACCGACACTTACAGCGTTTCGGGGGGTTCCTCAACAGCAGATAGCAAATCCGGACAGTCTAACACAGATAGTTCTACTAATAACGGTGCAAATACCTCTGGTAATGGAGATAGTAATGCATTTAGTAGTTCTAGCGGATATGCAAGTTCTGACAGTGAAACTGGTACAGTCAATGTTGGAAGCTCAACTCAAAATGGTGCAAGCACTAGTGGCAAAGATGGAACTACTGATTCATACAGTGGATCGGGAGGACATTCTGAAGCCAATGCTAACAAAGGCAAGAGCAACACAGGCAGTTACAATAATGATGGCAATCATCACGATGACGAATACAAAAACAATAAAGGTGAGCATGGAAGTAATACTCACAATGACGATGGCAGCAGTTCTGAGTCTAGCCAAGGTCAGTCCAAAACTGACAGTTATACTGTCAACCAGGCCACAACCCGAGGAAAACATGGCAGGACTGACACTTACAGCGCTTCTGGCGGATCAAGTGAGGCTAATAGTGAAGAAGGTAGCTCCAAATCTGACAGTTATACTGTAAATAAAGCTACAACCAGAGGCAAACATGGCAGGAATGATGTGTACAGTGCGTCTGGCGGGTCTAGCGAAGCCAACAATGAGGAAGGCAGTTCTAAAGCCAACAGTTATACTGTCAATAGTGGTAGTACTCGTGGTAAACATGGTAGGACCGACACTTACAGCGCTTCGGGGGGTTCCTCAACAGCAGATAGCAAATCCCGACAGTCTAACACAGATAGTTCTACTAATAACGGTGCAAATACCTCTGGTAATGGAGATAGTAATGCATTTAGTAGTTCTAGCGGATATGCAAGTTCTGACAGTGAAACTGGTACAGTCAATGTTGGAAGCTCAACTCAAAATGGTGCAAGCACTAGTGGCAAAGATGGAACTACTGATTCATACAGTGGATCGGGAGGACATTCTGAAGCCAATGCTAACAAAGGCAAGAGCAACACAGGCAGTTACAATAATGATGGCATTCATAACGATGACGAATACAAAAACAATAAAGGTGAGCATGGAAGTAATACTCACAATGACGATGGCAGCAGTTCTGAGTCTAGCCAAGGTCAGTCCAAAACTGACAGTTATACTGTCAACCAGGCCACGACCCGAGGAAAACATGGCAGGACTGACACTTACAGCGCTTCTGGCGGATCAAGTGAGGCTAATAGTGAAGAAGGTAGCTCCAAATCTGACAGTTATACTGTAAATAAAGCTACAACCAGAGGCAAACATGGCAGGAATGATGTGTACAGTGCGTCTGGCGGGTCTAGCGAAGCCAACAATGAGGAAGGCAGTTCTAAAGCCAACAGTTATACTGTCAATAGTGGTAGTACTCGTGGTAAACATGGTAGGACCGACACTTACAGCGCTTCGGGGGGTTCCTCAACAGCAGATAGCAAATCCGGACAGTCTAACACAGATAGTTCTACTAATAACGGTGCAAATACCTCTGGTAATGGAGATAGTAATGCATTTAGTAGTTCTAGCGGATATGCAAGTTCTGACAGTGAAACTGGTAGAGTCAATGTTGGAAGCTCAACTCAAAATGGTGCAAGCACTAGTGGCAAAGATGGAACTACTGATTCATACAGTGGATCGGGAGGATATTCTGAAGCCAATGCTAACAAAGGCAAGAGCAACACAGGCAGTTACTCTGGCAACAGTGCCAGCACAGGTGGAGATGATACTTCTACCGGACATAATAGTACAGACAAAGGCAATAATGGACATAGTAATGATGGCAATACATGTACAGACACTGGTAAAAATGGACATAATGATAGCGAAAATGATAATGACGAACATGCGCGCAAGCGCGTCAGTAGCCATTCAAAAGTGAGCGAAAGTAAGAAATCATCGTCTGTTCAAGAAAGCAAAAGCGCATCGTACAACGTCCAAGAATCAGACTTTGCTGATGATGACAGCAGGAAATCGGTCAAAAAGCGTCAGTCTAGCAGCAATTTCAGCAAAAGCGAATCACACGAGGCATCTAGCTTCGTCAGCGAGAGTGAAAGAGAAACAGAGTTCGACAGTGACGGAGGATATGCTAAAGGTAGCTCTTTTAAATCGCAACAGGCTGAGAGTCATCAATCTAGCAGTTTTTCCAGTGCCTCAGAAAGCAGTGGCTTTGAAAGTGTAGCTGAAGATGATTTTGGAGACTTCAGCCAATCTAAGAAGAGCTACCAGAGTAATAATTTCCAGAGTTTTAGCAGCAGCAGTAGTAGTAGCAGTAGCAATTTTGAATCTAGCGATTTTGAGTATGATTTCGATAAAGAATTTTAGATTTTAGTTGCACTAGTGTTGAACTGTCCTTAGCACGTATTGTTATTCTGTTTATTTATATTTACACAAAAAGTAGGAAAATGCCATTTTGAAACACGATTTGTTACTTATCAATTTATATTATTGTTTATTATCAATTAATTTACTTGATCACATTTAAATGTTCGCAATGTCTACAAATAGGAAGTTATTATTAGATGGAATTTAAAATATATCAAATCAAACTATGACACGAAGATAACCTTGATTCGACACACGAAACAAATCCATGCTTCATGCTTCATCATTCTAATAACATAATATCTACTATATACCTTTTCTACATTCAAATGCAAAATACTTGTCACATCATATAAAGTTATATAAAATACACATTTACCTTTTTTCGATATCTCTGATGATATCTTCTCAACGCATACGTAGTCGTTAGCTATAAATTGATCGAGGCGCCAACCGTCACGATAAAATCTTGTTAGCTATGTTTTATAACACAAAAACACGCAATTTGTTGTGCTTCCACCACTTTGACACAGAAATAACTCATTACTTTTGTTATTACCATTTAATTTATGAGAAAGAGAAAAAAACGTTGCCGCCAAAACTGCATTATTTTTTTCTCAACCACTTACGAAAGTAAAATTAACAAGGAAACAACATTCGGCCAACAATTTCAAAAAAAATATTGTATCATTTTCACTAAGGAAGCATTGTTTGTTTTTTAAATGTGTTCTAAAAAAGGAAACTTGCACGTACAGCTTTGCTACCTACCAACGCTAGGGAATATCTTAACTATCTCTTTTTTACGTATTTATAGTCGTGTATGTTGGACAGAAACAACCTGGGTGTAATTTAGACTACTTTGTTTTTTATTTAAGATTGACATTGACTTATTTTTACGTTAAATGGATTTGTGTTTTATTATTGTAATATGTTTCTTGATTTGAAAATAAATTTGACGAGCATTATTTTTTGTTTTTTCTTCTTAATTTAATATTCATATTTCCTTATGATTAATTTTATTCATATTATATTTAACTGTGAATTGATTGTACCTATTTCCATTTAATAATTTTTTAATGTTTTTTGTAATACACATACTTATACCTTTGATTAAAAAGAAACATAGTGGTATTTTTTTGTGGGAGGTGCTTCACTTCGACCTCACCTACCCTGGTATGCTTGGTTCAATTCTTAAGTAAAGCAATATACTTCAAACGTCTACAATCTTCTATCGCCTAAACCACTGTTGTCAAATTAATAGTTTTTCTCTCTTCACATTTCATTACATTGGACATGTTATTCCTATTATTTTTTTTAGTTTATTTGTCATGATTACAAAAAATTAAGTTACAGATTCAGTAGGTATTTTAGCATTTATAAACCACAAAGGTTTGTCCATAATGCTATCTATCTACAACAAGTCGTCGAAACAAGACATTTAAACAAATGCCTATCAGGTTTACAATCCGAGTGCATAGGTGACATGAGCTTGGTAAGTGGGCACAAGTGGAAGACATAATAGGTACCAGTTGGTATTATTTAATGGTGAATAAAGTAAAGTTTAAATCTAGATTTAATGTTTTTTACAAGTTTTAATGCTTGTTCTTTTTAATATGAAAACATATCTCAAAGAAAACATTACCAAACTCCACACGTCAGTAAATTTTATATGATTTGTAAGTGAATTGTTTGATTAGGTACTTATACTATTGATATCTGCCTACCCCTTCTAACACCGTGTACTTTTCAATGATTACGGCTAAAAAAGAATCAAGGCAAATTTTCTAGTCTATTGATGAATCAAAGATTTATTTTGGAATCGGTATATTCATGGGCGTAGCCACGGTGGGGCAGAGTGGGGCGCTTGCCCCACCCTGGATTTGATCTGTAAGGTACTTAACCAACTCTAAAAAAATAAATGATCTAGGTAAAGTACTAGGCAGGTGAGCAATAAGAAAGTATTTAGGATAATTCCAATTATAAACACAGATACAGAGTGTAATAGAAGAATACCGTGGGTACAGTTTGCTAATTACATATGATTTAAGACTTCTGCCCCACCCTGATCCCACGGCTGGCTACGATCATGGGTATATTAACAAAATCGATTGCTGATATACAGAACAACATAAATTAAGTATTTGTAGGGTGTGCACACTTTTACTTAGAAATTCCAGGACGAATATTTTTTTTTGCTGTATGTAAATTTGTATACAAGGTTAGTCATAATCCTGATAATATTTTACATGTGAAAGTAATTGTGTTTGTTACCCTTTCACAGTCAAACAGCTGACCAATATCTGTTAATGTGCCTTTGCTCCCCATCCAACACGACACATGTCCATGTGCAATGATCACTTACCATCAGGTGAAATGTTTGCTCGTTTGCCGAATATATTGAAAAAAAAACGTTTGAATCAAGAACACATGAGCATCCACAACCAAGAAGCTTATACCCAAATGGAGATTGCATTCCGTATGAAACACTGAAGCACAAAAATTTGACCTTGACTGCAGTCGCTGTTGCCTGCTATCCTTTTCTTTAGAGTGACAATGAATGAACATGATTTTTAGTTCATTCATTTTCACTCAGGCAACAGCGATGTCATTCAAGGTCAAATTTTTGTGCTTCACTTTTATATACGGAATGCAATCTCTATTTGGGTATAAGCTTCTTGTCCACAACGCTTAGATCGTGCATGAGTAATTTTCGATGGTTACGTAGGGATGCGACTTCGTACATGAAAAATATTGAAAGCGATTATTTCGATTCTAGCGCCACGCTCTGGCGAGAACGGGGAATTATCGTCTAAGTAGTTTAAATCTAATTGTTGAATGTCGGAAGTGTGACACTAAAACAAGAAATATGTTTTGTATGTTGATATTATGAACTCAATTGATATTAAAAACAATTTCAACTTAATATTGCATTATGATTTTTAGATTTACGCGAATGTTACTCATTGAAATAAAACTATTATTTACGGACTTTATCGCGGATTTGCTTTAATTTTTATATTTTTGACTTCCCGACGTTTCGATTAGGGTACTTTACAGCTTTCGAAGTGAAAAATGTTTAAATTAAACCAAATCCGCGATAAAATCCGTAAATAATAGTTTTATTTCAACTTAATATTGGTTAAAACCGCTAGTTGTTCACTATTTGTAAGGTTTCTCTATTATTATTTTTGTTATTTTATATTATGTTGTGTTCAATAAAGTGTTATGTATCTGTATCTGTAAAATTACAGGTTACAAAAGATACACATTTTGAAATATGAAATTTCGCGCGTTGGCCTAGCGCGCCCTCTGATGGCTAAATCACGTCGGAAAATAAAAAAGTAGAGTTGCACATCTATCTCTGTAAATAATTCTAATCTACGTGTGGAGTTGATAGAGTGTCTATAGTGATTCATAAACTTGTCCTGCATAAGTCGTGGACATCCTACTCAGCACACGCTGTATGCCACATGGCCCTACATCTGGTTCGTATCGCGCCCGTACGCTTTGCCAACCTGTATCCAAACTACACTTCCGTTAGTAAATTATATATGAACTTATAAAAACTAACCTTCTTTCTCTTCAGATTTCGGGATGCTCTTTAAACTAAAACGCTCAGAATTACTTCATTCAATATGTTTTTCCTTTATTATCAACGAATATTAATCTATTTATAAAGGAATATTCTTTTATGATCGTTTACATGAAGACACAATCTCCATTCTGTATGTTTGTGTAACAAATAAGCGTGTGCTCTTATTTGATTTTAGTATGGTGTAAAAACATAATAAATCTTAATTTAAAGGAATAAGATTTATTTTTATCTATATTAGATAATAATTGAAAACTTTTTGCTACATCTCGTAGTTCGAAATTCAAATGTATTGTCTTAGAGTATTTATATATAGAGGGAGCGCTGTCATACATTCGCGATTTGAAAAACGTAGATATTTTCTTGTTCGTAATGATGGTAGCGCTTCTATATTAGTGAAAATTGAATTAATTATTTAGCAATGAATTGCTATAAATTCCTTTGATAGCCGAAATTATATTTAGCTATTATCCTTTTAAAACGAGTTTGAGTGGAATTAAATAGACCTAAACTATTTTTTTTAAATATTTCTTTCAAATAATTTATGTATGTTGCACAACCTGTTCCAATATTAGCCAATAGGAGGGCAGAAAAAGGTGGCCCGGCACCACCATTTTTATCTACGTTTTTGAAGTACCAGCGTTCCCTCTATATATATATGTATACTCTAAGTGTATCGTATAAGCAACCTCGGCCACTTTTGGCGTGTGATTTGTTCCTGAACCTGCATCTAGTTTATATTTGATCGAAGATAAAATGTATTACTTTGTTTAATCATCTCACCCCTTCATAATTTAATTATAGATTCATATATTAATAATCGATAGTAAGAATAAAAAACCAAATTCATAATATGTAAAAAGAAAAGAAAATAAAACTAATCTTTAAATTAATTTAAAATATAAGCCAACAATTTTTTTGGGGGCGGTGCCAGCCTTTTTGTTTGACACCAGATATGCCCCGCGGTTTTACTCGCATAGTTCGTACCATGATGGTATAAAGCTTATAGTCAAATATCTGGCATAGGCCTCATATTATTGTTAGCGTATTGAGCTATTATAGATTTATTAAAATATTAGTTTTATATCTCTCTTTTGATTACATTTTTGAAGACGGTTTAAAATTAATATACTCTTATTTTTCTTCATGACTCACATTCGAGGTCCCTGAGGTCGGAGTCGACCAGGCGCAGCTGCCAACATGTTCACGGTGGTCGCAGGTTCGAATCCCAGAAAATACCTCTTGACTTTTCGAAGTCACGTGTGTATTTATAGTCAATCACCAGGCACTATAACGGTGAAGGAAAACATCGTGAGGAAACCTCCATACCATAGCGATTTGTAAGAATTTCTATGGTGTATAAAGTCAGCTCACCCACACTAGGCCAGCGTGAAGTACTATTCGGCCTTAATCTCAATCGTACTCTCGATTGTAGAGGAGGCCCGTGCCCTGCAGTGGGCCGACCATACGACCATTACCCCATTGTAATGTTAGTGTCGTGTAATTTCAGGAAATTGTTCTGATAGATTTTAAAATGGAGAAACAATGGAAAAATTCAAGTTTTTAAACTTCAAAGGGGCTTGTAAATCGTAGCTCGTAAGATTTATTTTATCCTTTTATATTCTAGATTAATTTTCTAATAAAGTAAACATTTATATATACTTTACTGCACACCATAAAAAAGGAACAATAACAGATTAAATACTTAAAACTAAGACATGGTAACCATTGGCGGCCTTATCGCTAGCTGCGATCTCTTCCAGGCAACCTTTGGATGGACTGGATTAATATAATAAAGAACTAATGGAGCTGTACAGGGGACGAGATAAAAGAAAATTAAATTAGATGTACAGGTTAACGTGTATACTGTAAAGTCCAAATTAACGGTAGGAAGCAAATATAATGGTTCCCTTTTGGACAAAAAGAATCTAAAATCTTTATTTATCCTTATTTATAATAAAACTTAATCAAGTTGATTGTTAATAAAAAGATATTCAGTTTATTTATATTTGTCCCTGAGTTTCCATTCACCCCGTTAGCTGTAAAATTAAATTTCGAATTTTGTAATGTAATAATATCGGAAAATAATCCATTTTTTTTTCTGAAAAAAAAACCATTTAATCAAAAAATGTTAATTTAATCTGTAAATATCCCAAAACATTACTTAAGAATTTTGCTAACTTTCGGAAATACTCTAGACCCATTAGTATGTCGGTAATTTTATTATAGGTGGGGGCGCCTGGACTATATTTTACGCAGACAATGTCTCTATATTCGGCGGTGAATGCTCAATGATAAATAAAACAAGAAAAACCCTTATAATATATTTATTTCTTTGGCAATACTGACTAACATATTTAATATTTGGCTTGTGATTCATTTTGGCACTAATACATTACATAACCTAGAAGAATTTTATGCACACGGGGCATTTCAAAGATTGTACACATATTTTTAGCAGTCAAACTTAGGTTCATAAAATATAACAATTATAAACTAACTAATACAAATATCTACATACATACTTATATAATAATAATAAACTACCGGGTATTTCAAGACTGCTAAAGAAAACGAAGTTGGTTGCTAGTTTTAGTGACTACAAACACAAGGTAACTAAAAATTTCCCGAAGAAACATGACAATTTTTTTTATTATTTTTTAAATATCGCCGAGTTTGGGTGGTAAATCCATAGATTTTGCTAAAATAATAATTTGAAGCCCTGTGTGCTATAACGTGTTTAAAAATAAAATGGTGTACACTATTATTTAAGAAAAAACTATGTATTTACTACCCTAATATAACGATAGAAAAAAAAATAACAAAAAAAAAACTCGTCGAATTTTTTTGCACAGAATTTAGTTGCATTGTGTCTGAAGTCACTAAAACTACCACCCAGTTTTGTTTTCGGTAGCAGTCTTGATATACCCTGTATATTAAAAATGTTATTACTTCCAATTTTTTTCCATACCACCCCTTCTGGGAAAAAGGCATGAGTTTATGTATGTAACCACGGAATTGAAATTATACGTTCTATCAATAGAACATATTAATTCCACGTAAAAGCAATGCTTGGTATTCCACTGTGCTCGCCATCCTGAGACATAAGATGTAAAGTCTCAATAAATCTAGTAGTTACTCTGGCTACAATGTCCTTCAATCCGAAACACAACAGTGCATACTGCTGTTTGGCGAGAGAAATAGACATTGCGGTGGTACCCACCCAGGCAGCCTCTCACATATGAGAGACCACCAATATTTTGTAGCATATACCGGGTATATCAAGACTGCTACCGAAAACGAAGCCGGGTGGTAGTTTTAGTGACTACAAACATAATGCAACTAAAAATTTCGCAAAGAGACGCAACATTCATTTTTAATGATTTTTTAAATATCGTAATTTTTGGGTGGTAAATCCATAGTTTTTGCTAAAATAATAATTTAAATTGTTTTATACCTTAGAGTATTTATAAATAAAAGGGCATACACTATTATTTTAGGAAAAATATGTATTTACCACCCAAATAGGGCCATATCAAAAAAAATACAAAAAAAAATTGACGCTTTTTTTTTTGCAAAATTTTCTGTTGCAATGTGTCTGAAGTCGCTTAAACAACCACCCGGCTTCGTTTTCGCTAGCAGTCTTGATATACCCTGTATATTAATGTAAATTAAACTACGATAATTCTCTATATACATTACATAGGTAAATACTATTACTATTTCTGTGACCCCCAGATATGAGTTTCGGGTCTGGGTGTTTGTGAGACTGAAAAGTCTCTCGTAGGTCCTGATACGACACAAGACTCAATGTCAGTATGGGGTCAGAAGGTTACTCTATAGAAACGATACGAACTTCGAATATTCGGATGTTCGATGCCCGGAGTAAGATGTAAGATTTCCACTTCTGAAAATCAATACTGTTCTCTATTATACTCTTCGATCAAATATACACTAGATGCAACATGAGCGCTTAGAAAATGGCACCAAAACAGAGTGCTTCAAGCACTCTTTTGCCTTCAGTCACGCACCGACCGTTGCTTCTAAAACGTCGCAGAACTTTAGACAACATTATGTGAAAAGCTACTTTAAACCCCAGGAATAAGGTGGAATTTGTGTTAATATATTTGGAATATGTGACCTCTTTGGTTACTTTTTTTCTTCTCATGCATCGGTGCTACTTTTTAACAGAACTTTTATAGGGAACTGTGTATCTAGTGTATATTTGATCGAAGATCATACTTATCATTTTCTCCGAACTTAGTCTATGGTTCCGACGTACGATAGAGGAATCCAACATTTTGTGGAGTATCTAGGCACATTAGTGAAGTTTTACGTACGGCGTCCAAACATTAGAAGTTCGTATCGTATTATAGTAACCCCCCAGGACTATGTATGTGTATTGGGTGTTTCACGCCCGAATACTAGAACGGAACTTAAATTTATAATAAGTTGCGCTTAACTACGTTAATCCCGATTAAATGTACTGGCTAAGTGGGTCATGTGCTGTTAAGAGCAACTTATTATTTAAATGGCGTTCCAATATTCAGGCATTAGTATCTTTTTTATAATTCTAATTTTTTGTAATTTCTATGGTATGTAAGTCCGCCAACCCGCACTAGGCCAGCGTGGTGGACTATATGGCCTAACCACTCTCAATCGTATTCTCGATTGTAGAATAGGCCCGTGCCCTGCAGTGGGACGTATATGGGCTGATACAGATACAGTATCTTTTTATTAACAAATTTAATGTACATTGCATTGAGTATTCTATAGGTTTAACTAAACACAATAATATTTGTTTGTGCTTTCACACAGGTTAGATTTAAACTAATCATTTCTTTATTATATTTTTTTCTAATTACATGTAAATTTTATGTACATTATTATATCGTAAATAAATATTTAATAGATCATTAAGAGTGGCATAATAATTTTAACTGATAAATTGTGATTTTCGACATGCAAACTTTTTTTAAAGTTACAGCTTGGCAAAAAAGAGCCTATTTTTAATGAGGGCGCTAAGACCGAATTTAGTATCAATAGGGCAACCCTATATACTACGACGAAAAGTGTTTAAAAACTTGTTATTTTTATTAATAGTCGTTAATAATCTCTTGGTATATTTTAA
Organism: Hyles euphorbiae; assembly: GCA_023078785.2. Classification (NCBI taxonomy): domain Eukaryota; kingdom Metazoa; phylum Arthropoda; class Insecta; order Lepidoptera; family Sphingidae; genus Hyles; species Hyles euphorbiae. Next base: position 1,336,302 of record CM041054.1, on the reverse strand, counting down.
ATTACAAAACAAACAAAAAGCGTACGAAAATGTATAGAAATATTTACTTAAAAATTTATTCAACGGACACAATGACATATTTAATAGTGTTGCCATAATTGATTTTATATATCGCCAATTGTCATTATATCACACTCTTTTTTGCTAAGTTAAGCTGAAAAGAAACTATCGTATTATGTCTTACGCAAAGAAGCGGCCATAAATACTAGGGAAACGCTTCTTAGAGCGACCTGAAAAATATATTCTTTTGTTGTGTGCACATTGAGTCGTACGCATAAGTCGTGTACCTTGTATGTTCCATTGTCCTGATTGGCCAGTTAGCCGCATCTAGTATCTATGGCCGCTTCTTCACTCTGTGGGTAAGACGTACGTATAATAGTTTGATTTCAGCTTTATAAGTTCATTCATCAAAAAGTTACGTCTGTAGGTTTTGTTCGGTCTTCAGTTCTAGCGCCCAGACGTGTTGTGGCCATCCCGTTCTACCCTTCCCTCTCTTTTCCGCAGAGGCGTTTTGCTGTGGACAAAAAAATTGGTTAATATTTTATCAAAACACTGGACTCCGCCCGAGTTCAGATACACTTAAAAACATTCTATTACCTATATTCATCAGGGATAATGCAGAAGTCTAATGATGGAGTAAGTTTTCAAATCGGTTCAGCAGTTTCAGAGCTTACAATGCAAACAATAAAACTATTTTGTACAGGGTATATGTATAGTATATAGGATATATGCGACAAGCATGACGTTCGCCTGATGGTAAGCGATACGAACGATCATGAACAGAAGCAAAACCAAACAACACCTTGAAGTACAAATCAATGCCTGGTTGAGTCTCAATATGTCCAGTAGTTACTCTGGCTACAATGTCCTTCAATCCGAAACACAACAGTGCTGTTTGGTGCGAGAAATAGACAATGCGGTGGTACCTACCCAGGCGGCCTCTCACATATGAGAGACCTACCACCAGTAAGCCTTATTAGAATCGGCTCTGGGAGTTCTAAGATCAAAAAATCTCTCGTAGTTCTGAAATACACACAATGAATAGCGATACGACTACTCATGGATGTAACAAAACCAAACAATACCTTGAAGTACAAAACAGAGTTTGGAAAATCACTACGCTCGCCATCCTGAGACAAAATATTCCAGTAGTTACTCTGGCTACAAACCGGAACACAATTTTGCATAAACACTGCTATTTGGCGGGAGAAATAGACATTACAGTGGTACATATACAGGCAGCGTCTCCCAAATGAGAGACCTACCACCATTAATAATATAAAAAACTTGAGAGGTGTCAAGGGACACCACATAATTAGTGAAGGAATTGTAATAAAATTTTAGTTCTTTTAAGTTATAAAAAAACACCTTTCATTATTAACAAATATAATGTTATATAAACTTAATCAGTAAGCTTCGTTTTAGTAATAACTGGCAAAGATACATAGTCAAATGAAGGGTTGATGATTGACAGCAGGATAACAAACTAAAATTGTAAATAATAATAAATTTATTAAGGAGGATCGAAAATCAATGTATTACGGTTTTATTATGTAATTTTAATTATATGTCACCATCAAAAGAATCATTTGGGTATCACCATCATTATGTTTTTTTTTCACATATTTATGCAATTTATGTTTCTTTTGTACCAATTTGATTTATGACATTTGATGAAAATTAGAAATTGTCGCAACGTTTCCCACTTAATTTTAGGCTTCAGCGTATTCTTAGTTTTTACTATAGCCTTTAACATATTAATATGCATTTGGATATTTTATTGTCTCTATTAGACTTAAATAAAATGTATGACATCATTTTCAAATAAAGAAATAAAAAATGATTGTCAAATGTTTTTCGTGCCAACTTTTCGTGAGAATTTTTTCCGTCTAGCCCCCTTTCACAACGCGCGATAAGGAACTTCGTTCCAATAGAGATTAAGTTATATTATGTGTCTTGACTTGTAACTTAGGCAGCCTCTGATATATGAGAGATATGTATCAGTCCATAAACATCCCACTGCAGAGAACGGGCCTCCTCTAGAATCGAGAGCACGATTGAGAGTGGTTAGGCCATTTAGTCCACCACGCTGGCCTAATGCGGGTTGGTGGACTTACATACCATAGAAATTCAAATAAATCGCTATGGTATGCAGGTGCACGATGTTTTCCTTCACCGTTTTAGTGCGTGGTGATTGACTATCAATACACACATGACTCTTAAAAGTCAGAGGTGTGTCCCGAGATTCGAACCCGCGACCACTGCCTGTTTACGAACAGGCCACCACGCACTTTTTTTTATATGGGAGACCGACCAGTGAAAATTATTGTATTCACGCCAATATATAAAAAGAATATAACTATACCACATAAAAAATTGTTACACGTGTCTGTTACAAACAGAGGAAGCTGTAAAGTTTTATAACATAAACATTTAACACAAACAAACATCGCACAGGTAGTCAGACATGTAAAAAACGTAGTTTTTTATTTTTTTAGCATCATATTTGACAGCCTCCGTGGCGCAGTTGGTTAGACGCCGCCTGTGAAACGAGAGGCCGCGGGTTCGATCCCCGCACCGAGAGAAATGTTTGTGCAGCCCACAAATATTTCTTCCGGGTCTGGGTGTTTGTGAGACCGAAAAGTCTCTCGTAGTTCCTGATACCCACGACACAAGACTCGATCTTAGTGTGGGGTCAGGACTATGTATGTGACTGTTGGGTGTTATTTTTTTTTTTTTTTTTTTTTTTTTGTGCTAGACTGTCAGTAGTAGACTGCCTCGGTGGCGTAGTTGTACTACGATACGGTTAGCTGAAGTGTCAGGTTCAAATTCCGGGCTGGGAAAAGTGATTGAATTTTTCAATTAATTATCAGGCTTCTTTTCTTTTTCTCAAATCCATCCAAAGGTTGTCTGTAAGAAACAGCCTAGAGCGATAAGACCGCCTTCTGTACTTTATATTATTTCTAATAGCATTAAATATTTTACCTCTTTATGTGCAGTTAAGAATAAATAAACAAATTAATAAAATCTCAAAAAATATGTATTGAGTTTCTTGTCGGAATTTTCTTTTGCATTGTGTTTGTATTAAAACTACCACCCGGCTTTATTTTCGTTAGCAGTACACACCTATAAAACATATTGCAAAGTACAGTCAATTAAGCAAAGTTGCGGGCAAAACCTAGTCTTACAATAAAACCATCGCAATATCACGTGAATGTTTAGTTTATAAAATTTCGCCGCGCTTGAGTTCGTCGAAATAATTCAATCAGGTTTATAGCGTTATCTGCAGCGCGGGGCCATGTGGCTCTTCGTAATTACATTAGCCACGGGACGGGCGCGAGATAAGTTTATAGGAGACAGCGGTTATATTCAGTTTATACAATAAAAACCAATTTGTATATATCGACACAGGAACGCCATTTTGTAGTGTCTCAAAAAATGCGTATATGCGTTTTGTACATTATTTAATTCGCAAAAATATCGCATTGGATTTCCACTTGAAAATGTAAGGTTTTATTTTAAGATGTTATTACTAACAAAGTAGCATTCCCAAGTGTTCTAGTTTAGAATTTATTCATTTTTTAAATATTTTTTTTTTTTGGTTCTGGTGTAAAATTGCATTTTTCGAGTTACCACAAGATTTTGTAAACTGAAAAGCAATTATAATTCCCTTATTGACAAGGGTTTAAAACAATTTTTAGCTGACTCAATAACTTCATTCATAGATGTTAAAAATAAAACATTCACTTTAAAATGGACGAGACGAGAAGATGAAGAGTTTGTTTTTTTGCACGCACTAATGCAAAGGAAAACGCTTTTATAAGCGAATTTTTTACTGCATTGGGTTTATAGTCACTAAAGCTACCACCCGACTTCGTTTTCAGTCGCAGTCTGGTTACCATGTATTATTTAATGTCAAATTCCTTCATTTGAACAGAGTGATCATAAAAAGGCGCATTTTTTACGCATGAATGTCCAAAACATACACTAAAATAGCTTAATTAACTTGTGAATTATGTATCTCAGCTCATATATCCCACTGTAAGTTAACAACTTCCTCTTCAAACTAGGGGGCTGGGCCATATAGTTAGTCCACATAATACAAATATATATAACAAAAATCATGAGGTAAAAATATTTTGTTCGGATTTTATCATTAAAATTTTTAATACCCTACATTTCGATTACTCTATGGAATGAGTTGCCAGTCACAGAATACCTTGTTATATTAGGAAGTCTTGTGACCGCTCAGTAAATGTTACCAAAGCTACCTTCATTTAACAGTTATTCAAGTTATAAGTGAATTGTTTGTTTTGTCCAAAATTTCGCGTAAATCGAAGTAATAATGAAACAAAAATATTTTTAAGGCGGCATCGCATTCTCTCCCATCTTAACCCACCGCCCGCCACGCGCGCAGACACGCTTTTCTAATAATAATTACAGTCTGTATACACGGTTTTTATTGATGCTAAACTGCTTCCCGGCTCTGCTGTTCAAAGAGACGGGAATAGCACTTTCCCTCGGGATATTTGGGCGCTGAATCCCGTACCAACCTGGAGGAATATATGGCCTAACCATACTGTCGATTGTAGAGGAGGCCCGTGCCCTGCAGTGGGATGTATATGGGCTGATATACATAGATATTGTGTGAAGCTACGGTGCTTGCGGATAAGTAATTGTTGTAAACACCTCACGCTTTGTAACAATAAAATAAATGTATTTCACTCCATTTTATAATCTTGAACTCATTATCAATTATTTTACTTTTTTAGTTGGTTCTTATAATAAAGCGTGTGTTTAATTGTTTTGACTAAACACATCTATCTATTGCTATCTTATGAAGGGAAGATAGCTGCGCGGAAATTAACCACAATTTTTTTTTTTCAAGTTAACGTTTCTGGATAAGGTAATGTCATATAATTTTGCAATTATTGTATTGTCATCTATCCTCTATAAATCTACAAAGTTTGAATGAAATCTGATCGTTAAAAGTTAGTCAAAATGGCACCCAAAGGTTTCGGTTACAAACATTCAAACAAGCATGCAACTGAAGCATATTAAGACTTTACATCTTATGTCTCAGAATGGCGAGCGTGAAATGCCAAGCATTGCTTTGTAATTCATGTTGTTATTTAATTTTGTTACTTCCATAAACAGCCGTATCGTTTACAATCAGGCGAACGGCACGCTAGTCTCGTTATTCATAGCAATAATAAAAAACAAAAAAAACACGCTTGCATAAAAGATCCAACTAAAAATTAAAAAATAATTGATAATGAGTTTAAGATTCTAAAATTGGAGTAAAATACATACATTTTATTATTACAAGGCGTGGGGTGTTTACAACAATTACTTATCCTACAGCACCCAGGATAAGTATGCAAAGTTTGAATTAAATCTGATCGTTCAAAGTAGAGCAAAATTGAGCTCAAAGGAGTCGGTTATATACAAACGTACATACATACAACCATACAGCTGTACGAATTAGTTATTATGTAACATTTATAATATTAATTTTGTTTGTGTAGCTTCGACTAGGTTACAATGGAACCGGTATAAACTTGTTTAAAGGTTGCTAATAAAAATAAATTACAAAAAAAACATACAGCTGAATCTAATAAAAGCGTGTTAAAAAATATTGCTATCATTTAGATATGACTCAAAAATATTGCCATAATATTCCCACTCTGTATGTGATTTGATTGTAATCTATCCACATGTAATGCAAGCCCGGACCACTTGTAATTCACTGGGGAACCGCCATCATATGGCTGATAAAGACGTCTCGAACTGCACTTGACGGCGCCGGGTACTGCACCATTTGGACTTAGAAATTATACTTTTAGATACTGAATGCTTTTTTATTTGTTCACTAGCGGCCAGATCGAATTCGAAATGTCTACAAATCTACAAGAAAAAAAGTGTAAATGTCGAAAGTCTTAAGAAAATTATGATGGTTTTCCTTCTTACGCATAGAGTAAAGAAGCAGCCATAAATACTAGAGAAACGAATCGGAATAATGCATTCTTTTGTTGTGTGCACATTATCAGTTATCAGTCGTACGCTTATGAGGTGACATTGTATGTTCCATTGTCCTGATTGGTCAGTTAGCCGCTTCTTTACTCTATGCGTATGACAGAATACTATATTATTAAAGACTTCCTACTTTTAGTCTTTATGTCTAGGAGATTTTTAGACATTCCTAAACAGAATTCATTGGTGGTAGGTCTCTCATATGTGAGAGGCTGCGTGGGTGGGTACCACCGCAATGTCTATTTCTCCCGTCAAACAGCAGTTTAAATGCACTGTTGTGTTTCGGATTGAAGGACATTGTAGCCAGAGTAACTACCGGACATATTGAGACTTAACATCTTGTGTCTCAGGATGGCGAGCGCAGTGGAATGCCAAGGATTGCTTTGTAAATCAAGCTGTTGTTTGGTTTTGTTACTGTTGATGAGCGGTCGCATCGCTTACCATCAGGCGAACGGCATGCTCGTTTCGCCATTCAATGCAATTAAAAAAACAAAAACAAAAAAACAGAACCGCGCGTGATGGCTTGCGAAGCCATAGATTGATGGTCCAAATCATGATGAACCAACATATTATTCGCAAATTCTTTTTAGTTCCGTGCCGTCAAGCTGTGGAATTGTTTGCCGTCACGCGTGTGCCCTCCTTCCTATAAGACTTCAGAAACATAAGATTTCGTGTACTAAATGATTTCTATTAAAAGTCAACGTGATTACCGTGACCTCTGCCGCTTTTCCCATAGCTTTGTAATTCAAGGTGTTGTTTGGTTTTGATGATTCATGAGCGGTATCGCTTACCATCAGGCGAACGGCATGCTCGTCATTAATTGCCTTCGATCAAATATATAGTACACTAGATGATAAGTAACGGCCCAAAAAAAATACACAAGCGAAATAAGCTGACAGCCTCCGTGGCGCAGTTGGTTAGACGCCGCCTGTAAAACGCGAGGCCGCGGGTTCGATCCCCGCACCGAGAGAAATGTTTGTGCGGCCCACAAATATTTCTTCCGGGTCTGGGTGTTTGTGAGACCGAAAAGTCTCTCGTAGTTCCTGATACCCACGACACAAGACTTGACCTTAGTGTGGGGTCAGGACTATGTATGTGACTGTTGGGTGTTATTATTGGGTGTTATTATTATAAGAGCACAAATAAGCGTGTGCTCTTATTTGATTTAAATATGTTCCAAAACATAATAAATGTTAAATTAAAGGAATAAGGTTCATTTTACCTGAAATTATATTTGAGACTTTTCATTACATCTCGTAGTTCGAAATTTAAATCAATCTCGGCCACTTTTGGCGCGTGATTTTGTTCCGGGCCCTATATCTAGTTTACACATTTCAATCAAAGCCATTTTGGCTATCGATTTTGGTGTCTTCATCGCTTAACACGTTGACTGCCAAGAAAATAACCACGTAATAACTTTTAGCGTGTGTTTTTGTTCCGGACCTTATATCTAGTATATATTTGATCGAAGTTTATTGCAATAAAAAAGCCTATCGTATAGTTATTTTAAATTTTACCTGATTATCTCCAGTTCTTCTCCTGGGCGGTGTGTGATGCAGATCAGCTCTAAACCCTCCCGCGGGTTCTCCGTCAGTCTCCAACACTTTCAGCAGATATGAGATGTACGATGTCGCCAACCGCAGCGTCTTTATCTGCCAACAGCAAACATGTAAATAAAACATTAATTATATTTGGAATGGTCGGCGCCTTGTTGGAGTGGTTCTCGAACTTTCTACGCCCCCTTTGAGATTTTTCAAGCCCTTTTTAGATTGGATGATTATTTGATTCAATTGCTAAGTTTTTTATTACAATTGTGGGATGATCATACCGTTCGCCTGATGGTAAGCGGTACGACCGCTCATGGACAGTTACAAACAAATTAACGCCTTGAATTACAAGGTATCGCTTGGCTCAATTCTATTGAGCTCGCCGTCCTGAGACATAAGATATTGTACAGTAATACTTGCAACATTATCCTTCAAACCGGAACACTGTTGTTTGGCGGCAGAAATATACATTGCGGTAGTATTTAGTTTGCATTCAGACACGGCAGCAACCGCACAGTTTCTGAATCGCGTGGAAACCGCGCAAGTCTTATTTATATACCGCACCCCGTGCAACATTTTCATTTATGCAAAAATCGCAAAGTTTGCAAGGTTAAAAATAATCTCATAGTATATTTGGTTTTATATTCTGTGGTCATATTTTTTTAACAGTAACTTAAAAGTTGACATTGTTATATAAGGTATTCATCATGTCTATGTCTTGAAATATCATATTTTTATACGATGTCAAAGTTTCTAGTGCTTCTCTTGCAAAGTTGCATTTTTGCATAAGTGACAGTATCACACCGGGGGTGCGATATGTGTTTTGGTATTCAGACATAGCCGTGCGGTTAATTAAAACGCGCGATAGCAACTCAATCGCCAGAAAATCTAATCATGCGGTAACTGAGCAGTTCTATTACTATGGAACCCTTTGAGGCGATACGGTTACGTTACGAATACGATAGATATTAGTCCTTGGGCATAGTTGCGTTGCGCACCGCACAATTATTAAAAGCAAATATAGTTTTTCTTCTTAATAAACAAAAGCATAGTTCTCAAAACACATAATCCATTAACAAATAAAAAAAATCCCTTATTTGTCTCGGTTGTTGGTAGTGTAAGAGTGAAGATTCTGTACAGGTTCTTCATACCCATAGTTTAACTCTTGTTTCTTAGTACTCGTTGAGTGTACTTATTCCTCTATCTCTCTTTCTCTCTATTTTACTTTCTGCCTTCCGTCTACCTTTTCGTTCCTTTATTATTTTTTATTTTCTTTAAGCACAGGAAGTCCACAGCTGAACATAGGTCGACTTTCTGCCAGAGTTTTTTGAAAGGGCTTAGGTTTGATATACAGTAGAATCCCGATTATCTGAATCTAACAAAACCAGCGGTATTTCGTTCAATCTAAAATCCGTATAATTGACTTTAGAATTAAATCAATCTATGTAATTCTAAAATAATTAGATGGAGTTAATCATAATAATTGATTCCACGTATTTTACGAGTATTATAAATGATTCTGATTCAATAAAAACATGCTTTTTATTTAAATCTTGTCTCATCGCGTCAAAAATGTTTAAATTACCAATAAGACGAATGATTCTAATATAATCAGATATCCGGAAAATCGGTATTCTACTAAAATTACTTAAATAAACTTAACTTCTTTGCTCTATATAATTCACTTAAAAATAGCACCTGTATGTTTTTCTTAAATAATTAAAAGGGGCATGGGATGAAAGTTCGAGAACCGCTGTCCAATCAAGGCTGGACTAACCTTGGTCATTTTTGTGTCGGGCAGAACATGCGGTATGTGTTGACGCAATTTGGAAAATGCCGTGTTGATGCTCTGGGAACGCTTGCGCACCATCTGATGGTCAGAGGGCCACTGTTGGTGATGGTAGGATGGTAAAATTGTGACTAATTTGCTGGTGGTAGGTTTTTATTGGTATTAATGGCGAGACGAGGTTTCCTGCCATTCGCCTGATGGTAAGCGATACGACCGCTTATGGTTAGTAGCAAATCAAACAATGCAATAAGATAACAATGCTTGGCATTCCACTGCGCTTGGCATCCTGAGACATAAGATGTTAAGTCTCGATATGTCTCAATGTGGTGGACCAGATGCGGCTGCCAACTTAATGATAATCTGTATCAGCCCATATACGTCCCACTGCAAGGCACGGGCCTCCTCTACAATCGAGAGTACGATTGAGAGAGGTTAGTACAGTCCACCACGCTGGCTTTGTGCAATGCGGACCATAGGATACCATAGGAATTCTTACAAATCGCTAATCTAGAGTATGATTTAAAGTTCACGATCATCTTTTTGTAACTCAAAATGTACTGAAGGATCTATCCTTAGTTTTTAAATCTAAATTTTTACCTTTCGACTGCCACGGTAGCACAGTATTAGGTACAGTATGATTGCAAAGTATTCTCGGGTTCGAATCCCAGGTCGGGCAAAGTGATATTGTATTTTCTATTCTTTATCAGCCTGGAGTCAGGAATTTGTGCCTGGTATGGCGATTGGCTCGCCACCTATCACATAGTGGGACGGAACATACAAGGCGAAATGTGGATGTCTTGGCATCTCTGCCTACCCCTTCTGGGAAGTGAATGAGTTTATGTATGTATTATTACCTTAGATAGTTTCGTGTCAGGAGGCACATTGGGAATACATTCCCTAAGGTCTGAGAAAGCTGTGTTAATGCTTTGTGTTCTTCTTCGTTCCTTCTTGTTCGCTGTTGTTCTTCGTTTAGCCACCCTTATGAAGGATGGAGGTGCGGGCCGGTCGTAGCGTAGAGGGATGGACTGCATGTCACAGTCTAGACCTAGAACAAAACATATATTAGAACTGGTGAAAGGTCTCTCATATGTGGGAAGCCATCTGGGTAGGTACCACCGCAATGTCTATTTCTCCCGTCAAACAGCAGTGTAAATGCACTGTTGTGTTTCGGATTGAAGGACATTGTAGCCAGAGTAACTACTGGACATAATGAGACTTTAGATCTCATGTCTCAGGATGGCGAGCGCAATGGAATTTTGCTACTGTTTATGAGCGGTCGTATCGCTTACCATCAGGCGAAGGGCTTGCTCGTCTCGCCATTCATTTAAATAAAAATAAAAAAAAAAAATAGACATAGGTCTTTGCCACTAGTTAAGCCAGGGTGGAAAATGGAAACAAAAGATGTCGTGAGTTTCACTGTGACCCTGTATGGGACTGTTTATTTGATTGTACAAATGATGCTTATACCGAGTATATCAAGACTGCTACCGAAAACGAAGCCGAGTGGTACTTTTTGTGACTACAAACATAATGCAACTAAAAATTTCACAAAGGATTTTTTTTAATCATTTTTTAAATATCATCATTTTTTGGTGGTAAATCCATAGTTTTTGCTAAAATAATAATTTAAACTCTTTTATAACTTAGAGTCGTTATAAATAAAAGGGTATACAGTATTATTTTAGGAAAAAAGATGTATTTACAACTCAAATACGACCATATGAAAAAACATCGTCACTTTTTTTGCAACATTTTCTGTTGCATTGTGTCTAAAGTCGCTGAAACTACCACCCGGCTTCGTTTTCGGTAGCAGTCTTGATATACCCTGTATATTAAGGTGCCTAATTGCAATAGGTGTGATTAGTGCCTAAAGGTGCCTAATTTGAAATCAGATTAAACGTGCTTATCGTGTGTGCGTGAAATTATATGCTGCCACAGGTCTTTCAAACGACAAATATAACAGCAAGAACATATTTTTATGTATTTTGTCCTCTATAGTTCAAACTAGACTGATGGTAAGTTTCTCATATTTAAGAGGCCGCTTAGTAGGTACCACTGTTATGTCTATTTCTTCCACAAAACAACAGCGTGAATGCACTGTTAAGAATATTGTAGCCAGAGTAACTACTGGACAAATTAAAATATAATCCTATGTCTCAAGCTGGCGAGCGCAGTGGAATGCCAAGCACAAGATAAATGAATCTAAATGATATTGAACATTTTAATGGATTCATCATTCAATAAATTATTTTCATTTTTATTGCTTTGTAATTCAAGGTGTTTGGTTTTGCTACTGTCTATGAATGCTATCGTTTACCATCAGGCGAACGGCATGCTCATCTCACCATAGCTTGGAACTCTTTGAAAATCGCTATGCAGGTTTCCTCACGATGTATTCCTTCATTATAGTGCGTGGTGATTGACTGTCAATACATTGTACACACATGATTTACAAAAGTCAGAGGTTTGTCCTGGGATAACAAGGTATATAATAATAAGGTTGTTATTCGCTTACCAGTACTGTTCTGCCCATACGTGTGGTGCAAGGGATGATGATAAGAATCGTATGGTTCGTTACTCGTAATCTGCATCTCTTCATATCCTACAAAAAAATATCAATATACAACATAATTAGACGGAATAAACATTTAACAGGCATACATAAAGACAGAAAACAGAAGCTCAATTTTAGTTAATCACTTTCAATAATTTTCAAATAAAATGGAGTAAGTATCTAGAGATCTTTTATATAATATATACCATAATTTCGTCCTATGTAGTGGGTGTTATCGTGGTAGACGTCTTGGGAATCGAACTCCTGACCGTCTGCTGTAGAGGCCGGCCAATACACCCCGCCGTCCATGGGGCTACCTGTCAAAAAAAAGATTTTCTAATTAATATGAAATTAAATAAATAATAATATGATATTAAATTAAAATAATTTATACAACGACTGCTTCGGTGGCGTAGTTGTACCAGGGTACGGTTACAAAGCTGAAAGGATTCGAATACCGGGTAGGGCAAAGTGATATTGATAATTTGAGACCGATATGGCGATAAGCTCGCCACCTATCACACAGGTAAAATGTGGGCGTCCTGGCACCTCTGACTAACCCTTCTGGGAAAAAGGCGTGAGTTTATTCAAATTCAAATATTTTATTGATACATAAACAAGCTTACAGATAATGTATGTGTACAACTGCATTAGTTCGGGAGAACTGTGTCGCAGTCATTAGCGCCCACCTCCAGGAGGGAAGACGATCGTATCTCAAAAATATTCAAAACTATAACTAAATAAACTACTACTAATATTATGTATATTATATGTATTATTGAGTCCATTAAATTTTAAAATGTTGAACATCATTTAGATTCAGTCATTTTTTGATCTACCACCCGATTCGGAAAGCGGTTTTCACTAGAGAAGAACGGGCAAGAAACTCTAGAGTTGCTCCATAACTCCATGGATACAACACAAGTATGGGTATGTTGAAATAAAATTTTGAATTTCAGTTCTAAGTATTTATTATTATTTTTTTCTATTTTTGTGTGAAAATCTTATTGCGGTTTACAGAATACAATCTACTTACTAAGTTTCTACATTATAGTTCTTATAGTTTCAGAAAAAAGTGGCTGTGACATACAGACGGACACACAGACATACAGACATGCATTGTCCATAAGGAATCCGTTTTTTGCCATTTGGCTACGGAAACGACAACCTCCGTGGCGCAGGCGCTTAGACGCCGCCTGTGAAACGAGAGGCCGCGGGTTCGATCCCTGCACCGAGAGAAATGTTTGTGCTGGTCAAAAATATTTATCTCTGGATGTTTGTAAGAGCGAAAAGTCTCTCATAGTTCCTGATAGGACACAAGACTGGATCTTAATGTGGGGTCAGGACTATGTATGTGACTGTTGGGTGTTATTTATTTAACATACCTTGATGTGACGGCTGGCAGTAGAAAGGCGGTTCATATCTTTCAAAACACTCGTCCGAGGGTGACATGCTGCCGTAACTGGACATCTGGAGACCCTGAGGAATATAACTGATTGTAACATTTGTAATTTGGTAGATATTTAGGATAGATATTGTATGTTTATGTATATGTATATTTTTAAGTATACTGGGTATCTCAAGACTGCTACCGAAAGCGAAGCCGGGTGGCAGTTTTAGTGACTACAAACACAATGCAACTAAAAATTTCGCAAAGAAACGCGACAAATATTTTTTATGATTTTTTAAATATCGTCATTTTTGGGTGTTAAATCCGTAGTTTTCGCTAATATAATAATTTAAACTCTTTTATACCTTGGAGTATTTATAAATAAAAGGGTGTACACTATTATTTCAGGAAAAAAAAATGTATTTACCACCCAACAAAGGCCATAAGAAAAACATAACAAAAAAAAATTGACGCTTTTTTTTGCATCCTTTTCTGTTTGCATTGTGTCTGAAGTCGCTTAAACTACCACCCGGCTTCGGTTTCGGTAGCAGTCCTGATATACTCTGTATAATGTATGTTTAAGTAGATGTATGTTTTATAAGTATGTGTATATTCATATGTGTATATGTCGTCATCGAATTGATATTTAAAAACGAAATGCCTACGCCATCTTTAGGGGTTTGAACATTGAGGACATAAAAGAAAAGTCAGGAGCATCTCAACTATCTATGAGCTATCATTACGGTTTGTTACCATCAAGAGAACAAATATAATTGTAATAGTCACTATTTATGGTTAATATGTGTAATATTGTAGTAGAATACAATTATTCATGTTTATCGGCTCGTTTGCTATACACGTCTTCACACCGTTCCGTCCTCAATATCTATATCTGTTCTTATTCACCCCTGGTTCGCGTTGTGTGTAGTTCGAGACGACAGATGCAAAGAGTATGAATATATCAATACACTACAATAATCATCTGAAAACACGGCCATAGTTAGGAGGAGTATTGTGGGGCAATGCCTTACCTTGAAATCCCAATGCCCTACCTTAAAAATACCAAAAACTAAGATAAATTATTGTAATTAAATAGTTTCTTTATCGTTTGAGATAAAAAAATATATATTGACCATCACATCACTGACTTTGAGGTCGGTGATATACATGGTGATTGATTTAGGAGCACGTGTTTCGGAGCAGATCAATTATGATAATTTTTTTACTTCAGCCCTACCTGTAACCAATGCTGCCCTACCTCAACTTCGACTTTAGCTACAGCCCTGTCTGAAAATAGTGCTGTAGGAGCGTGGAGACTGTCTTGCGTTCCGTGAGTAACATTGTAATTTCCTACGATTTGATCTGACACATCCCCACATACGCCCACAATACTAAGCTATAACCAGCTGTGAAGCATAATGACGAGCGTATACCTAGCATGATAACGCACTTACATTCTAGTCATTCGGTATATTTAATACCTTTTTTACGTGTGATAATATCATATTTTTATATTTAGTTATTAAGTGTAGATTATTATTATTTCATTTACGACTTAGACTGCCCTTTCTGTCTCCATCAATCCCATGGTTGCCTGTAAGAGATTACCTAGTGTGATAAGGCCGCCACTTGTACTATTATTTTTATTGTTTAATATCTTGATAGTATCTTTGTATAATGCAAAAAGGATTTATTAAATAAATAAATAAATGACATCACAATATATTATGTACTAGCGGCTCATGCTAGCATCGCCTTGATGCAGATATTTTTTGAATTCACTGCACACCAGATATACTAAAGTTTTGTATGCCTGAACTCAACGTTACTTTTTTAAGTTTGTTGATATTAATGGCGTGCCGTTCGCCTGATGGCAAGCGATACGACCGCTCATGAACAGGGCCAAAACCTAAAGCAATCCTTGGCATTCCACTGTGCTCGCCATCCTGAGACATAAGATGTTAAGTCTCAATATGTCCAGTAGTTACTCTGGCTACAATGTCCTTCAAACCGGAACACAACAGTGCATTTATAAATCTGTTTGGCTGGATGATTAGACATTGCGGACCTATTCAGGGGCCCTAATATATTCATCCGAAACGATTTCGAAACTTCGGACGAACGAAGTTTGAAGTTTCGAAGTTTGTGACGATACGAATGGACCTTTGTAAATGTTCGGATTGCCGATATATTCGAATCATTCATTCTTCGATCCGAAGATTCGAATTTCGTGTTACCGAGTAGGTTTCGAAACGAAAAACGTCACGAAAATTCAAATTTCGGATTTATATCGTAGGACTCCAGACGGCCTATCAAATATGATAAACCTACCACAACGTGAATAATAATAATAATAATAGATTTTATCTCTCTCACACACACACACACTATTCACAGGTGTAAAAGACTCACTTTATCTTATTAAAACACGGTTTATTAACTAAGTGAATATTGTGTCTGAACGGATGTCAGTAAGATATTTGGAATATAAACAATCTTAATATGGCGCCCACGTGCTTCTATTTTGTAAACTCATTTGGGTCGTCCCGATTACGTGATTGTAACTTGAATGTATTTATAAATGTCGGTACTCTAGGAAACCAGATTAAAAGGTATTTTTTTTAAATAATATTACACACGCATAACTTAATTTAATAAATTAACAAAAATATTAAACAATTCGGCGATTTGAATTAATGAATTCTAGATAATCACTAATTAACCTAGCCTATAAACTAACTCTTATTCTTACAAGACAAAGGCAAATGAAACGACAAAAACATAACAACCGAACAAATGTACAGCAACATAAGTCGCTGAACACTTCACATTATTTTATACCCTTTTTATGAATTAAAATTTGTACGTACTACTCTGTAGTCGTAAAATATAACCAAGTAAACTCATCTATGCCGGTACGTGCCATACGATATTGAAAATAATTATTATTTTGGATGTTAAGAAAATTCCAAATCTCGTGAATGTGTAGCGACTTATGTTGCTGACTGTACCTCACCGATTCACGAAAGGCAAAAAAAATAATGACAGCTGACTACCATTGACACTTGCTTCTGACTCCCTCCACTACCCTTATTTCTTCTTACAGTACAATTATTTGTATTTTATGAGAATAGTTCCGACTCGGGTCAAATGCTCGTTTCGCCATTCATTGCAATGAAAAATATGATTTGAACACTCAGGTGAATTACTTTATGTAAAAACACGATACTCATAGAAATAAATACAGCAATGTCTATTTCTCCCGCCAAACAGCGGTGTGAATGTTGTGTTCAGGTTTAACGGGCATTGTAGCCAGAGTGACTACTGGACATATTTTAAGTCCCAAGATAGCGAGCGTAGTGAAATGCCAAACATTGCTTTGTAAATTCATAGTGTTTGGTTTTGCTACTGTTCATGAGCGGTCGTATCGTTTACCATCAGGTGAACGGCATGCTCGTCTCGCCATTCATTGCCATATAATTATTATTAACTTATCGTTATTTTAGGCCCAATCTTGTAGGTTAATTGAGACGATACAGTGAGACGGTCAAATTAAAATAAACAAAGATGATTTTAACAATCAGGTGAATTTTAACTTTACTGTGTTTGTAAAAACACAGTCTATTTTTAAAAATACAGCTAGTCCTTCTATTCGTTCAAGCGTCCATACTCGAAAGATTTAGGAGATAAAAAATTAAAGTTACAGTAGTTCCATTCAAGTACCGTTTTTTACTTCTTAAAAGTAACAGATAATGTTACGTTATCGACGTTCCGTTTCAAGTAGAAAAGATTATTTGAAGTTAAATTTAAAAATATGTTTTTTTGGATTTCAAACTGCGACTGAGGTTACCAGTTCTCTTTGATCATAGAAACAGGGTCCGGAACAAAATCACGCACCAAAAGTGACCGAGGTTGCTTCACTACATCACTACATAGTATAAAACAAAGTCTCTTTCTCTGTCCCTATGTCCCTTTGTATACTTAAGTCTTTAAAACTACGCAACGGATTTTGATGCGGGTTTTTTAAATAGAAAGATTGATTCAAGAGGAAGGTTTATATGTATAATACGTATATATTATTATACAGAAATCTATTTGTACCCGGGTGACGCTGGGCCGGGCCGCTAGTATTACAATAAACCTTATTCCTTTAATTTAAGATTTATTATGTTTTAGGAAGTACTTAAATAAAATAAGAGCACACACTTATTTGTGCTCTTATTCCGCTTGCCTATAATCTATTGTATATTTGATCGAAGCCATTTCCATTTTGTTTTTTTGTTGGTGAATAAATAATATATGCGGTGGCCGCGGGTTCAAATCCCAGGGTCCACATTTTAGGAGACATGTGTGTATTGATTGTCAATGATCACGCACTTATTAGTAGGAAAATATCGTGAGGAAACCTGCATACCATAGCGTTTTGTATGAATTTCTATGGTATGTAAAGTCTGCTTTGCACTAGGCCTGCGTGGTGGGCTATATGGCCTAACCAGTCTCAATAGTATCTACTATCGATTGTAGAAGAGGCCCGTGTCCTGCAGTGAGGCGTAAGAGGAAATTTCATTAAAACTTATCATCGTTAATAATAAATATGTTTTCCGGCCTTTGACTAAAGATTTTTAGAAACGTAGGAGAAACAAATTCGGCCAAGCAAACTTCTTGAAACGTTGTCTTGTTGTATACAAGAAAACGTTTAAGGACAAACCAGAAAAAATGCTATAAAGAATTTTAAGCAGTACCGGGATCTGTGATGTTTTTTATCGATGCTATGAATGGGCATAATCTTTTGCCTTTTGGAGACGAGAAAATTCAACGCCTGAAGAAATCTTAATATTTTCCCCGCAAAATAGCTAGGTCCATAATAAAAACTATTAAACGTTACTCCGAAAAAAACATACTGGCATGAATAAATTGAAACTTAATGACGAAAAAACAGATTTGTTAATTGTTGAACTAAATTCTTTACAAAACAATTTTTTACGAGATTTTATCGCGGATTTGGTCAAGGCGCAGACACGCAAACACGAAAGATGTGATGTAAGTGAAAAGACCGGGAAATTAAAAAAAATCAAAATTAAACCGAAGAAAACTTTAAAAAACTAAACCAAATCCACGAAAAATTCGTTAAAATCGTCTTATTTCAATTTGTACATCACAAAATCACATTCGCGTAATTATAAAAACAAAATCTGACATCTTGTAAAACATTGTTCCCGAGTTATTTCAAAACTAGGCGAAACAAAATCGAAATCTAGTAAGCTTACATGTCTAATAATAAAAAAAAATACTTACAATGTATTTCACAACATTAATTCAATTATACACCATATTACGGCATTAACAGATTTTAAAACCACACAGTTGATAAAACAACACTTGATACAGCAAACACAATTTTTTTATAAATCACAATTTTTTTATTTACTATTTTTAAACACTTTTATATTTTTAATTCACTTTTTTTATATGGCATAACACTTCAACGTCCTTTGCCTGATTTTTGTATTATTTTTTAAACGTCACATTTCATTTTTTGTTCAGAATTTTTATATGATTTTGCGTGTTCTGTCTCAAATTTTGTATATTTTTGACAGATCAAAGACGAGAAGCTGTAAAACCCGCCTATCCCATACTAAATATTGTATCCATTCGCATTACCCACAAAAAAGAGGGAGGAGCCCACGTCTAATAGCGGATTGGTTGGAGGCAAAAGGTCGTAGCTCACATTCGGTTTGTGAAGAATGAGTGTAGAGTAAAAAGGGCTTATATCGCGCAGTACTTGTCATGTAATTTTGAACCTAAATGCTGCTGTTTAATTGAAAGTGGATTTTAATAAAGAGAAATAGCATTATGAAAGATATTAGAAATTATTTTGATCTAATTTTTCAATTAACATTAAAATGTCAATTTATACTTAAATAACTTTAATAGCTTCCGTGGCGCAGTTGGTTAGACGCCGGCAGTGAAACGTGAGTCCGCGGGTTCGATCCCCGCACCGAGAAAGTTTGTATGAACCACAAGAATTTGTCTCGGCTTTTTTATTTATTAGATCGAAAAGTGTCTCGAGGTTTTTTGTACATAATTGATCTTATAGTGGGGTTAGGCATATGTATTTGACTATTGAATATAATTATAATTATGGGATACGACCTAACCCCTCTCCATGGAATTCTCGGTTGAAGAAAGTTAAGAAGTGCAATGCACAGATGAGGCCAATAAAGGATTGCTACAGTATAACTAAAAGAAAGATGTCTGTTGGTAAATGGACCAGACGCGGCTGCCAACGTTCACGGCAGTTTCGGGTTCGAGTCTAAACCTCTATCTTTTTATAATCATGTGTGATGTGTGTAATGATAGTCAATCATTACGCACTGTAGCGGTGAAGGGAAACATCGTGAGGAAACTTGCAATATCAAAGCGATTTGTAAAAATTCTATGGTATGTTAACCCGCTCAAAGCCAGCATGGTATATGGCCTAACCCCTTTCAAAAGAACCTACCATAGGAATCATAATAATAATAAATCTTAATAAGGATAAATCTTTGATTTGTAAAGTCCACTGAAGCTTAAAGGCCAGGTTAATGTTTGGCCTAACCCCTCTCAAAAGAACTGTCTAGTAAACCTGCACCTAGCAATGGCCGATTAAGATTACTAAAGAATAAATATGTATGAAGTCGCTTATGACATATTTCTGTTGAGAAATCTCGATGGCCACGCCTTCCAAAAATAACTGTGAGAAATATATTTGTCTCTTTCTTCCTTTATATCGAAGGAGAAAAGCTCTTAGCGTAAATATTATTTTCTTTTACAAGGAAAGTAAATTGATTATTTATTTCGTCGGCAGAAAATAAATCGTGATAAAATGTAAGATGAAATTTAATTTGTTCCTTTGTTTTAAGATTTCTTCATTGGCGCATTATTCTACGTTAATAATACAACGCTGAAGTCTTGGGTTCGAATCCGGATTGGGCAGTGATATCGGATTTTTCTATTTACACCCAGGAGTCAGGAATTTGTACCCGATATGGCGATAGGATCGCCCTCATCAGTGGGAAACCCCAGGCGAAATGGTTGCCTGGCACCTCTGCCTACCCCTTCTGGGGAAAAAGCGAGGCCTGATGACATAATTATTCTGTTCAATACACTATAAGCTTACGCATTTATCATTGAGGGTTAGGCAGAGGTGTCAGTTCTGTATATTGGAAGAATTAATAACATGGCTCTGAGAATATGGCTGTCTAATAGATTTTTTCTTAACTACGTGGAAATAAAATAAATATTAAATTTTTACATTTTATTTTTTATTTCAATGAATGACGAAACGAGCATGACGTTGGCAGATGGTAAGCGATACGACTTCTCATGAACAGTAGCAAAACCAAGCAACGCCTTGAATTACAAAGCAATTATTGGTATTCCACTGCGCTCACCATCCTGAGATATAACATGTTAAATCTCAACATGTCCAGTAGTTACTCGGCTACAGTGTCCTTCAAACTGAAACACAACAGTGCAGTTACACCGGTGTTTGGCGGGAGAAATAGACATTGCGATGGTACCTACCCAGGCGGCCTCTCACATATGAGAGACCTAAGTACCACCAGTACAATATATTAGACGATAAAAAAATATCATTTTTATTAAAATACATTGTTGTGATATGAGAATGACATCGAATACTTACAATTAAAATGTAACAAAAACATCTCTCGAATCTTGTATGGCAATGATTTAATTATCCGTGAATTCTAAATATGTTAACAATTTTGTCACACGACCCAAAACGCCCATGCCTCGTTAATTAGTGAAAAAAAAAACAAAAAAAAAAAGAAACCGACACGGCGCGTGTCAGATGGCAATAAAAAAAAGCTTGTTGTCAATTTTGCCGCGGTTTTTATGCGTTTAGGACTGTGGCACACAAGTTATTCATTCTTACAAATTGATTTAATCTTTATATTATTTTTCTGTATGAGCACATATTCGTCACACTGTACGATGGTTAGGCCATAATATAGTCGACCAAGCTAGCCTAGTGCGGGTTGGTAGAAATTACATACCATAGAAGTTCTTACCAATCTATGGTATGTTAATTTTACTTTAAGTTTACTTTGATACAAAAAAACACAGAAAGCCGCAGTCTAGATATACCCTGTTTATACTATAAGATATATATTATATACGTCTTATAGAAATCTATCGTAACCATTTTTTATTGCGTAAAAATATAATATCATCCGTCTATCTTGCCACGCTACGTTGTTTATGTTTATTGCAATGAGTAAGGCTATACGAGCATGCCGTTCGCTGATGGTAAGCGATACGACAGCTCATGAACAGTAGCAAAACCAAACAACACCTTGAAATACAAAGCAATACTTGACATTCCATTACGCTCGCCAGGATGGACTTTAGTTTATCTGCCCAAGATATCAGAGTTGGGAGGGAGTGGGGGGGAGGGGGATGGTGTCCCATGTCCCCTGGTACCACTCCCATGAAAAGGTGACGCACCATTCCCGAGAAAAACCAATTAATGTAACCTAACTTTAGTTTAGACTTTAGTTTATTTTGCCACAAACAGAGCGGCGAAAGTGATCACAGGTGGTAGGGATTGAGTCCCTGATTACAACAATACCACTCTTATTTAAAGGTGGTGTATAATTTTCGAGAAATTAATGAAAATATTTTCTAACCTCAAATCACATATTAGGTAAAACGGAACGTTATTAATCGTTATTAATATGTTATTAATGTGATAAATTTTAGTTTCAATAAATGAACTTTATATAATGTTTGTTGTTTTATTTGTTTTTTAAACAACTTGGAAATCATGTTCCGATGGTAGTTAGTGTACCCACTTTGTGGGAAAAATAGGTCGACTTTGTCTCAAAACCGACTTAGAGCACCCCGACTTCACGTAGACTTTTGGATACCACCCCTAGAGTGTATATAAAAGCCGGAGGCGCGGAGGGAGAGCAGCCCCCGCCCGCTGTAACGAAGGATAGGCAACCGTGCGAGCCGTAGCGGCTGAGGCTGGTCGCCGGAGGCGACCAGCAAGCCGAAGCTGCGAAGGTGAGCATGGGTGCCTATCCTTTGTTACGCAAGGGCGAAGGGGCTGCACTTCCCGCAGCGCCGGAGACGTTGCAGAAGTAAATTTGTTCTGACAACAAGTGTTTTGAGGTTAGGTTACATTAATTGGTTTTTCTCGGGAATGGTGCGTCACCTTTTCATGGGAGTGGTACCAGGGGACATGGGACACCTTCCCCCCCCCCACCCCCTCCCAACTCTGATATCTTGGGCAGCTACACTAAAGTTTTACCGCTCGCCATCCTGAGACATAGGATACGTCTCAATATGTCCAGTAGTTACTCTAGCTACAAAGTCTTACAAACAGAAACACAACAGTGCATTTAGACTGTTGTTTGGCGGGGGAAATAGACATTGCGGTGGTACCTACCCAGGCGGCATCTCACATATGAGAGACCCACCAATAAACTACTGTACTCAGTATACCACAACCTTAAAATAATTTGGATGTGTTAAAGCCAGGGGCCTTGGTTTATTTTAGCGGCTAATCAATATCAATCGACTCGTAACAGAAACGTATCGTTTACACTCATTTTATTGTTTTCTCAGAACTTGCCGACTTTTTGCCGCCATTTTTAACTTCACACTACAATAATTGATATGTATGTCCTCGCCAAATTTTAATTTTGCTTAATATGGGTATTACGGGTATACATTTCTATAACAATTATAGAAATGAACACCGACTCAAAAGACCATTATCCAAGCAATAAAATTGGCGCGAAGTCCCCTAATGGCGGATCTGTCAAAATATTTACAAAAACCGCGAGAGTAATTACTTGATCATATCAGGGCTTGTAATGCAATTATGGCTATAAGAAAGGGCTGGAATTATATTATTCGGTTAGAGAATTGTATTATGACTGCCCCCAATTTTATAGATATTATGAAGCCATTATGTTCACTGTTGATTTATTTTTATTATTTGTTTTCATTCTAGCTTTTATTGTTTATAATGTTGGTACTCGGTAGCATTTGTTATCCGATCAATGATGTTTCCGTGAAAATGAATATAAAATAATACTATTTTAATTAGTTAATTTATACAAATTAACTTTTTTTTAGTACGAATGGCGGTACGACTACGGCATTTGCCTGATGGTAAGCGATACGACGGCTCATATACTCGTACATTGGCAAAACCAAACAACACTGAATTTACAAAGCAATGCTTAACATTCCACTGCGCCCGCCATCCTGAGACATAAGTTAAGTCTCAATATTTCCAGTAGTTACTTTGTCTACTCCTTCACACCGGAACACATCAGTGCATTTACACCGGATACGTCTGAGACCAAATTGTTTCACTCTATGCTAAAATCATTTAAAAATTTAAGATAGGTTTCACTATGTTTGGAGTTTCAAAAAGATATAAAATAAATATCAAATTACCCTAATGTTATAGATTTCGTCTGAACGGTGATATAAAATACTGTCTTTATTTTTATTCAATTTTCAATCGACTATCGATAATCGAGTGACGACTTATTTCAGTAACTAGAGATGTACTGGAGCGTGCACCACTTACGTCGGAACACTTTACGCGCTTTCCGCCCTGTCAATATATTTATGTCAATAGCTTTAGGCATTGATTTTAAAACTAAGCATAGGCCCATCATTACATTGAGAGTATCAATAAGGTTGCCACGGAAACCGCGCCATCTATTAGATTTTTTGGAACTACAAAGAAATTAAAATGCTAAAATACCAATGTGTCATTTATTTATTTATTACAAGCAGGCAATAATAGAATATTTTCGATGACTTAGTTATTTCCCTTTACCCTTTCCCGGAACCTTTTACGCGCTCTCCGCCATGTTTGTATATTAATAATTATTAGGGATGAAACGGATAGTGATTTGGCCGGATACCGGATACCGGATATTCGGCTAGCTGCGAGGCCGGAGCGCCGGATATCCGGCTACCGGATATTCGGCCGCTTATAGCGTTACAATTTGATTTGAATATTCACGCGCGATTATAATGATCGGAAATATTCGGACGCGTTCGGCGTGATCGGTACGACTCGGGGGCGTTCGAGTGTAATCACGCCTAAACTACTGAACCGATTTTGATGAAATTTACTACATAGATAGATTAGACAATGGAAAAAGATATAGGCATAAAGATTTTTTTTTATTCCGATGGAAAAGCATAAAATATACGAGTTAAGAACGTAAAGATTCAACATCTAGTGATATATTATACCATGTATATTTGTTAATTTTATTATCCGGTATCCGGCCGAATAGTGAAAATAGGCCGGATACCGGATAGTTACCGGATATCCGTTTCATCTCTAATAATTATCAATTTAGGTTACTGGGCACTGGGTATACAGACTGCTACCGAAAACGAAGCCACGTGGTAGTTGTAGTGACTTCTGACACAATGCAAATAAACATTTCACGACATTTGTATTGCTACTTTTTAAATATCAACGTATTTGGGTGCATGATCGTAGCCAGCCGTGGGATCAGGGTGGGGCAACAGCCTTAAATCATATGTAATTAGCAAACTGTCCCCACGGTATTCTTCTATAACACCCTGTTTTTGTGTTTATAATTCTAATTATCCTAAATACCTTGTTATTGCTCACTTGCCTAGTACTTTACCTAGATAATTTATTTTTTTAGAGTTGGTTAGGTACCTTACAGATCAAAGCCAGGATGGGGCAAGCGCCCCACTCTACCCCACCCTGGCTACGCCCATGTTTGGGTGGTAAATCCATAGTTTTTGCAATAATAAATTATTTAAACCCTTGCGTAACATAGCGTCTTTAAAAATAAAACCATTATTATTTTAAGGAATACTACCGATTAACCATCCAAATGCGACGAAAGGACAAAAAAATACCTTTTTTTTTGTAAAATTTATCTGATGTCTGAAGTCAAAATCTACCACTGGGCTTCGTTTTCGGTAGCAGTCTAACTGTGAACTGTGTATCTAGTGTATATTTGATCGAAGGTATGACCTGGGTTAGTAACACTTACCAACAATAACTCAAAAAATGTCGCGTATCCATAACGATGCCATCTTAACATTTGATCGCCTCCCAAGTCCTCACTTTGTGACGCAGTGGTGACGTCACACCAGCTCTTACTGGGTTCAAAGTTATTGGTGACCATAGCCAGGAAGTAAAGGATGGAATGTACATAGTCTGTGTCTTTGGCTACTGCAGGATATTCTTCAATGATGTGCTGTTTAACTCTGTAAGAGAAGGCAAAAGATATTCTCTATTTATATTCATTATAGGAAGTCCACTGCTGAACATAGGTATTCTGT
Organism: Hyles euphorbiae; assembly: GCA_023078785.2. Classification (NCBI taxonomy): domain Eukaryota; kingdom Metazoa; phylum Arthropoda; class Insecta; order Lepidoptera; family Sphingidae; genus Hyles; species Hyles euphorbiae. Next base: position 1,310,617 of record CM041054.1, on the reverse strand, counting down.
AAGGATCCTGGATCCCCACATTAATCTGAGGTGTAGTATTTTTATTTTTATTTATTTATATATGCTTTATTGTACATTGAAATGAAAGACACATACAAGTACTTTTAAAATAAAGACATGGTTAAAATAGGCGACCTTATCGCTAGCTGCGATCTCTTCCAAGCAACCTTTGGATGGATTATTGTGAAATTAAAATACAGGGTAGTGCAAATAGTGAGAGAATAATAATAATAAACAATAATAATTGATGTACATGCTATATTATATTAATTTACATAATATAAATACAAACATACTAATATGTAAGAATGTGTAGTATTATGTAAGAATTAAGATATGCATATTGTTATATAGACTTAAGACCTATGACATAAATATAAGACATTTGTAATCGATGGAAGATGGCTTAAATCATATTCATACCAGAACACTGGTTTTATTAACAAAGCTACCTACAATGGAACAAATAAATAAAAATAATTAATAAACACACCCACCAGTCACACACATAGTCCTGACTCCACACTCAGATCGATTTGTGTCGTATCAGGAACTATGAGGGACTTTTCGGTCTCACCAAGACCCAGACCTGAAAAAAATACCTGTGGTTCACACAAATACTTGTATTCAGCTAAATACTTCGGTAATGCATAAGCAGTTATTTTATTCAGTTGTTATTTTCGTCATTTCACAACGCTAGATAGATGGATCTCTAATATCTGAAGGTCAAGTTTCTAGTCATTGGTCAAAGATCAATTGAGTGATGAGATAATGACTGCTTATCGACAGTTAGAGGTACATATGTGACCATGCTTCCGACATGTTTAGTCGTGTTATTCGCAATTCGATTGACATAGTAAGTCTTTTTTTTTTCTTCTTATTCTGATTTTAAAACTAAGGAAATGTTCTTTTATTTTTTATTGATTTAGAAACTAATAAGCCTATTGACACAAATATATGTACAATTCTAGTCGACCATTAGTGAAACTAGTCGTCGCTCGCAAGGTTTTTAAAAATGCTTGCTTTTATGACAGAAAGTTTAATAAAAATTAAGATCGTTTTGTAAAAAGTGCGTGGTGGCCTGTTGGTAAACGGACTAGACGTGACTGCCAACATATATACGGTGGTCGCGGGTTCAAATCCAGACTTTTCGGAGTTATATGTGTATTGATAGTCAATGACCACACAATTTAACGGTGAAGGAAAACATCGTGAGGAAACCTGCATATCTTAGCGATTTCTATGGTGTGTAAAGTCCGCCTTGCACTAGGCCAGCGCGGTGTACTATATGGCCTAACAACTCTCACTCGTACTCTCGATTGTAGAGGAGGCCCGTGCCCTACAGTGAGACGTACATAATATATGGGCTGATAAAACAGAAACAGTGATAAAACATCTTATCACCATTTAGACGAAATCTATTAAATAATTATTTCAATGCGATTTTAGGTCGTATTATGAGAACTCCAAATGTACTAAAGTGTAGAGGTCCTTAGTTTTTAAATCAAAGGATAAGCCCTTCAGTATATTTAGTTATTTAAAATATGGTCGTAAAAATCGTGTGGGCGGCAAAAAAAATTGTCTCAGTGCGGGGATTGAACGCACGGCCTCTCACAGTCGAAGTTTGACCAACTGCGCCACGGAGGCTGTCAAATCAAATGACAATTCGTCTTATTGTTGGGCCAATACCATACAGGGTATCTCAAGACTGCTACCGAAAACGAAGCCGGGTGGTAGTTTTAGTGACTTCAGACACAATGCAACAGAAAATGTTGAAAAAAAGCGACGATTTTTTTTGTATTTTTTTTCCTATAGTCGTATTTGGATGGCAAATTCATTTTTTTCCTAAAATAGTAGTGTATACCCTTTTATTTATAAGGACTTTAAATTATTATTTTAGCAAAAAGTATGGATTTACCACTCAAAAATTACGATATTTAAAAAATCATAAAAAAATGTCGCGTTTTTTTGCGAAAATTTTAGTTGCATTGTGTTTGTACTCACTAAAACTACCACCCGGCTTCGTTTTCGGTAGCAGTCTTGAGATACCCAGTATATGTATGTGACTTATACTGGGTACTTTAGTGTATTAATTTGTATATTTCAGTGCCCAAGCTACCTATGACACTATCGTGGTTGGCCTGGGCTCAGCTGGGACCACAGCCGCGTCTACCCTGGCCCAAGCTGGGAAGAGAGTCCTAGCGTTGGACGCCCAGGATAGAATAGGAGGACGAGTCAATACTGTGCCGTTTGGAAACGGGATAGTTGAAGTTGGCGCGGAATGGTGAGTGAACCTTAACTGCTTCGTTCGTTCATTCATTCGTTCACTCCGTTCTGTATAATCAATCTATCTTTCACAAGAGATTTCATTAGATATTTCGATGCAATTCATGTTTCAGATAACAAAGATAGTGAGGTATAGATACGGTGCATATATTTATAGATAGCAAGATCAGATAAAAATATATGTCTATATTTGTTTAATTAAGCGTAGAATTGTACCGACATTGTAACGTAGCTATTTCAACCCCTTGTTAAAGATAGATAGGGTATACAGAACGGCCGTTAGACGTTCATTCAGGCAGTTATTCATTCATTCGATGATAGCTCGTCTACGGTCTACGGCAGTCTAGTCACGGACCGCTAACAAATTTTTTGTTGGAACTCCGTAAAAAAATATTTTGGGAAGGATACAGGTTACTATTTTACAATGTACAATAGTATAGGGTCTGTGCCTTTTATTAATCAATGATTTCTACATATTTGGTATTTTGCGAACCGCCTTCAATATGTTATGCATATATTTTGATTTGTTGGCTAGTCTAGTCAATAAGCAAATAAATCAAAGTTAGTTTTGAAGATTTTTACTTTTTATTGCCAATTTTAGTTATATTCTTTTTAATATTGACAAGTATTTAAATGATCATTTCCTGATTAATACATTAAAAGTTTACTGAGTAGCTGCGGACCCCACTTTAAGAAACCCTGCTCTGTTGAAACCTCAATGATGTGAAACTTGGGCCCCACTATATAAATTTATTAGATCGAAAAGTGTCTCGAGGTTTTTTGTACATAATTGATCTTATAGTGGGGTTAGGCATATGTATTTGACTATTGAATATAATTATAATTATGGGATACGACCTAACCCCTCTCCATGGAATTCTCGGTTGAAGAAAGTTAAGAAGTGCAATGCACAGATGAGGCCAATAAAGGATTGCTACAGTATAACTAAAAGAAAGATGTCTGTTGGTAAATGGACCAGACGCGGCTGCCAACGTTCACGGCAGTTTCGGGTTCGAGTCTAAACCTCTATCTTTTTATAATCATGTGTGATGTGTGTAATGATAGTCAATCATTACGCACTGTAGCGGTGAAGGGAAACATCGTGAGGAAACTTGCAATATCAAAGCGATTTGTAAAAATTCTATGGTATGTTAACCCGCTCAAAGCCAGCATGGTATATGGCCTAACCCCTTTCAAAAGAACCTACCATAGGAATCATAATAATAATAAATCTTAATAAGGATAAATCTTTGATTTGTAAAGTCCACTGAAGCTTAAAGGCCAGGTTAATGTTTGGCCTAACCCCTCTCAAAAGAACTGTCTAGTAAACCTGCACCTAGCAATGGCCGATTAAGATTACTAAAGAATAAATATGTATGAAGTCGCTTATGACATATTTCTGTTGAGAAATCTCGATGGCCACGCCTTCCAAAAATAACTGTGAGAAATATATTTGTCTCTTTCTTCCTTTATATCGAAGGAGAAAAGCTCTTAGCGTAAATATTATTTTCTTTTACAAGGAAAGTAAATTGATTATTTATTTCGTCGGCAGAAAATAAATCGTGATAAAATGTAAGATGAAATTTAATTTGTTCCTTTGTTTTAAGATTTCTTCATTGGCGCATTATTCTACGTTAATAATACAACGCTGAAGTCTTGGGTTCGAATCCGGATTGGGCAGTGATATCGGATTTTTCTATTTACACCCAGGAGTCAGGAATTTGTACCCGATATGGCGATAGGATCGCCCTCATCAGTGGGAAACCCCAGGCGAAATGGTTGCCTGGCACCTCTGCCTACCCCTTCTGGGGAAAAAGCGAGGCCTGATGACATAATTATTCTGTTCAATACACTATAAGCTTACGCATTTATCATTGAGGGTTAGGCAGAGGTGTCAGTTCTGTATATTGGAAGAATTAATAACATGGCTCTGAGAATATGGCTGTCTAATAGATTTTTTCTTAACTACGTGGAAATAAAATAAATATTAAATTTTTACATTTTATTTTTTATTTCAATGAATGACGAAACGAGCATGACGTTGGCAGATGGTAAGCGATACGACTTCTCATGAACAGTAGCAAAACCAAGCAACGCCTTGAATTACAAAGCAATTATTGGTATTCCACTGCGCTCACCATCCTGAGATATAACATGTTAAATCTCAACATGTCCAGTAGTTACTCGGCTACAGTGTCCTTCAAACTGAAACACAACAGTGCAGTTACACCGGTGTTTGGCGGGAGAAATAGACATTGCGATGGTACCTACCCAGGCGGCCTCTCACATATGAGAGACCTAAGTACCACCAGTACAATATATTAGACGATAAAAAAATATCATTTTTATTAAAATACATTGTTGTGATATGAGAATGACATCGAATACTTACAATTAAAATGTAACAAAAACATCTCTCGAATCTTGTATGGCAATGATTTAATTATCCGTGAATTCTAAATATGTTAACAATTTTGTCACACGACCCAAAACGCCCATGCCTCGTTAATTAGTGAAAAAAAAAACAAAAAAAAAAAGAAACCGACACGGCGCGTGTCAGATGGCAATAAAAAAAAGCTTGTTGTCAATTTTGCCGCGGTTTTTATGCGTTTAGGACTGTGGCACACAAGTTATTCATTCTTACAAATTGATTTAATCTTTATATTATTTTTCTGTATGAGCACATATTCGTCACACTGTACGATGGTTAGGCCATAATATAGTCGACCAAGCTAGCCTAGTGCGGGTTGGTAGAAATTACATACCATAGAAGTTCTTACCAATCTATGGTATGTTAATTTTACTTTAAGTTTACTTTGATACAAAAAAACACAGAAAGCCGCAGTCTAGATATACCCTGTTTATACTATAAGATATATATTATATACGTCTTATAGAAATCTATCGTAACCATTTTTTATTGCGTAAAAATATAATATCATCCGTCTATCTTGCCACGCTACGTTGTTTATGTTTATTGCAATGAGTAAGGCTATACGAGCATGCCGTTCGCTGATGGTAAGCGATACGACAGCTCATGAACAGTAGCAAAACCAAACAACACCTTGAAATACAAAGCAATACTTGACATTCCATTACGCTCGCCAGGATGGACTTTAGTTTATCTGCCCAAGATATCAGAGTTGGGAGGGAGTGGGGGGGAGGGGGATGGTGTCCCATGTCCCCTGGTACCACTCCCATGAAAAGGTGACGCACCATTCCCGAGAAAAACCAATTAATGTAACCTAACTTTAGTTTAGACTTTAGTTTATTTTGCCACAAACAGAGCGGCGAAAGTGATCACAGGTGGTAGGGATTGAGTCCCTGATTACAACAATACCACTCTTATTTAAAGGTGGTGTATAATTTTCGAGAAATTAATGAAAATATTTTCTAACCTCAAATCACATATTAGGTAAAACGGAACGTTATTAATCGTTATTAATATGTTATTAATGTGATAAATTTTAGTTTCAATAAATGAACTTTATATAATGTTTGTTGTTTTATTTGTTTTTTAAACAACTTGGAAATCATGTTCCGATGGTAGTTAGTGTACCCACTTTGTGGGAAAAATAGGTCGACTTTGTCTCAAAACCGACTTAGAGCACCCCGACTTCACGTAGACTTTTGGATACCACCCCTAGAGTGTATATAAAAGCCGGAGGCGCGGAGGGAGAGCAGCCCCCGCCCGCTGTAACGAAGGATAGGCAACCGTGCGAGCCGTAGCGGCTGAGGCTGGTCGCCGGAGGCGACCAGCAAGCCGAAGCTGCGAAGGTGAGCATGGGTGCCTATCCTTTGTTACGCAAGGGCGAAGGGGCTGCACTTCCCGCAGCGCCGGAGACGTTGCAGAAGTAAATTTGTTCTGACAACAAGTGTTTTGAGGTTAGGTTACATTAATTGGTTTTTCTCGGGAATGGTGCGTCACCTTTTCATGGGAGTGGTACCAGGGGACATGGGACACCTTCCCCCCCCCCACCCCCTCCCAACTCTGATATCTTGGGCAGCTACACTAAAGTTTTACCGCTCGCCATCCTGAGACATAGGATACGTCTCAATATGTCCAGTAGTTACTCTAGCTACAAAGTCTTACAAACAGAAACACAACAGTGCATTTAGACTGTTGTTTGGCGGGGGAAATAGACATTGCGGTGGTACCTACCCAGGCGGCATCTCACATATGAGAGACCCACCAATAAACTACTGTACTCAGTATACCACAACCTTAAAATAATTTGGATGTGTTAAAGCCAGGGGCCTTGGTTTATTTTAGCGGCTAATCAATATCAATCGACTCGTAACAGAAACGTATCGTTTACACTCATTTTATTGTTTTCTCAGAACTTGCCGACTTTTTGCCGCCATTTTTAACTTCACACTACAATAATTGATATGTATGTCCTCGCCAAATTTTAATTTTGCTTAATATGGGTATTACGGGTATACATTTCTATAACAATTATAGAAATGAACACCGACTCAAAAGACCATTATCCAAGCAATAAAATTGGCGCGAAGTCCCCTAATGGCGGATCTGTCAAAATATTTACAAAAACCGCGAGAGTAATTACTTGATCATATCAGGGCTTGTAATGCAATTATGGCTATAAGAAAGGGCTGGAATTATATTATTCGGTTAGAGAATTGTATTATGACTGCCCCCAATTTTATAGATATTATGAAGCCATTATGTTCACTGTTGATTTATTTTTATTATTTGTTTTCATTCTAGCTTTTATTGTTTATAATGTTGGTACTCGGTAGCATTTGTTATCCGATCAATGATGTTTCCGTGAAAATGAATATAAAATAATACTATTTTAATTAGTTAATTTATACAAATTAACTTTTTTTTAGTACGAATGGCGGTACGACTACGGCATTTGCCTGATGGTAAGCGATACGACGGCTCATATACTCGTACATTGGCAAAACCAAACAACACTGAATTTACAAAGCAATGCTTAACATTCCACTGCGCCCGCCATCCTGAGACATAAGTTAAGTCTCAATATTTCCAGTAGTTACTTTGTCTACTCCTTCACACCGGAACACATCAGTGCATTTACACCGGATACGTCTGAGACCAAATTGTTTCACTCTATGCTAAAATCATTTAAAAATTTAAGATAGGTTTCACTATGTTTGGAGTTTCAAAAAGATATAAAATAAATATCAAATTACCCTAATGTTATAGATTTCGTCTGAACGGTGATATAAAATACTGTCTTTATTTTTATTCAATTTTCAATCGACTATCGATAATCGAGTGACGACTTATTTCAGTAACTAGAGATGTACTGGAGCGTGCACCACTTACGTCGGAACACTTTACGCGCTTTCCGCCCTGTCAATATATTTATGTCAATAGCTTTAGGCATTGATTTTAAAACTAAGCATAGGCCCATCATTACATTGAGAGTATCAATAAGGTTGCCACGGAAACCGCGCCATCTATTAGATTTTTTGGAACTACAAAGAAATTAAAATGCTAAAATACCAATGTGTCATTTATTTATTTATTACAAGCAGGCAATAATAGAATATTTTCGATGACTTAGTTATTTCCCTTTACCCTTTCCCGGAACCTTTTACGCGCTCTCCGCCATGTTTGTATATTAATAATTATTAGGGATGAAACGGATAGTGATTTGGCCGGATACCGGATACCGGATATTCGGCTAGCTGCGAGGCCGGAGCGCCGGATATCCGGCTACCGGATATTCGGCCGCTTATAGCGTTACAATTTGATTTGAATATTCACGCGCGATTATAATGATCGGAAATATTCGGACGCGTTCGGCGTGATCGGTACGACTCGGGGGCGTTCGAGTGTAATCACGCCTAAACTACTGAACCGATTTTGATGAAATTTACTACATAGATAGATTAGACAATGGAAAAAGATATAGGCATAAAGATTTTTTTTTATTCCGATGGAAAAGCATAAAATATACGAGTTAAGAACGTAAAGATTCAACATCTAGTGATATATTATACCATGTATATTTGTTAATTTTATTATCCGGTATCCGGCCGAATAGTGAAAATAGGCCGGATACCGGATAGTTACCGGATATCCGTTTCATCTCTAATAATTATCAATTTAGGTTACTGGGCACTGGGTATACAGACTGCTACCGAAAACGAAGCCACGTGGTAGTTGTAGTGACTTCTGACACAATGCAAATAAACATTTCACGACATTTGTATTGCTACTTTTTAAATATCAACGTATTTGGGTGCATGATCGTAGCCAGCCGTGGGATCAGGGTGGGGCAACAGCCTTAAATCATATGTAATTAGCAAACTGTCCCCACGGTATTCTTCTATAACACCCTGTTTTTGTGTTTATAATTCTAATTATCCTAAATACCTTGTTATTGCTCACTTGCCTAGTACTTTACCTAGATAATTTATTTTTTTAGAGTTGGTTAGGTACCTTACAGATCAAAGCCAGGATGGGGCAAGCGCCCCACTCTACCCCACCCTGGCTACGCCCATGTTTGGGTGGTAAATCCATAGTTTTTGCAATAATAAATTATTTAAACCCTTGCGTAACATAGCGTCTTTAAAAATAAAACCATTATTATTTTAAGGAATACTACCGATTAACCATCCAAATGCGACGAAAGGACAAAAAAATACCTTTTTTTTTGTAAAATTTATCTGATGTCTGAAGTCAAAATCTACCACTGGGCTTCGTTTTCGGTAGCAGTCTAACTGTGAACTGTGTATCTAGTGTATATTTGATCGAAGGTATGACCTGGGTTAGTAACACTTACCAACAATAACTCAAAAAATGTCGCGTATCCATAACGATGCCATCTTAACATTTGATCGCCTCCCAAGTCCTCACTTTGTGACGCAGTGGTGACGTCACACCAGCTCTTACTGGGTTCAAAGTTATTGGTGACCATAGCCAGGAAGTAAAGGATGGAATGTACATAGTCTGTGTCTTTGGCTACTGCAGGATATTCTTCAATGATGTGCTGTTTAACTCTGTAAGAGAAGGCAAAAGATATTCTCTATTTATATTCATTATAGGAAGTCCACTGCTGAACATAGGTATTCTGTAAGGATCCTGGATCCCCACATTAATCTGAGGTGTAGTATTTTTATTTTTATTTATTTATATATGCTTTATTGTACATTGAAATGAAAGACACATACAAGTACTTTTAAAATAAAGACATGGTTAAAATAGGCGACCTTATCGCTAGCTGCGATCTCTTCCAAGCAACCTTTGGATGGATTATTGTGAAATTAAAATACAGGGTAGTGCAAATAGTGAGAGAATAATAATAATAAACAATAATAATTGATGTACATGCTATATTATATTAATTTACATAATATAAATACAAACATACTAATATGTAAGAATGTGTAGTATTATGTAAGAATTAAGATATGCATATTGTTATATAGACTTAAGACCTATGACATAAATATAAGACATTTGTAATCGATGGAAGATGGCTTAAATCATATTCATACCAGAACACTGGTTTTATTAACAAAGCTACCTACAATGGAACAAATAAATAAAAATAATTAATAAACACACCCACCAGTCACACACATAGTCCTGACTCCACACTCAGATCGATTTGTGTCGTATCAGGAACTATGAGGGACTTTTCGGTCTCACCAAGACCCAGACCTGAAAAAAATACCTGTGGTTCACACAAATACTTGTATTCAGCTAAATACTTCGGTAATGCATAAGCAGTTATTTTATTCAGTTGTTATTTTCGTCATTTCACAACGCTAGATAGATGGATCTCTAATATCTGAAGGTCAAGTTTCTAGTCATTGGTCAAAGATCAATTGAGTGATGAGATAATGACTGCTTATCGACAGTTAGAGGTACATATGTGACCATGCTTCCGACATGTTTAGTCGTGTTATTCGCAATTCGATTGACATAGTAAGTCTTTTTTTTTTCTTCTTATTCTGATTTTAAAACTAAGGAAATGTTCTTTTATTTTTTATTGATTTAGAAACTAATAAGCCTATTGACACAAATATATGTACAATTCTAGTCGACCATTAGTGAAACTAGTCGTCGCTCGCAAGGTTTTTAAAAATGCTTGCTTTTATGACAGAAAGTTTAATAAAAATTAAGATCGTTTTGTAAAAAGTGCGTGGTGGCCTGTTGGTAAACGGACTAGACGTGACTGCCAACATATATACGGTGGTCGCGGGTTCAAATCCAGACTTTTCGGAGTTATATGTGTATTGATAGTCAATGACCACACAATTTAACGGTGAAGGAAAACATCGTGAGGAAACCTGCATATCTTAGCGATTTCTATGGTGTGTAAAGTCCGCCTTGCACTAGGCCAGCGCGGTGTACTATATGGCCTAACAACTCTCACTCGTACTCTCGATTGTAGAGGAGGCCCGTGCCCTACAGTGAGACGTACATAATATATGGGCTGATAAAACAGAAACAGTGATAAAACATCTTATCACCATTTAGACGAAATCTATTAAATAATTATTTCAATGCGATTTTAGGTCGTATTATGAGAACTCCAAATGTACTAAAGTGTAGAGGTCCTTAGTTTTTAAATCAAAGGATAAGCCCTTCAGTATATTTAGTTATTTAAAATATGGTCGTAAAAATCGTGTGGGCGGCAAAAAAAATTGTCTCAGTGCGGGGATTGAACGCACGGCCTCTCACAGTCGAAGTTTGACCAACTGCGCCACGGAGGCTGTCAAATCAAATGACAATTCGTCTTATTGTTGGGCCAATACCATACAGGGTATCTCAAGACTGCTACCGAAAACGAAGCCGGGTGGTAGTTTTAGTGACTTCAGACACAATGCAACAGAAAATGTTGAAAAAAAGCGACGATTTTTTTTGTATTTTTTTTCCTATAGTCGTATTTGGATGGCAAATTCATTTTTTTCCTAAAATAGTAGTGTATACCCTTTTATTTATAAGGACTTTAAATTATTATTTTAGCAAAAAGTATGGATTTACCACTCAAAAATTACGATATTTAAAAAATCATAAAAAAATGTCGCGTTTTTTTGCGAAAATTTTAGTTGCATTGTGTTTGTACTCACTAAAACTACCACCCGGCTTCGTTTTCGGTAGCAGTCTTGAGATACCCAGTATATGTATGTGACTTATACTGGGTACTTTAGTGTATTAATTTGTATATTTCAGTGCCCAAGCTACCTATGACACTATCGTGGTTGGCCTGGGCTCAGCTGGGACCACAGCCGCGTCTACCCTGGCCCAAGCTGGGAAGAGAGTCCTAGCGTTGGACGCCCAGGATAGAATAGGAGGACGAGTCAATACTGTGCCGTTTGGAAACGGGATAGTTGAAGTTGGCGCGGAATGGTGAGTGAACCTTAACTGCTTCGTTCGTTCATTCATTCGTTCACTCCGTTCTGTATAATCAATCTATCTTTCACAAGAGATTTCATTAGATATTTCGATGCAATTCATGTTTCAGATAACAAAGATAGTGAGGTATAGATACGGTGCATATATTTATAGATAGCAAGATCAGATAAAAATATATGTCTATATTTGTTTAATTAAGCGTAGAATTGTACCGACATTGTAACGTAGCTATTTCAACCCCTTGTTAAAGATAGATAGGGTATACAGAACGGCCGTTAGACGTTCATTCAGGCAGTTATTCATTCATTCGATGATAGCTCGTCTACGGTCTACGGCAGTCTAGTCACGGACCGCTAACAAATTTTTTGTTGGAACTCCGTAAAAAAATATTTTGGGAAGGATACAGGTTACTATTTTACAATGTACAATAGTATAGGGTCTGTGCCTTTTATTAATCAATGATTTCTACATATTTGGTATTTTGCGAACCGCCTTCAATATGTTATGCATATATTTTGATTTGTTGGCTAGTCTAGTCAATAAGCAAATAAATCAAAGTTAGTTTTGAAGATTTTTACTTTTTATTGCCAATTTTAGTTATATTCTTTTTAATATTGACAAGTATTTAAATGATCATTTCCTGATTAATACATTAAAAGTTTACTGAGTAGCTGCGGACCCCACTTTAAGAAACCCTGCTCTGTTGAAACCTCAATGATGTGAAACTTGGGCCCCACTATATAAATCCGAAATTCGAATCTTCGTGACGTTTTTCGTTTCGAAACCTACTCTTTAACACGAAATTCGAATCTTCGGATCGAAGAATTAATGATGCGAATATATCGGCAATCCGAACATTTACATTTTTATTTACTATATTCACCCGAAACGAAGTTCGAAACTTCGGACGAACGAAGTTTGTGACGATACGAATGTACCTATTCTGTTAATTTTCGGATTGCCGATATATTGGAATAATTCATTCTTCGATCCGAAGATTCGAATTTCGTGTGGCAGAGTAGGTTTCGAAACGAAAAACGTCACGAAGTTTCGAACTTCGTTTCGGATTAATATAGTAGGGCCCCTTATTCATTATTTTCGCAGGATACACGGTTCAGAAGACAGCTTCGTGTACGAATTAGCAGTCAAGAACAACATTAGCATAATATCAGATAGTTTTGGCGAGCTGATATTTAATTCCGATGGTACTCCAGCTGATGTTAACGTGATCGATGATATAATTGAGTATATGATTGAGGCTACCAGCCATCCGCCGAAAGATCCAGAACCTTTAGGACAATATCTCACAAGGAGGTTAGTTGATACATTATATTGCCCGATGCAACACTGTCACAAATCACAATGCAACTTTCGCAATGCAAAATTCGTGTAACGTTATTTATGGATGGCCCCTAACTTAATGTTAAAAAAATGGTGACCACATAATATAGTACAAAATGTAGATTATTTTTAACATAGAATGGAAACGTTACACCAGCGGGTGTGGATTATAATGACGCGTGTTAGGCATGGATGGATCCACCCTTTTTACGCCGGGTGGGGGGGGGGGTCATAAAATTCATGTCAGACCATTCGTTCGGATTTCAATACTCCAATTCAGCTGTGATTTGTGAACACACACTTTTTTACTTTATTTATCTACATACAAAGAATAAAATGTGCTTATCAACAAGATTAAAAATTTTATCAATTTGGAGCCAACCCAAGGGGGTCAGGACCCCCATGACCTCCCCCGCATGGATCCGCCGTTGGTGTCAGGGAAACGCCTCCGGAAACAAACAGACGGAGACTCACGCCTTTTTCCCAGAAGGGGCAGGCATGGGTACCAGGACACCCACATTTCACTATGCACGTGCATTGGGCAGGTCTATCACCATATCGGGCACTAATTCCTGACTTCTGACTGACAATGAATATAAAAATCCAATATGACTTTGTCCAACTTTTAATGTGAATTCCTTGTTGAACATCGTAATGAATAAAATAAATTGTTGTTATGACTGCCTCGGTGGCCTAGTTCTAATACGGTACGGTTACAAAGCCGAGGTCTCGGGTTCGAATACCGGATTGGGCAAAGTGATATTGGATTTTTCTATTCATTATCAGCCAGAGTCAGGAATTTGTGCCCGATAATGCGATGGGCTCGCCATCTACTACATCGTGTGAAATGTGGGTGTCTTCACACCTCTGCCTACCCCTTCTGGGAAAAAGGCGTGAGTTTATGTATGTAATTATTGTTACAGAGTAAAACAGCACTTGAATGAAAAATATACCGCCTTGGCCAATGATACGAAGTATGTGGAATCAATACTTCATTTCCTAGACCTGGTGACAAACAATATTGACGCGAGCAATGATTGGAATGATGTGACTACTGAATCACGTTATGAGGAATTGAAAGGCGATCAAGCGCTTAGCTGGCACACTAATGGATACAAGACTTTCTTTGAGATTCTATTGGTGAGTATCTTGATCTATATGGCGCAATCGGTTAGACAATACAAGACCCACAACACAAGACTCGGATCTTAGTGTAGAGCTTCATACAAAGCGCGCTAAATCAACGCACACATAGACAGCGTTCACCGACACGATATTCGAAACCAGTCGAGACCACTGCGAGAGCGAGTTTCAACCTTTGCGCGAACGCCGAGCGTAGTGTAAGTGTGGCAACAAAAGTGAAGTACATACACAAGCTTGATTTCTGTTAGTATTCTGTGGTAGAGTCATGACTATGTATATAACTGTTAGGTGAACTTTATTTATTATTATTTACCTTTTGAGGGGAGAATTGAGGATAAATAATGCTTGGATAGTATCTAGCGATTTTAAAATATACATAATGTAGTAGATGCAGCTAATCACACAGATAAAGTTGCGGGCAAAAGCTATTAATTAATATAATTTCTTAAAGATCTTTTCTGTTCCATCTCTTATGTACATAATTTACTGTGCAAAAATGTTATTTCTTTTGTATCTGTAGTCAATAAAACTACCACCCAGCTTCGTTTTCGTTAACAGTCTTGATATATCCCTATCACTCCTCACTCTAGTATTTCACAATTCCTTCAGAACACATACAACAACGGCCCTGGCTACCCCACCTTGGAAGTGCAGCTGAACAAGGAGGTGACGAATATCTCCTGGCCCCAGGATCCGGTGTCTCCCGTGCTGGTCTCCTGCAAGGACGGTAGCTCCTACTCTGCCACCAATGTTATAGTCACAGTCTCACTTGGAGTCCTGAAGGACAGGTAAGGACTTTGTTTATTTAAATCTTTATTGAACACATTAAAAAAGTACAATGTATAGAAACATGAATATAAAAAAAGTGTAAATGTCAGTTCTATCGCTTAAAGTAAAATCTTACAGACAACTATGGGATGGATTTAGAAGCAGGAGAAAGAGAGGGCAGTGCAAAATAAATAACGTAATTTTTTTCCCCCCAGTTAAGAAAACGGTTTCCTTCTTATTTCTATGGCAATGATTAGCGAGATGAACATACCATTCGACTGATGGTAAGCGTTACGAACGCTCATGGACAGTAGCAAAACCACAATGCAATGCTTGGCTTTCCACTGCACTCGCTGAGACGTACGATGTTAAGTCTTAACTCTCAATATGTCCAGTAGTTACTTAGACTACAATGTCCTTCAAACCGGAACACAACAGTGCATTTACACTGCTGTTTAGCACGAGAAATAGACGCTTTTTTTTTTTTTTTTTTTTTTTATTGCTATGAATGACGAGACGAGCAAGCCGTTCGCCTGATGGTAAGCGATACGACCGCTCATAAACAGTAGCAACATTCCACTGCGCTCGCCATCCTGAGACATAAGATGTTAAGTCTCAATATGTCCAGTAGTTGCTCTGGCTACAATGCCCTTCAATCCGAAACACAACAGTGCACTTACGCAGTGTTGTTTCACGGGAGAAATAGACATTGCGGTGGTACCTACCCAGATGGCCTCTCACATATGAGAGACCTACCACCAGTACGCTGCGGTGGTAGGTACTTACCCAGGTGGCATCTGACATCAGTTATCAGTATCAGCCCATATACGTCCCTCTGCAGGGCACGGGCCTCCTCTACAATCGAGAGTTCGTTTGCGGAAGCTGAATCCACTATTCTGGCTTAGTGCAAGGTTGGCCTAACATACAGAGTGACAAAAAACTTTGCCCGATCGATAAAAATGTTACCACGCATCATTAAAGTGTTCTATGTAAAGATTCGTTTCAAACAATGAGATTACACCGGGTATATCAAGACTGCTACCGAAAACGAAGCCGGGTGGTAGTTTTAGTCAGTGCAAACACAATGCAACTAAAATTTTCGCAAAAAACGCGTCAATTATTTTTATGACTTTTTAAATATCGTAATTTCTGGGTGGTAAAACCATAGTTTTTGCTAAAATAACAATTTAAACTCTTTTATACCTTAGAGTATTTATAAATAAAAGGGCATACACTATTATTTTAGGAAAAAGATGTTTTTACCACCCAAATATGGCCATAGGAAAAAAATAACAAAAAAAGACGCTTTTTTTTCAACATTTTCTGTTGCAATGTGTCTGATAACACTACCACCCGGCTTCGTTTTCGGTAGCAGAGTTGAGATACCCTGTATTACTATGTATAAAGAAGCTATCCCATACAAATATCTTTTTTGATTTTGATAAAAGTTGTTACTAAAGCGCTACAGTATGGAACAAATATTACTCGTCTAACCAAACAGTATAACCATGCTGCGCTAAACCGCTTTCAGGGTGTAGTTTTCTCGCGACCAAAAGGTCGAAAGCGCCTTGAATTTGAAACTGCACGTAGTAGCACATTTTTCACAAAAAACATCTTATATAGTGAAACATTAATATCAATTTCAAATAATATAAAATAAATTGAAAATAAAGAAACTCACTCACTGCAACCAATCGCGGTGATAACAAGCAAAGTGCGTTTCTGAATTTTAAGAATGTCTGGTGTTGTAAGAATTTAAAACAATACTGATACTAAAATGTGTATTATAATTTATAACTTACGATAATTATGTTATCTTTGATTATAATTTCTTTCGTATTTTTTTGTACTGTATAGACACTCTTGAAAACTTATGCAGGTAATCTAAGGCTAATAAATCTTTGTGTTCCGGGTGTTTGTGAGACCGCCAAGTCTCTCGTAGTTTCTGATACCCACGACACAAGACCTAATTGATTTTAATGTGGGGTCAGGACTATGTATGTGACTGTTGGGTGTTATTTATTTATTTATAATTACCATAGTTAATCCATTTCAGGTACAAAACCCTATTCACCCCATCACTACCAGAAGATAAAGTGACCAGCATTGAAAAAATGTCGTTTGGAGGGCTTACCAAAATAATTCTGGCTTTTGACGAAGTTTGGTGGCCTAAAAAGACATTTTTAGGATTCCTGTGGAGCGAGGAAGATAGGAAGGCTGTCCCAGAGGAGGATAAATGGATTACCAGGGTGGACGGGCCTAGTTTCTCGACAGGTTCCAATAATACATTGACTTTGTGGGTTAACGGACAAGACTCTGCAAAAGTAAGTAATTTTTATACCTTACTAGCGGCCCAGGGGCCCTACTATATTCATCCGAAACGAAGTTCGAAACTTCAGATGACCGACATTTATATACGACACGAATGTACCTACATATACTTATGGCCGTTATTGACTTATGGTCGTAACCATAGACTTATGTTTACGATGTACGTTATACAAATTCGAACTTTTACAGAGTAGATATATTCGTATCGTATATAAACTTCGATCGTCCGAAGTTTCGAACTTCGTTTCGGATGAATATAGTAGGCTGTAGGGCCCTAGCTGCCCGTCTTAACTTTAACCGGGTTTAATTGGACTATTAAGGTTATTTACTTCCATACATACATAAACTCACGGATTTTTCCGTGAAGAGGTAGGCAGAGGACACCCGAATTTTGTATTGTAAGTTCCGTCTCAAGATGTAATATGAGACGTATCGCCATACCGGGCATAAATTCCTAACTCTAGACTGATAATTAATAGACTAATCCAATATCACTTTACCCGACCGGGGATTCGAACCCGAGACCACAGTTTATAACAGTACCATACTACAACTTTGCTACTGAGGCAGTTTATTTAGTTTTTTTATTACAATAAATGGCGAGACGAGCTTGCTTTTCGCCTGATGGTAAGCGATACGACCGCTCATGAATAGTGGCAAAACCAAACCACACCTTGATATAAATAAAATACCTTGAATTACAAAGCAATGTCATTCCGCCGCACCATCCTAAGATATAAGATGTTAAGTCTTATGTCCAGTAGTTACTCTGGCTACCTTCGATCAAATATACAGTAGATACACAGTTCCCTGTAAATATTCTGTTAAAAAGTGGCACCGATGCATTGAAACAAAAAAAACTAAACAAAAAGATCACATATTCCAAATATATTAACACAAATTCCACCTTATTTCTGGAGCTTAAAGTAGCTTTTCACATAATATTGTCTAAAGTTCTGCGATGTTTTAGAAGCAACGGTCGGTACATGACTGAAGGCGAAAGAGTGCTTAAAGCATTGCCATTTTCTAAGCGCTCATGTTGTATCTAGTGTATATTTGATCAAAGCTGGCTACAATGTCCTTCTAACCGAAACACAACAGAGCATTTATTCTGCTGTTTGGTATGAGAAATAGACATTGCAGTGGTACCAACTCAGGCGGCCTCTCAAATATGAGCCCTACCACTAGTAAAAAGTGTTTAAATTATATTATTTCTAACAGGTTGAAACGATGCCTGAAGAAGAATTGAAGAACACATCAATGCAGTTATTAAGGAGGTTCCTTGGCGCAAATATGAATATCACTGAGCCCATTGCTGTATTGAGGTACTGTATCAGCCCATATAGGTCTCACTGCAGAGCACGCGCCTACTCTACAATCGAGAGTACGATTCAAGGGTTAGATATAGTCCACCACGCTGGTCTAGTGCAAGGCGAAATTTACATGCCATAGAAATTCTTACAAATCGCTATGTTATGCAAGCCTCACGATATTTTCCTTCATGTTTAGAGTGCGTGGAGATTGACAATCAATATATCTACACACGGCTCCGAAATTCAGTGATGTGCGCTGGATTTGTAACTGCGACCAAAAGGTTACCACGCACTTCAAAATTGAGGTGTTTTGCATTCCACTACGCTCGCCATCCTGACACATAAGATGTCAATACTTATGTCCAGTAATACTCCGTAGTACTCTAGTTACTCTGGCTACAATGTCCTTCAAACCGAAACATAACAGTGTATTAACACTGATATTTGGCAAGAAATATACATTGCGGTGGTTGCAGCAGGACATAAGACAGATGAGCTGTAATTGAATTTTGAAGTGATGGTGTGGTGTTCATTTCAAGTTGTCCTGTTTCAGATCGACATGGGTAACTAACCCTTACATCCTGGGTACATACTCGTATGACAACCTGCTGACTCCTCAGTACCCGGAGGCCCGTGTGAAGCTCGGCGCTCCGCTGAAGGACGCGGCGGGCGCGGCGCGGGTTCTGTTCGCGGGAGAGGCCACACACCCCTCGCGCTTCTCCACTGTACATGGCGCCGCCGAGACAGGGCTTAGGGAGGCGAGAAGGATACTTGGCACGCTGGTTCAGAGCTAGGTTGGGGGGTAATATTCCCGACTTTCGGGGTAATTTACCTTAATTTTGGGGTAATTCTCCCGAATTATGCAGTAGTTTAGCTAAATGTAAGGTCATTTACCCAAATTATTAGGTAATTTACCCTAATTTTAGAGAAAATTACCCTAGTTTTAGGAGAACTTACCCCGAATTTTAGAGTAAGTTATCCTAATTTTGAGAAAATTACCCTAATTTTGAGTTAACTTCCCGAATTTAGGGATGATTTAAATTACACTATTTACGGAGTAACTTTTTGATTTATTGCAATGTTGTACCTCATTGAGTATAATGGTGAATATTAAATATTCACTAAATTTGTGTTTCATTTATTCCTCCAATGTTTTTTTAAGCTATTATCTAACTTTATTTATTCAACTGCAAAACTCTTTATTTCAAGTTCTCGTGCATTTCATTCAGTGACCGCGATTATAAATTAAATACTAAATAGACATTGCGGTGTTACCTATCCAGGCTGCCTCTCAGATATGAGAGACCTATCACCATTGAAGCCAATATTGTTATGATATAAATGCTATATTAGTGATTGTCCTTGTGTAGGGTACGATGGGACTGACGTTCCTTGGTTGGATAAAAGGCCCTTAATAAAATTAAGCTGTTTTTACACGCTTTATATTAGCTTCACTTGTATGTTTGTATGTTTGTTTGTAACCGACTTCTTTGGGCGCGATTTTGACCCACTTTAAACGGCCAGATTTCGTTCAAACTTTGTAGATTTATTGAGGACCGATGACAATACACTAATTCGATTAAAATATATAATTATCCTGATTAGATTCGCCAGGATTAATTATTCTTATAATTGATGACCATTGCTACTGACCACTAGGTGGCGTATAGATGAACATAATTTGCTACTGACTAATAGATGGCGTGATCACCTTAATAATGCATGTTTGCACTATTCATCGCTAGATGGCGTTAACATTGTATTCTTCAAGTGTCAAATGTTACTACTGACCAAAAGATGGCGTTATTGATTGGAAATACAGCCGTAGATGGATGTTTTTAGTCAAAACAATTATATAATAGTTAAAAAAAACTAAAATACACGCTTTAATAAGATATACAACTAAAAAAGTAAAAATAATTGATACTGAATTTAAGATAAGAAAATGGAGTAAAATACATATATTTTATTGTTACAAAGCGTGGGGTGCAGGAGGATAAGTAATTGTTGTAAACACCCCACGCTTTGTAACAATAAAATATATGTATTTTACTCCATTTTCTTATCTTAAATTCAGTATCAATTATTTTTACTTTTTTAGTTGTATATCTTATTAAAGCGTGTATTTTAGTTTTTTTTAACTATTATATAATTTTTAATCATAATTAAACAAAGTTTTTTGTGTAGGTCGTCTACGATTTTCGTAGCGCGGACAGCGCCACTAAAAGTAGTCGTAGCAACTATTTTGAAAATTACTTTTTGTATTATTATTAGTAACAAAACTAAATGAAAAATAACGATACAAATTGTCATCAATGCGTCAAGTTTCATATTAATAATTAACAGTCTGTGACACAGTTAGTTAGACGACTTTGAAATGCAAGGCCGCAGGTTTAATACTGTACCGAAACTAATTTTTGTGTGACCCACGGCCATTTGACTCAGGTCTGGGTGTTTGTGAGACCGAAAAGTCTCTCATAGTTTCTGATACGACACAAGACTCGATCTTAATCTCCATTTAACATATCATCTTTGATCTTATGTATTTATATGAAATGAAATGAAATGTATTTGAAATGAAATGAAATGTATTTGAAATGAAATGAAATGTATTTATTGATCACGTAGGCAACTAAGGAGCTCTTATGACAAGTCAATACACATAGAACTTAATCTCTATTTACAATATATTTCCTATACTTAGTATTACTTATTTTAATTACTTGCTTTTATCAATTTATTTATTAATTTTATTTATTTTTAAATTAATTTTATTTTTATTTATAATAAGTTTTATTTATTTATTTAATTTTTATTTATATTTTATTTAAAGTATTAGTTTTTACTTTATAGTAATTTATTTGTCAAAGAAATACATTATTTACGTTAGTCAAATTAAATTATATTATTTGTGGACCATAAATATTACAACGGTGCGTAGCGGTTTATGTTACCACCGGATCCAACGCGGCCCTTCCTGAGAAGACCCGGCGAAACAAACTCAGTGGGCTTACACTACCACTGGAACTACGCGACGCGACCCAGTCCTGAGTATATCCAGCGACTAAGACTCAGTGGGCTTGTTTTGGGTTCAACTTAAGACAACGACCATAAGTATTTCCGATACGTCCCGTATGTTTAGGCTTACTGCCGGATCCAACGCGGCCCTGACTGAGAAGACCCGGCCGGAAGATTATATTTTGAAAGATGTATTCAGATGACACGGTTAGTATGTATATTGCTTTCCTTAAAAACAGATCGCAAAGAATCGCGGCTTCCTAGATTATAAATAGCACGGACTGCTCTTTTTTGTAAGATGAATATGGATTCGATATCAGCCGCTGATCCCCATAAAATAATGCCGTATGACATTATACTATGAAAATAAGCAAAATATACCAATCTAGCCGTTGCAACGTCAATTAGTTGTCTTATTTTTCGGACTGCGAACGCTGCGCTGCTAAGCTTAGCTGATAATCTCTCAATTTGTGGACCCCATTGTAATTTTTTATCTAGAGTGATCCCTAAAAAAATTGTGGAATTAGCTAAATTTAGAATTTCTGAATTTAATTCGATACGCGTGTTTACGCTTGCCACGTTCGGTAAAGCAAAACGGACGCATTTAGTCTTACTAGCATTTAATAGTAGATTATTAGCAGAAAACCAATCCGAAATTAAATTAAGAATATTGTTAGGTGTATCTAGATTATCGTCTTTATGATTAACTAAATAATGATGTCCCGGCATCTTGAGTTGAGCGACCCTTTGTGAAACCAAATTGATTCCTATGTATTAACTTATTTTCATCAAAATGTGCTAGTATTTGATTAAACAAAAGCTTTTCGAAGATTTTGCTAAGAGCCGGTAGTATAGAAATGGGTCTATAATTCGACGGATTGTTCGAACATCCTGACTTAAAAATGGGTACAACTTTACTAATTTTCATTAAGTCGGGAAAGATACCGTCACTTAGGCAGGAATTAAAAATAGTAGCTAATAACGGTGCAATGTTAACAATAATAGCTTCTATAGCTTTAACAGACAGTCCCCATATATCTTCTGTAGTTTTTATTTTAATTTGTTTGAATCATTACTTGAGTAAAAACTATGGATTTACCACGAACGATGATATTTAAAATATCACAAAAAATTTTCGAGTTTCTTAGCGACTTTTTTATTGCATTGTGTTTAAAGTTATTAAAACTACCACCCGGTTTCGTTTTCGGTAGCAATCTTGATATACCCTGTATGTACATTTTAATGTTCCATCAGGCAAAAAACTTGGTCTCGTCAAAATAATATACAAGAAAGGACACGTAAGTATGTAAACCATATGGATAATATAATTCTACGAAATATGTTTATTGATGAATATATTAATTTATTTTTCCTTGTACGTTCTGTGTTTTATTTATCGAGATGAATTGCAAAACGAGCATGGCGTTCGTCTGATGATAGGCGATACAACTGTTCATGAACAGTACTAAACCAAACAACACCTT
Source organism: Hyles euphorbiae (assembly GCA_023078785.2). Lineage (NCBI taxonomy): Eukaryota > Metazoa > Arthropoda > Insecta > Lepidoptera > Sphingidae > Hyles > Hyles euphorbiae. The sequence continues at coordinate 1,287,566 of CM041054.1, read as the reverse complement.
GAATTACAAAGTAATGTAATGGTATACCAGTCTAATTATGTCCAGTAGTTACTCTGGCTTGAATATCCTTCAAACAGAAACACGACAGTGCATTTACACTGCTGTTTGGCGGGAGAAACAGACATACCTACCCAGGCGGCCTGTCATATAAGAGAGATAAACCACTAGTAAATATACATTCAAAATTAATCTAAAGAAGTATTTATTATTTAAACAAAAGCAACAATGTTAAATGTTTAGCGAGTTTAGTAGCCTGTACTTACCACATGATGTTTGTTAGTTTGAACTCCATGAAATAACGTGTTTTGTTTTTTTTCCTTAACTTCATGGACGGAAATTGTAATTTGTTTCAAAGTGCGTGTTTGCGAAATTTGTGTTGTTTTGATGCCACTCGTGAAACAAGATGAATAGCATAATTACCTATATTACTTTTAAATTAGTCTTAAGATGTGCGTTGGCTATCGTACGCGTGGCTCATAATGACGGTTATGAATGTTTATGAGGTGATCGTTGCAACAATCTACCCACTCAGATAGTTTATATTTTTCTTATTACTAATTACGGTTGCTGATGGCTGATTATTGTATTATTTTATTTTTTATGCATTGTCTTTTTTATAGAAATAATTATTACTTGTTTGTGCTCCAATTTGTTTTTGTACCGACTGGACGTCTGTGTGTCACTTGAGCTTCTCTTTGAAAACCAGCGCTGCGGTATTATTCAGGTGATATCGCAGCATACAAGCTGAAAGAGTGGCTCATTGTTGGCACAATATTTTAGGCATAAAAAGTGTTAACTCGTAGTTTAGTTTATCTTTATTGTGCCAATAATAATAAAACTATTATTATTATTATTTATTATTATTAGTAAGTATATTTTTCTTAGAGATATTTTGACAGCCTCCGTCGCGCAGGTGGTTAGACGCCTGTGAAACGAGAGGCCGCGGGTTCGATCCCCGCACCGAGAGAAATGTTTGTGCGGTCCACCAATATTTCTTTCGAGTCTGGGTGTTTGTGATACCGAAAAGTCTCTCGTAGTTTTTGATACACGATGCAAAACTCGATCTTAGTGTGGGGTGAGGACTATGTATGTGAATGTTGGGTGTTATTTATGTGGGAATAGTTCTGTATCGGGTCAAATGAAATAAAGATCGTTTGGATAATCTTCAATATATTAAATGTTAAAATAAAATACGTCTTCACATCTTACGTCTTCAGTCCTTCACGTCTTCCGTCGTCTTCCAGACTGTTCTCTTCTATTCCGTCTTTGCATACTTCAACATCTTAATCATTCATCCTCGTACTCTTTCCATCTTAAATACTTTCATTAGTCATCTCTTTCACACAAACCACGTTCCATATCAATCATACGTCAACGTTCCATTCTACTCATCTTTCTTCTTAACATTCAAATCCTACATCTCGGCCATACTGACAAACCAAAAGGAGCTCTTAAAAATTCATACTGGCCATTGTGTGTAACAAATGCAGTATATTTAATACTTTCTTCACTAACACGAAGATGAAAAAAGGCATTCTTTAAATCTATTACACTGAATACAACGGCATTCTTGAGTTTATCAATTAAATCATCTACTATAGGCAAAGGAAACTCATCTTTAACCATTTTCTTATTGATTGGCCTATAATCTACACAGATTCTTGTACCACCATCTTTTTTCTTAATTAAAACCAAAGGAGACGAATATTCTGAATAACTTACACGAATTATACCATCATTAAGCCACTCAGCTACCTGCTTCTCAACAACTTGTTGTTCTGCTAGAGAAATTCTTCTTGGTCTCTGAGCTACCGGTATATCATCTTTTAACACAATATGTAACTTGATTGGTGACTCTTTAATTTGCTTCGGTTGGTAATTCGTTACACAACTAACAACTTCGCGCTGGATCTGTTCATCTTGAATTCTACCTAAAACAAACTGTTCATAGTTAATTACACAAGAGAGTTTCGTCATCCAATTCTCTATATTTGGTGCGATCAGTATTGAACCCTTCGAGATAACAGTAAAAACATCTTTGAGAAATTCTTGGCCTAATATAACACTAAATGGCATAGCATATCTAGGCACAACATAAAAAGTTACTTTATAATAATGTCCATCTATTGAAACTTTAGTATAAAATTTGCTTGTCGACACTATACTGCCTCCTAACCCGACGAGATTTGTTGCAGTATTCATACACACCGGAGACCCGATATTCACATAAAGTTCGTCACTGATTAAGTTAAGGTCACTGCCGGAGTCTATCAACGCGGTCACTTCGCACTTATTAATATAAATCGTCTTACAAGCGTTTTTGAAACACATTTCTTTGTGTATATTCTTCTCATTGACCAACTTCTCATTATCGTCACGTTGTTTACAACCATCAACTGCGTTGTCATGACAACTGTAATCTTCACATTTCAAATCATTTTCTGAGACACACATGGTTTTCTTCTGCTCGGATGTGCTCGGTCTCTCGTATGTCCTCGACCGCACATTTACGTCATTAATTTTTTTGCAATGAGGCGAAATATGCCCAAATTCGTTGCATTTAAAACATTTTAGGCCTTTTTCTTTATTTGGACATTGCAATGAATTATGATTGAATTCTCCACAACTATAGCACCTTAACTTGAGTTTACTACTGTTGTAACATTTCTTGTTCTCGGACTTATCGGTTTGAAAATGATTCTCGGCCATCTTTTCTTTTATGGTGTCATAAATTTTGATCTTCTCTTTCAACTCCGAATATGTTGTTGCGCCGTATAAAACCATTTTATTGACCTCCGAGTCGACTATGCCGTCAATAATATACTTAATGGCCACATAATCGGCCATTTTGCCTCTTTTTCCCATTTCCTTCATGATTAGCATGTAATCTATACATCTTTCATCTTTCCTTTTTTTTCTTGCAGCCATCATCTCGTGTATCGATTTTGCGTCAATTGAATCAGGAAATTCTTTGATCACAGCAGCTTTTAACTCCTCCCAGCTTTTGAAAGGAAAATACAAAATTAAAAATTGAAAATACGAAATTTTAAAATGTCTATAATAGCTTTTAAACCATCATCTAACATCTGTGCCCGCTTGATCTGCTCATTTAAGCTTAATTCAATCGTTCCAACAAATGGGTTCCTACTCAAAGCATCAACATGTTGCATCTTACCACCTGGTCGGTGTTCAATAACATAATCATATTCTTCTAGCAACATTACCCATCTAGCAACTCTAGTCGATAGATCTTTTTTGTCTAGAGTCTTCTGAAAAGCTTGGCAGTCAGTTACAATTTTGAAATGCTTACCAAACAAATAATGTCGAAATTTCTTAACACCTTCAATAATTGCTAGCGCTTCCAATTCGTAGCTGCTATATTTTCTTTCAGCCTCACTTGTCTTTCTACTGTGGTAATGCACGGGATGTAACTCACCTGCACAATCTCTTTGCAGCAATATAGCACTGTATGCTAGGGCTGAGGCATCTGTATGTAATTCAGTTAACAATTGCGGATCATAAATTCTTAAAACAGGACTACTAGCTAATGCATTCTTCAATGTATTAAATGCGTGTCTATGAACATCACTAAACTCAAAATTAACATTCTTTCTCAATAAATCGGTTAGCGGTTTAGCAATTGATGCAAAATCTTTTATATATTTTCTAAAATACGAAGTCAACCCAACAAAACTATGAAGTTGCTTTAACGTTTTTGGTTCGGGATACCTGGTTACAGCATTCGTTTTCTCAGGTGAAGGTTGCACCTTTCCATCTTCCACAACATGGCCTAAATACTCTATTCGTCGGCATAATAATTGAGCTTTTTTCCAATTTATCTGTAAACCATACTCTGATGCAACAGATAAAACTTCCTTCAATCGTTGCAAAGCTTGGGCTTCATTAGCTGCTGGTATCAGTAGATCATCAATGAATATGATTAATATTCCTTTTGTTATAAGTTCCTGAAACACAGTTGTTATAAACCTCATGAAATACTTTGGACATACTGACAAACCAAAAGGAGCTCTTAAAAATTCATACTGGCCATTGTGTGTAACAAATGCAGTATATTTAATACTTTCTTCACTAACACGAAGATGAAAAAAAGCATTCTTTAAATCTATTACACTGAATACAACGGCATTCTTGAGTTTATCAATTAAATCGTCTACTATAGGCAAAGGAAACTCATCTTTAACCATTTCAAGCAAATGATTGCTGCTTTAAACTCTTCATACGTCAGAAACGGGTCCTCAGACCGCAGCCATAATTCCGCGGTACCCGTTAATGACTTTTTTGCAGCAATCAACATTTGTCGAGACGTAAAATTGAAATTTTTACATACGCCTTCAATTTCCCGTATCCATCTGGTGGATGAATACGTTACGTCAGTTCCATTAAATTTAGGTGTTATTTCCAACCTGAATTGTCCCATGTATGCTGCCATCTTTCTTCTTCTTCTTTTCTTCGTCTTTTCGTAGTATGTTCTTTGCGTCGTATTCAGCAAAATCAGCTTCCGTCTTTGAAGCCGGTTTTCTGCTCGTCTGCTTCTTTTTGATTGTTGACCCGAAATATGGAACTATCCCGGACGAGCCCCCAAAAATATGTGGGAATAGATCCGCTTCTTCTTTGACCCGAAATACGGAACTATCCCGGACGATAAATAATGATTTTCTTCGTCGTATTTTCTTCCTCTTTTGACCCGAAATACGAAACTATCCCGGACGAGCCCCCAAAAATATGTGGGAATAGATCCGCTTCGGGTCAAATCAAACTAGGATGGTTTGGATAATCTTCAATATATTCAATCTTCTATAAAATACGTCTTCACGTCTTACGTCTTCAGTCCTTCATGTCTTCCGTCGTCTTCCAGACTGTTCTCTTCTATTCCGTCCTTGCGTAATTCAACATCTATATCATTCATCCTCGTACTCTTTCCATCTTAAATACTTTCATTAGTCATCTCTTTCACACAAACCACGTTCCATATCAGTCATTCGTGTAACGTTTCATTCTACTCATCTTTCTTCTTAACATTCAAATCCTACATTTATTATTTACTATAATGCAGTTCGAATAAATTACACAAATAATTTATCCAACAGTAAGTATAATGCGAGGTTATTTACCTCTTTAGTCCAGGTTTTTGTCACCCACTTTGTCACGGAAGGAAGTGGGCAATCATTTATATTCAACTCCTCCTATTAATTTAACTTTGTGACTTTCGCTGTGGGTTAGACAAGTTAGACATTCCCGGAGACTCGGCGAGCTTCAATGCTCGGTGTCATTACAATGCGTGCTTGTTGATCCTAGCTTACAGGAGTTGCAGTGGTGGGTGTGAGTGAAAGGCAAAAAAATAGCTTATATGTTGCCGATCGACAAAGTTACGACAAAGAGGCATCGGCAGGCCGGCATTATTGTATCGAATGGTATGGACTGCCGTCCGATGCCAATAGATACTCTGCCTGGGCGGCATTTGCGCTTACCATCAGGTACCGTGTTGTCAATATGCCGGGCCAGAATAATAAAGAAAACAAAACTTCGGTTTCTCGAAACATAATATTTTGTTTACATGTGAAGCGACGCGACGCCACTCTGATGTTTTTTGTTCGGTGAGTGAGATTGCTGGAACTCTATGCATTTTCCTCCACTCACCCTTTTTTTACCTCTCGCCTATTATGAGACTAACAATGTCGGACTCGCATGTTGAGATGTGCATGTACAGTATTCATGTACTCAAATAAATTAACACAAGGAATGTAACGTCACTACCAATACCTATAAAATACCCGGAAACATTGTATTCGATAATATACATATGTACCCATATCATTACATAATTAAGGAAGAACGGGGTCTACACAAGTACACTAGCTTAAAAGGAAACTTATAATATTATCTCTCTATGTGTATAGCTCAGTTTTTCATTTATTTACCACGAGGTGAGCTGTCAGCCAGAAGGGCGTGGTGGCCTGATGGTAAACGGACCAGACGCGGCTGCCAACATGTTCACGGTGGTCGCGGGTTCGAATCCAGGTCACACCTCTGACTTTTCGGAGTCATGTGTGTATTGATAGTCAATCACCACGCACTAAAACGGTGAAGGAAAACATCGTGAGGAAACCTACATACCATAGCGATTTATAAGAATTTCTGTGGTATGTAAGTCCGCTAACCCGCACTAGGCCAGTGTGGTGGACTATATGGCCTAACCACTCTCAATCGTACTGTCGATTGTAGAGGAGGCCCGCGCCCTGCAGTGGGACGTATATGGGCTGATACAGAATACGGTATGTAAAATCGGCCAACCACTAGGCCAGCGTGGTGGACTATATTGCCTAACCACTCTCAATCGTACTTTCGATGGTAGTGGCGACATAAGCGGTCGGATCCCTTACTATCAGGGGAACGGGAAGTTCGTTTCACCACTCATTGCAATAAAATACAATTTCAGCGAAGAAGACAAAACAGGTGATAACTGATTATCAGTAATAATTTTACTAACGTGTATTCATAGCAAAACTACGGTAAACAAACATGTCAACATAGATATATTAGATGAATGATTCTCTGACAGCTACCAACGGCTAAGAGTTTAAACTTTATTTAAGTAAAACAAAATTAAAGGCTTCCTAAACCACAACAAAACACCAGGAATGTTAACCCGGAAGGCTATTGTTAAGGATATGGAGGCTAAATTAAAGATAACCTTACAAGAACTAAAATCATCTAAGGCACTTTGTGATCAACTTTTAAAGGAGCGTGAGGAAAGTGAAGAGGAAATTATAAAAATTAATAATAAAAATGCCTATCTAAAAAAACAACTTGCGAAATGTCATATTGAATTAATGGATGTAACAGACCAATGTAACGGACTACAGGACATTGTTAATTCCTTCCGTGAGTGTAGTGATACCCATGAGAGAGCTTTAACTCGTGTAAATGAATTGGAGTGTAACCTAAGTGAGGCGCAAAAAACTATTGCGAGCCTAGAAAATAATAGATATAGCAATGAGGTGAGTATGACTCAAAGTTTATTAAAGGAAATCACAGAATCAAATACAGATTTTACTTATAATCCTGTATCAGATACAAAGAATACAGTACAAACTAAATTCGGTCACAATAAATTAAAGAAATACATTAAAATAAAAAAATAATTAATAAAACTAAAAAAGCAATCAAGCATAAAAAATGTGCACATCAAGTCAAAGCTTTAATTATTGAACGTAATAACTTACTGTTAAATATGAAGGAGTGTAATAACCGAATAATAAATAACCAAAATCATTATAATCAAACAATCAAATGCTTGGAACTCGAGATCTCCGAGCTTCAATCAATTATCACATCGGTAACTAAAAAGTATGAAGATTCAAAGTTACAGATTAAAGAACATATTCTAGCAACCTCTGAGCTGCTTAAACTTAGTAATGAAAATATGGAACGGTTTGAATCACTGACTAATAACTACGGGTGTAAGTGTCAACAAATCGAAATACCTGATAAACATCAGACTGGATCTCCACAGTCGGCTCTGGTTAATTTAAATCACACAAGGCCGGTGTTTAATGCTAATCATAATGAACTACAGGTGTCTAGGCACAATACATTAAAAACTAACATACCTCAGGAACATAAAATACATCTTATCTCTGACAAAATGAGAGTTGGTTTTGGCAAATTACTAAGTCATTATTCAAACAGGCCTCTGTTAAATATATGTGTACCTGGAGCTAGTTACAACCAAATAAATAAGGTGGTTATTGAAATCTGCCAGAAGGATCAAACTACCGATAAAACAATTACAATTTTATATGGAAACAGTGATGGTGTAAACAAAAAAGACATTTTAAATATTGTAAATACTATTACTCAACTAAACTTAAAATCAAAAATTAAATTAATTTTATGTGCTTTACCATATTCAAAAAGTCTGACAGAAAATCAAAATAGGAGATTATTTGACATAAATATGTTAATGTTTAATATAAGTAAATATAATCAAGCAATCTCATTCTTTGACACAAATTTATTTGTTAAAAAATTTAGGTTGACAAAAGATATGTATCTTCCATATATATATAGAAAAGAACTTGCTAAAATATTGGCATTTTATATATCAACTCTAAACACAAATAAAAATAATCATGATAAATACTCTTCACATGTAAATATGGTTGATGACATAATTCATAATAATCCTATTTTTAACAACAGGAATCCTTGTAGTTCCATTAATCTTAATACAATTAATGTTAATTTATCTACCAATCAAAATAATTTAAACTAGATAGTATGACAACGGCCAGGCTTCATTGCCTAAATATTGTACATCAAAATATACAAGGCCTGGCTGGCAAAGAATTAGAAATAAGTTTGTTTTTGGAAAAATACAATGTACATGTATTCTGTGTGACTGAACATTGGTTGAGAAGTGCGTGGTGGCCTGTTGGTAAACGGACTAGACGCGGCTGCCCACATGTGCACGGTGGTCGCGGGTTCAAATCCCAGGGCACACCTCTGACTTTTCAGAGTCATGTGTGTATTGATAATCAATCACCACGCACTAAAACGGTGAAGGAAAACATCGTGAGGAAACCTGCATACCATAGCGATTTATAAGAATTTCTATGGTATGTAAGTCCGCCAACCCGCACTAGGCCAGCGTGGTGGACTATATGGCCTAACCACTCTCAATCGTATTCTCGATTGTAGAGTAGGCCCGTGCCCTGCAGTGGGACGTATATGGGCTGATACAGAACATTGGTTTAAAAAATATGAGCATTTATATGTTGCTAATGGTAATTATGCGGTGCAGAGTGCAGTCATAAGAGAAAATTCTAGCTGTGGCGGTTCCTTAATTGTAGTGTCTTCAAATATAAGATGTAGACCCAGAAAAGACATAGTTGGTGTTTCTGTTGAACGCACAGCTGAGTTGTCTTGTGTAGAACTTGAGCGACACATTGTAATTTGTGTATATCGACCTCCACTTAGTGACTTTAATTTATTTGAATCAATTATCGAAGATGTACTTGCAAAGATATGTAAAACAAATAAGGAGATAATAGTGTGTGGTGATTTTAATGTTAATATTTTAGAAGCCTCTTCAAGGAACATATTTCACACACCAACCAGAATAACATCACATTCACCCACCTGCATTGACAACATTTTCACTAATTGTATTTCAGTTGCTCATAGTATTCTGAGTAATTTAACATCTGATCATTGTGGACAATTGGTTGTATTTGAAAGTATTCAGAGTAAGCTTCCGAGTAAAATAATTTCTAGACCTGTTACAATTAATAAAATAATGAAGTTTAAAAACAGTATTAAGGGAAAATTGAAGAAATCATTGCTAAAAGACAAAGATCCAAATAAAAATTATAGAGACATTTTTAACATCATTCAAAAAGATTTCCAATTAATATTTAAAATTAAGGAATTCAGTGTCAGTGGTAACTCTAGTTTTAATGAATGGGCAACTCCCGGAATTTATAAAAGTCGATCTAAATTATATGAGCTATATGAAATGAAAAAATATAAATTCGACAATAAATTCTTGCAATATGTTAGAAATTACTCTAACACATTTAAAAAAGCTTGCCATACAGCAAAATCAAACTTTATTAGTAATAAAATTAAAAACTCACAAAACAAAACTAAAATCACCTGGAACATTATTAATAAAGAAACCGGAAAAATCCAAATGAAAGATAAACAGTTTGAAATAAAAGTTAACAATAAAATCATACATGATAATGTCGAAGCTGCTCAGGAATTTAATATTTTTTTTGCTAACATACCTGTAATTACTACCAGTTCCTTGAATACCTCACCTGAACTTTCCGAATCTTTACTTAGGCGGAGCGTATCAGAATGTAAGACCTTATTTCAGTTTGAGCATACTACATCGGCTGAAATAGTTAAGATTGTTAAAGAATGAAACAAAAAGAAAACGGGTGACTTTTGGGGCATTTCTGTTTATATTATACAAAACATCATAGACATTGTAGCCCCATATTTTTCCAATATTTTTAATAAGTGTATTGATATTGGTATTTTTCCAGACTTAATGAAGCTTAGTAAAATTATACCCTTATTTAAATCAGGAGGTAAAGATGAACTCTGTAACTTCCGACCAATCTCAATCCTACCAGTATTTAGCAAGATTTTTGAGAAGCTTATTTTGAAACAATTAACCATTTTAATACAAACGAGCTCCTGCATAATAATCAGTTTGGTTTTACAAAGGGACGTTCAACAACCGACGCCGGTGTTGCACTAATTAAATACGTATTCGAAGCCTGGGAGAGTTCTCAAAATGCTATTGGGGTGTTTTGTGACCTCTCAAAGGCATTTGACTGTGTGCATCATGCTACGCTCTTGCGAAAGCTACGTCATTATGGTATACGTGACACTGCCCTTGATGTTGTTTCGTCTTATCTCAGTGAGCGAGTTCAGTGCGTGGAGGTAGGTGGAATGAAATCCAAGGATCTTCCTGTAAAACTGGGTGTACCCCAAGGATCTATTCTGGGTCCATTCTTGTTTTTAGTTTATATTAACGATTTACCTTTTTATTTAAAAGATATGTGTAATGTTGTACTATTTGCTGATGACACTTCCCTCCTTTTTAAGGTAGATAGGAATAGAGACAATTTTGACGAAATTAATATTACTCTTTCAAAAGTAACGCAATGGTTTACGGCAAATAATATTGTCCTTAATGCCAAAAAAACAAAGTGCGTAAAATTTACCACCCCGAATGTTACAAACTTAGGACCAAACATCATTTTAAACAATGAGATTTTGAACACCCTCGATTCTACAATATTTTTAGGTATTAAGTTAGATAGAAAACTTCAATGGGGTGCACACATAGCTTGTCTTGCTGGAAAACTTAGTTCAGCCTTGTATGCTATTAGGAAGGTTAGACAGCTAACAAATGTGGATACTGCACGTTTAGTTTACTTTAGTAACTTTCATAGTCTTATGTCTTACGGTATTTTGTTGTGGGGCAGGGCTGCTGATATTGAGAGTATTTTTATTTTGCAGAAACGAGCGATTCGCTCAATATATCAGTTGGATACTAGGGCCTCACTCAGAGATGTTTTCAAGAATATTAATGTCTTGACCGTAGCTAGTCAATATATTTATGACAATATAATGCATATCAGGCATAATATTCATTTATTTAAGAAAAAAGCGAGATACATTCTTTCAATACTAGAACTAAAAATAAATTGTGTACGCAATTCCATCGTTTGCAAAAAGTACATTCTTCTTTTGTGGGGTTGGGTATTCGCTTCTTTAATAAGATACCTCTGCACTTGCAAGAATTACCAATAGAAAAATTCAAACAAGAAATCAAAATACAGTTAATACAAAAAGCTTATTACAATGTCACCGAATACATTAATGATAAACATGCCTGGTCGCCATGTCAGAAATACGCTGGTACCCTATAATATTGTTTTCCCACTATTGTAACTTAATAATAATTGTAATGATTAATATATTTATAATGTATGTAATGAATTTAAAAATGATGACGTGTAAAAGTGCCCCTAGTGGCCTATTTACAAAAACTAAATAAATAAAATAAATAAAATAAAATAAAAATTACATAAGTAATTATTTTGCATAATTAATGGCAGATACTTGGAAGACATGAATAAAACTACCGTGCATTATGTTCAATGCAAACAATTCATATTAAATTGTGCAAACTTATAAATTAAAAATGTGTCCGTGTTATATTTAATGACTAGCGGCCCGGCCCAGCTTCGTCTGGGTGCATATATTTTTTGATTCCACTCCACACCAAATACATGTTGTTTTTCGTATAAACTCTTGTATACCTAAACTTGACGTAGCTTTCCTACTTTCCGGCTCAATCCCGTCTCATCCGCCTGTTCAGTCTCTTCCCAATCCGTCCCGTCCCTTCTCTTTATTATCCATCCCGTTTTATAACGTGCATTTACATTTCGTCCTAATAAATCTGTCATCTATCCCAGCCCTCTCCCGTACGTTCCATTCTATTTTACTTTATGTCCCTTCTCTCCATATACATCCATATACATATAAAGATTGCCTTATGAATTTTTGACATTAAAAACTTTTGCGTTTTTTATTGTCCATCCAATATTCCTTCCCTTATTTCAGCACCAAAATGCTGTTTTTCCAAAACGGACGCCATTACTTTTTGTTAGTAATAAAGAGTTAAAATATGAAATTTCATAGACATAACTTCAGTGGTTTCGATTTTCTTAGATATAACATTTCAATTTCAACCCTTTTTTTACCCCCTTTAGGTATAATACCTATCTCACTCCGATACGATGTACATTTCTATCAGTGAATTAAAGCGAAGGAAATGCCACTGTAAAAATTCGTGATAAAAATGGCATTCGATCTTGAAAAGGAGTAAGTATAACATCTTATACTGCATTTACACGCTTGACCAACCTCAGCCAGCCTCCACCAACGCCAGCGTGTAAACCGAGTGTTTGGCTCGGCTGGCCTTATGTTTTTCATAGTTAATAGCTTGGAGTTGTTAGACGTTGGCCCAGCCTCAGCCAACATGTAAATCCACCATTACGTGTGAAAATTACTTATTTCATTGTCCTATATTAATGTAGCTTGATATATTCTCCTTAGTTTACACAAAATAAATTTCTGAACGCATGCATAAACAATTACAATCAATTAAAATGTCAATCCATTTTCACTACTGTCAATAATTTATATACATCTTTAAAATCTAAAATACGCTATTAATCGAATAATGTGGATACCTATATGTTGTCGATTCGAAACCTTTATTTAAATACGTTCTTTAATTTGAGGGAAGAGTTTACCATATCGACAGGGTGAAAATTAAATGTTTGACAGTTACAAACCCATGAACATTTTGTATGGGAAAATGTTTTTTCCTTTATTTTATACTTTCGTCAATTTAATCGAGATAAAAACTATCTCACCCTTTAAGTTGGAACAAATAACATATATTTACAAAATTTCATTATAATCAGTTGAGTGGTTTAGGAGCCCATCGCGTACAAACACCGTGACACGTGAATTATATATATTAAGATAAAATTTTGAACAATTTTATTAAAAATAATAATTTGGGTTCCTTTTGTGATGAAAAAAACCGTGACAACACAGAGTTTTATCCAACGGCGGATCCAGGGGGGAGGTCATGGGGGTCATGACCCCCCCTGGGCTGGCCCCAGAGAGAAAATTTATTGATTATCTTGTTGATAAAATTTATAAGCACATTTAATTCTTTGTATGTCGATAAATAAAGTAAAAAGTTTGTGTGTGTGTTCACAAATTACGCTTGTAACAAACTTTAAAAAGTCATTATTACGAATTGGAGTATTGAAATCGGACCCAGTGTTCTGACATTACCTATATGACCCCCCTGGCGTAAAATCTGACATGAACTATAATGTGACCCCCCCCCCTGGCGTAAAATCTTGATCCGCCCTTGGTTTTATCCGAGTATTTTTCATCTATTTTGTAACGAGCAAACAGGTGACCTGATGGTAAGTGTTCACTGCACATGCACATACACAACGCGCGGGTCACGGATGTGTTGACGTCATCAAATCGGGAGGACAGCGGGAAGAACAAGGGATGGGAAGAGGGGGGTTAGGACAGTCAACAAAGAATAAGTATTGATATAAAGAAAAAATATTTTATTCTATTTACGGGCATGACGAAACGAGCATGACAATCGCTTGATGGAACGACACGCCTGGACATAAAGAGCAGTAAAACAACCATCTCGTTAAGCACTAGCAAATATTTTATTCTATTTGCGGGAATGACGAGACGAGCATGACGCTCGCTTGATGGAACGACACGCCTGGACATAAAGAGCAGTAACACAACCTTCTTGTCAAGCACTACATGCCCATGGGCTTACACATAATCATTATGTTAGTCTCTATATCTAGTAACTAACTTTAATCTCTGAAGTATGCCTCTTGCCAGTCGACACTGTTATCAATTACTAGAAGACCGTCCCAGCTTCGCCTGAATGTAGATGTTTTTTGATTCCACTCCACACCAGTTAAATGTTATTTTTCTTACAAACTGGGACACATTGTATAAGTCGGAAATAAAATCATGTGTTAATTATTTTGAACCATCAATGTCAATGTTTCACTGCCGACTGCTGGACGTTGAATGCCTTGTCTACGGTCCGGAGGCGGTTCATATTGCAAACTGTCATGCTCTAACTGTGGGTAGTGAAATACAACTACAAACGGGTTTTCTTTAATAAAATTACTTCTACAACTACCCGTAGATTGCTTAAAGCTTGTTCATGTTCACCATTGTTTTAACAATCCTTTTGTTTAACATTTTGACTTTACATAAAATCGCCCCGACATATATTATCTATACATACTATAACCGATCGATGTCTGAACATAGAATATAAATGAGAAAATCTAATATGGTCCATATTAACGGAATAGAAATCAAAACAATTTTCATATGTTTGTTTATGCGGTTGTACACTATGAACTCAGAAACGGCTTAACATATTTCAAAGAATAATTGTGTGGAGGAGCTGACACCCTGGATTAACACTTACTACTAAGGCTACTTTTTGTCCCGAAAAATGTAGTGTTCCCATGGGATGAGGAAGGAATTCCGATATATTTGTTAATTTTTTATACTTAATGGGATATGACGGGAGTGTTTTACACAAGATGGCATAGCCGGGATATAACCGGACAGGACGGAAAAAACACAAGTAAATAGTAACGTCATTCGTGGTTTAAGGTTTTTCATATCTCAGTCCGCTCCAGACCACGAAAGCTATTAAGTAATTGAAACATCGGGATTTAAAAAAGTATAAATTAAACCAAATTGCGACAAAACCCATAAATAGTTTTATTTCAACACTAAATAATGATAAGGCCTATTAATATAACTTTTAAATGGTGTTGATAGAGTCTCTGAGTACTGAGTAAATGTACGTAAATAATAAATACGTTTATAGCGGTTTCTTTCAAAAATGGGTCTATTTTTGAGATAAATTCCATCGAATCAATAATTATGATTTATGTTTTTAGCTTTACACTCCCAATTTTCCGTATCATTCGCATATTAACAAAAACACAAACGTTTAAAAAAGTAAAAAAAATGCTAAGACCTGCCCTTAATTTAAGTAAATATTTCAAATGAATCGTAGCATAGATTATTAACAACATTTCTACAACTGCCTATATTATTTGAATATAATGTTACACTAGTTACTTATTATTTTGCTTTTGTTGTGCATTCTTCTGTTATTCAGTCTTTGATAATGTTATTCTTACAATTATTTTCAAAGTGGCAGAGCCTTATATTACTAGTCCTTATAGGACTAGACGCGACTGCCAACATGTTCACGGTGGTCGCGGGTTCGAATCCCAGGACACACCTCTGACTTTTCGGAGTCATGTGTGTATTGATAGTCAATCACCACGCACTAAAACGGTGAAGGAAAACATCGTGAGGAAACCTGCATACCATAGCGATTTATAAAATTTCTATGGTATGTAAGGCCGCCAAGCCGCACTAGGCCAGCGTGGTGGACTATATGGCCTAACCACTCTCAATCGTACTCTCGATTGTAGAGTAGGCCCGTGCCCTGCAGTGGGACGTATATGGGCTGATACAGATACAGAGCCTTATATTACGAGTAGTGTTGAAATAAATAGGAATAGCAATCACAATTAGCAAGTGATAGATAATAACATTTCACAAGTTATATAAATGTAGGATTTGAATGTTAAGAAGAAAGATGAGTAGAATGAAACGTTAGACGAATGACTGATATGGAACGTGGTCTGTGTGAAAGAGATGACTAATGAAAGTATTTAAGATGGAAAGAGTAAGAGGATGAATGATATAGATGTTGAAGTATGCAAAGACGGAATAGAAGAGAACAGTCTGGAAGACGATGAAAGACGTAAAAGACGGAAGACGTATGAAGTGAAGACGAATTTATTTAAGACGACAATATATTGAAGATTACCAAGACGATCTTTGTTTAATTTGACCCCTTACGGAACTATTCCCACATAAATGAGATAAATTTTGCGATTATGATTCACAAAGCCGATCGGCTATTATTTTTATACGATCTCGTGTAATCTATGAAGGAGTGATTTTTTTACGAACCCATTTAAACAAGAAACTGAACATACCATTTTGGGTGTGTAATTTTAGATGTGAAAAATTGTTATAACATATTATGGTCAGTTTCTTTGTTTACAAATTCTGTGGGAGACAATTAGCAATAAAAGAAATATAGAGCATGCTAAGTCTTCAAAAATAACAAGGTTAATTTGATGTTACTACCCTGTAACGTTAAAGTTATAGTACAAATGTGTAATAACTGAGGTATCATTGTCATTTGTCTCAAAACGACTTACAACCGCTGCCAATAAACAATCCCAATCCAAAATTTGCCGTTTGAGATTGACAGCTCAATCTTTTTTCTGATACTATATTGCCAATAATCAATCTCAGTAGTGAAAAAACTATGGCAACATGGTAAATGACAAATCGAAAAGTAGAAAATCCAGATTGTCTTCAATCTAATTTTTTCGATTGATTATTGGCATCGGCCGTTAATGTATTAGGGGGCTTACTGTATACTCCAACACGACGATCGAATGTTTGGACGATGAACGTCAAAATATAAAAGTTTTCCAAATCAATACAATTCTCTATGAACCTTTTCACTTTGAACTTCGTCTAATATTACGACATAAGATTCCAACATTTTGTAAAGTATTTACGCATATTCGTATAGTTTTATGTGCAATTTTCGAATATTCTTCGTCTATCGGATTACAGGGTAAACTAACTTTGCTGTTGAGTTTCAATCGGTGAGATTGCCAGCTCAAAGCTAGTGGTAGTCGTATCCAGATAGTAGTGAGAATATTTCATAGTTCTTCTTCTTTGAGTGCCTCTTCAGTGAAGGTTGGCTGTCAGCTTATTGTTTCTTCTACGTTATAATTACAATTACAGCCTCCGTGGCGCTGTCGGTTAGACGCCACCTGTGAAACGAGAGGCCGCGGCACTGAGAGAAATGTTTATGCGGCCCACAAATATTTCTTTTGGATGTGTTTGTGAGACCAAAACGTCTCTCGTAGTTCCTGATACCCACGACACAATACGATCTGAGTTTGGGGTCAAGAGTATACATGTGACTGTTGGGTGTTATTTATTTATTAGTTGTTCATTGAGTCTCTTTTAAAGAAGTACTGGTCATAGCGATAGAGAAACACCGAAGCAGGGAGTTAATTCCAGAGCTTGCACGTGCATGGAACTGTGCACTGGAAAGGTACAGCTCGTACATTCAATATCACTATTTTTAGAATTATAATTAAAGCAAATTAAAGCAATGTACGGGTCCATCAATTCTTTAATGACAATTTTCTGGTATTTTCTTTTATTTTGTATGTTTAACCAGCTGGTGCATTCGCTGTGGGTTATCTGTTTACTCTTTATTGTTTTTTCTGTATAAAAGCGAAGATGATCGGACCAACATGCAGAATTCAAAATGAGGTCTCTCTCGGTTCTCCTTTTTGCCTTGGTAAGTCAAATTTTAATCTTACACGTGTTTTCTTATCAATCAATCATTTGTTTGACAACTAGAACCACTCTCAATCGTACTCTCGATTGTAGAGGAGGCCCGTGCCCTGCAATGGGACATATATGGGCTGACACAGAATCATTTGTTTTGGGTAAGGTATCGTACATTGGCTGTACTTAATTCATCGACAGATATAATTAGTTTGAATCATACAATTCACATTTCATAGCATATCTTAGATCATGGGTACCTAATGTGAACTATGGCACCAATGTAAGAAAGCGCCGCGATTTTTTTATTGATTTGATCTGGCAAACGAGCAAACAGGTCATTTAATGGTAAATGATCACTGCCACCCATGAACATTCTCCGTAACTCTTGAATCATGAATTGCCGGCCCAACAAATCAGAAGGGCAGCGGGAAGGATAAAGGTAAAGGTTTAAGGTATCCGGCAATCTCAATCACCGAATGAAACGCTGAAATCGTGAAGCTATGGTTTCACTTCAATTTCGATGTTTTTGCCAAGGAGTTATGGCTGGCAACAGCATAGCTCTATCACTTCGAAATATTCTGAAATGGTACCTAGCCATCTATTTCGATCAGCAAGGTAGGTTAGGGCGCTAAGTTAAAATAGTAAATATGTATGTACGTGCGCCACAGACAAGCAAATAGGGTTCCATATCTTAAATAATTTATATTTGAGTAATTTTCATTAAAACTTCGAGTAAAGAAATTCCATTACCATTAAAATATTAGTCTCAGTCTGGTATCGAAGCGAGCTCTAGTTTCTCATCTCGCGCTTGAATTACCGCGCCACGGAGGATTTCAAATCTTTTCTTTTGATTTTTTATCCGGTTTGGAAGGACCAAATTTTATATTGATGCTTTATGTGTTTTTTTCGTTTACAGGGTCTGGTGGCGGTACATTCTCTACCGTGTAAGTACTTTTTTATTTTCTAATCTTGATATAAGTTTCGTGAGCTTGATATTAATAAATATATTAATAATGCCAGTCATTGTGTGGATTGGCGAGAGGCCGTCTCTTGTTGGTCGATAGTTAGATGGAGTGTTATTTTGAGGCGCAATAAAAAAAATAGTAGGTACTATCTATAATATAAAAATGAATAGCTGAATGTGTTGCTAAGCGCAAAACTCGAGAACGTCTAGACCGATTTGGATGATTTTGGTATTTAAATATTCGTGGAACGAAAGGTTTAAGTGTGAGAAAAAGTTCAAAAATTTTTGGATGTCGTTCAAGCGTGATTTGGCAGCCACTATAGGATGATATTTGTTTAGTTGACGGGATACGTAAAAGATGGTGAAGCTTCCACGACCAGCCAACGTAAAATGATCTTACTTTCCATTCTCTTTCAAAGACGGCTGACGAAAAAGAACAAAATTCAAAAAATGTGTACATTGTGTATATATCTAGACACGGCGTCTTTCGCGTAATTTTGTTCATCACGCAAGCCAAGTGCAGGTTGGCGGACTTTTACATACCATAATAATTCTTCAGAATTGCTACAGTATACAGGCTTCCGCACCATGTTTTTCTTCATATTTATAGTGCGTGGTGATGTATCAATTAGCACATCTATCAAACCATTAATAATACCTAGATATTATTTATTATTTTATTTTTATTTATTAGGTCTACTATCAATCACATACCGATACATTTAAATAAAAAAACAGAAAAAAACGACTTAGTCTAAGTACATGAATATACTAAAGTGAACACAGCATTCAATAAAACTATTAACTAACTACATACATATCTACCTTTTTAATTTTATGCCTATAAAAAATAAATTAATAAAATATTATAAAAGCTATACTGTTTCAGCCCCAGGACTTTTCGACACTTTAAAAAACACTCTTGGAGGAGCGAAAAGTATAGGGGTATCCGAAGACGGATTATCTTTGAAAAATGTGCAGAAAACATCAAAACATGATGTGGATGAGGACCAAGACACTGATTCAGAATACTTTAGTGCACAAGGTATAACAAATATGTTATTATAAAGGAAAGGCTTTAAATAAATAAATAACCCCCAACAGTCACATACACAGTCCTGACCCCACACTAAGATCGACTCTTGTGTCGTGTATCAGGAACTACGAGAGACTTTTCGGTCTCACAAACACCGAGACCCGAAAGAAATATTTGTAGGCACAAACATTTATCTCGGTGCGGGGATCGAATGGGCCTCTCGTTTCACAGGCGGCGTCTAACCGCCTGTGCCACGGAGGCTGCCAAACTTTAGTTTGAGTGTGTGGCGTGTGGACAGACAATCCATCCATCAGCCAAAGGAAGTCCACTGCTGAACATAGGCCTCCCCCAAGGATTTCCACAGTGACCTGTTGGAGGCAGCCTGTATCCAGCGACGTCCCGCGACCTTTACCAGGTCGTCTGACCACCTTGTGGGTGTCCTACGCTACGCTTTCCAATACGTGGTCTCCATTCGACGTGGTATGGTAGCAGGAAATCAATTTATACAGGCTTACATTAGTTTGCTGTTGATATTCTTGAAGCCTGGGTTCAGCAGTGGACTTTCTACGCCTGAAAATTAGTCAGTTAAGTCAGCCTTTTAAATTGGTTTGCAAACCAACTATCAATAAGTGTCTTTATCTAAGTAAAATTTGACTGCGCCTACTAGAAATTGGCGCTTTTTAAAATGCTTAGGACCTATTGGAGGTACATAAGAAATTTGCAATTTACTAGCAGTTACTAACGAAATCCGTCACAAACGTAGACCCGGAAGTTTTAAACAACAATGCTTTAAAAATCTTGAAACAATTTGCGCGGATAACAATGATTGAACCCAAAAATTTAAAGGCTTTTTTTTATATTTTTTTAAAGATGGCGACTACTCCATCGAATCCGGTTCGAAAACGGATAGATATGAGAAAAATGAGAAGATATATGACGAAGAGAAAACGGATGAGTTGAATTTGGGCCTCGGCGGATTGAATTACATGCAGAAAACCAAAAAGTCTGGCAAAGACAGTCACATTGAGAAAGAAAACACGGATAGTTATCACAACTTGGAATGTAAGCATATTTATTAATAAATAAATACACGAGACAGCTGAACACATAGTCCTGACTTCGCTTCCATACTGGGTATCTCAAAACTGCTACCGAAAACGAAGCTGGGTGGTAGTTTTAGTGACTACTAACACAATGCAACTAAAAATTTCTCAAAGAAACGCTACAATTATTTTTAAATATAGTCATTTTTGGGTGGTAAATCCATAGTTTTTGCTAAAATAATAATTTAAAGTCTTTTATACCTTAGATTATTTATAAATAAAAGAGTATACACTATTATTTTAGGAAAAATGTATTTATTATCCAAATAGGGTCATAGTAAAATAATAACAAAAAAAAATAGTCGCTTTTTTTTGCAACTTTTTCTGTTACATTGTGTCTGAAGTCACTAAAACTACCACCCGGCTTCGTTTTCGGTAGCAGTCTTGATATACCCTGTCTAAATATTGTTTCGTGTAAATTAACAGAACTATGTGGACAAGGCGGAAAACACGCAAAGTGTTTAATCTACAATGGAACTTTACGGAAATTAGTCATCGCTCAAACGATTACTAAAACTCTTGCTTCTATTATGAATAGATTCGGATCCATGAGCATTGATTTGAAAACTAAGGGTCAGTTGCAAAAACAAACTTTGCCAATATCTTTGACCATGAAAATGTCAATCCCATAATGGTTTCTTAGATTTTCGCGAATGTTACACATTGAAATAAAACTATTATTTACGGATTTTATCGCGAATTTAGTTTAATTTTTTTTACATTTTTGACTTCCCGACGTTTCGATTACTTTACAGCTTTCGTGGTCACGAACCTTTTGAGTTCCAGACAATCTTTATTATCATTTATCAAGCCCATGGATATTATCAGCTTAATAAGATGCAAATGGCGTTCTACGCAATTGTAAAGATAGCCAAAAGATGTTTTTTTCTTTGCTATGAATGGCGAGACGAGCATGCCGTTCGCCTGATGGTAAGCGATACGACCGCTCATGAACAGTAGCAAAACCAAACACTTTGAATTACAAAACAATGCCTGGCATTTCACTGCGCAAGCCATCCTGGGACATAGGATGAAGGGCTCAATATGTCCAGTAGTTACTCTGGCTACAATATCCTTCAAAACGTAACACAACAGTGCATTTACACTGCTATTTAACAAGGAAAATAGACATTGTACCTACCCAGGCGTCCTCTCATATGTGAGAGACCTAGCACCTATTTGACGGGAGAAATAGACATTGCGGTTGTGCCTACCCAGGCGTCGTCTCACATGAGAGACCTAAGGACCAAGGTATTGGACGAAACACATATAACCGTTTAGATATGTAAACCACTATTTTGTTAAATAGCAACATTTGTGTATAAAGCACATCCAAGATCCCTCTACAATCGAGAGTACGATAGAGAGGGCATGCACAACTCCCACCTAATTCGACGGCGGACTTCACATTAAAAGGCATTGTACTTTATCAGCCCATGTACGTCCCACTGCAGGGCACGGGCCTGCTCTACAATCAAGAGTACGAATGAGAGTGGCCATACAGTCCACCACGCTGGCCTAGTGCGGGTTGGCGGACTTTACAATCCATAGAAATTCTTTCAAATCGCTATGGTGTGCAGGTTTCATCACGATGTTTTTCTGTGAATGGTGACTGACTATCAATACACACATGACACAAAGGCATTGCGATATGTAAATCAGAACTTGAGGTTAAAATATTGCTTTTTTTCAGACGACGATGGCACCAACAAGGGTTCAGTACGTGGAGAATCTAATGCCGAGACATACGAATCTGCCGACAATAGCTTCAATGAAGAATCTACTAAGGGCTTCAGCCTAGGCACAAGTGGTCTTACCACCCAAGACACAAAAGACAGAACCGAGGAGTCAAACAACTTTAAGCGTACTTCTACACGGGAACAACTTGAAGTGGGTAGGTAAAAAACAGTTGCAATGGTAGAAACCCTAATAAAACAGCCAACAGTTACATACAAACTGACACTAAATTAAGGTTCAGTTGCATAAACTAAATTTGCCAATACCTTTAGAGTGTCAATCCCATAGATTCTCAAGATCAAATACCTCTCAAATGTATGGCGCTGAAAATTTCAAAGGCAAAGGTATTGGCAAAGTTTCTGCAACTCAGTCTAAGATCAAGTCTTGGATGTTACTCTATACTTGGACACGACGACGAATGGTCAAACATCGTACGTAAAACTGTACTTATTTGCCTTTTTCGTGGGTATCAGCCCCCTTAGCCAAGTTAAAAGCGCTTCCAATTGCCTTTCTACAAATTAACTGGTGGTAGGTCTCTCATATGTGAGAGGCCATCTGGGTAGGTACCACCGCAATGTCTATTTCTCCCGTGAAACAACAATGCGTAAATGCACTGTTGTGTTTCGGATTGAAGGACATTGTAGCCAAAGAAACTACTGGACATATAGAGACTTAACATCTTATGTCTCAGGATGGCGAGCGCAGTGGAATGTTGCTACTGTTCATGAGCGGTCGTATCGCTTACCATCAGGCGAACGGCTTGCTCGTCTCGCCATTCATTACAATAAAAAAAAACAATCTTTAACGCCTTGCCGTAAGCGAGGACGTTTATACGTTGTACAACGCAATTGACTAACTCCCATACAAATGCTGTCCAATAAAATAAAGTATAAAGTAAAAATAAAATGTCCGATTTAAGACTTATGTATCTTAATGAAATCTCCGAACTATGACTAACTAATTTAATAATTTTACAGCATACAACGAAGGTGATGAGAGCTTAAATGAAAGCTTTGAAAATTCATCAAATGATGAAGAAGCTTCAAGCACTAGTGACAGGATTGTGACCGATGAAAGAACTCATACTGACTTGGTTGGCGGAGGTAAGATAGTGCATACCAAATGTAAACTCTTTTTTTTTATTCTGGCCCAATAAAGTGACCAGACTGCACCTGACGGTAAGCGCAAATGCCGCCCAGGCAGAGCATCGATTGGCATCAGACGGTAGTCCCATACCAATTGATACAATTATAAGCCTGCTAAGATGCCTCTTCACACTACGGCGGAAGGACATAGGATTATAGGAAGAAGGAAACAGACGTGACGGCAAACAATTCCATAGCCTGACGGTGCAACACAAAAAAGAATTTGCCAACCTTTTGGTTCGTGCTGGAATGGTTTGGACTATCAAACTATGGCTTCGCAAGCTAGCACGCGTGGTTCTAGTTAGGAATAAAATCTAAACACAAGTAAAATAAATAGCTCCGATTATTGTTCAGAATATGCGACTCAATCCAAATCAACATTTAGTCAACGCTTTTTTTCATGACAGCTTTATTTCAATACAAATCAGCACTGACGAAATTCTAGCAACACTTCAAATAGAACGAATAAAATTGGATTCGGGGGATTGATCTGCGATTGAGGGCCTTGGTCAAACAAATAGGCAAATAAAATAATGAACTTCTTTTGGTTATTTTAATATTTTTTTCTATTCTTAAGCGATAGATTTGTTAGGTTATTCTTAACAATATACACGCGCGTAAATACACACGGGAGCAAAAAAATCGACTCAAACTTTAAACTGCCGTTGTAACATCTCTGACAAAAAAAAATAAAACCTAAATACCATTGTTTATCCTAAATTCTTTAAATTCTAGGTCTTAGCTTTTAAATGAGCCTAGGTTTAATAAAATTAATGGTTTGGTTCACTACTAAACATCAGCTTTAGTGTTAAGTAGCGGAAAAATACTAAAATGACAAGCGAAAAAATAAAAAAATAAAACAAGTTGATGTCAGTTTTTATTAAATTAATTACAAATGAAACATTATCAATATTTAGTGTTACCCCCCTTTGCCCTAATTACAGCTTGCAATCGGCTTTTCATTGTTTTAATAAGCTTGACCACGTTATTCTGCGGTATAGCTTCCCACTCCTCCGAAAGTGCAGCTTTAAGCTCGTCTTTGGTTGCTGGGATAGGATTTCTTGCTCGAACTTTCCTTTTGAGTTGATCCCACAAATGTTCAATAGGATTTAAGTCCGGGCTACGCGCTGGCCAGTCCATAATTTTTATTTGCACTTCATGTAGGTATTGTCGTACGCAGGTTGCTGTGTGTGGACGCGCATTGTCGTGCATCAGAACAAAGTTTTCGCCTATAAATCCTGCGTAAGGAATAACGTGTTCTCCCAAAATTTCTTCAATATATCGTTCTGCAGTCAGACCTCTTTGCCGTCCCCCAGTTTCTACAAAAACCAACTCGGTTTTCCCTTCGATTGAAATGCCACCCCACACCATACAAGACCCTCCTCCAAAAGCAACATTTTCAGCTATGCAGCATTGTGCAAATCTCTCTCCTGGCCTTCTATACACTCGTCCTCTTCTATCGCTGCCATGCAGACAGACTCTGCTCTCATCAGAGAATAATACGGTGCGCCATTGATCGTTTGTCCAATCAACATGTTCTCTAGCGAAACGAAGACGAGCTGCACGGTGGGCTATGGTTAGTTTGGGGCCTCTCACTGGTCGTTTTGGGGTAAGGTTGGCTGCCTTGAGTCGTCTTCTTACTGTCCACCTACTGACAGATAAACCCCGCGTTTCTTTTTTTTTTCCCCATGTCAGTCCCATGCCAATGGAGACAATTATGCCGGCCTGCTAAGGTGCCTCTTCACACCGCGGCGGAAGGACCCAGGATTGTAGGAAGGAGGGAACACGTGCACCGGCAAACAATTCCACAGCCTGACGGTGCGGCACAAAAACGAATTTGAGAACCGTTTGGTTCGCGCCGGGATGGTCTGGACCGTCAAGCTATGGCTTCGCAAGCCAGCACGCGTGGTTCTGGTTAGGAATGGAGAGGAGGGGAGCAAGTTGAACAATTCTTCAGAGCACTCACCGTGATACAGGCGGTAGAACACGCTTAGAGAGGCGACATCTCTCCGGAGTTGTAGCGGCTCCAAGTTGCTCGTAACGTCTGCATCATTCACAATGCGGATGGCCCGCCGCTGCAATCCATCCAAGGCATCGAGCAGGTACTGGGCGGATCCATCCCAGAGGTGCGAGCAGTACTCCATACCCGGCCGGACCTGCGCTTTATATAAGCGACAAAGCTGACCGGGCGTGAAAAACCGACGCACCCTGTTCAGGACTCCAACCCTGCGTGATGTGGCAGATATTACGCCCTCGATGTGATTCCTTGGATTGAGATCACAGCGGATATCCACACCAAGGATACTCAGGTCATTCCGCACTGAGAGGGGAGTACCGTGAAGAATGGGGAGGGGAGAGAACGGGGATTTTTTGCACGTGATCGCCCACACCTGGGTTTTCTTGGCATTGAACTCAACCATATTCCTGAAACCCCATGTAGAAATGAGATCCAAGGTCCGGTTGAGCTCAATGACAAGGTCTTCGCGTCCCCTCACAGTTTCGACACGGCAACCCGGAGGCCCGCAGTGGTATCGCCCATGAACCGTGCTGTCATCGGCATAGCAATGAATGTTGCCAAGCGACAACATGTCATTGATATGCAGAATAAACAAGGTGGGCGACAGCACCGAGCCCTGAGGAACTCCGGCATTTACCGACATGAGCGCCGAAGCGTGTCCGTCAACGACTACACGTATTCTACGCCCATGCAGAAAGCCGGAAATCCACGAACACAGGTTGCCGGGTAGACCGTATGCCGGAAGCTTGAACAGAAGACCACGGTGCCAGACCCTATCAAACGCCTTGGAAATGTCGAGGCTCACAGCAAGAGCCTCGCCACGCCGGTCTATCGCCTCACCCCAGCGATGCAGGACAAACGCTTGAAGATCACCCGTCGATCGATTATGACGGAATCCGTATTGTCGGTCACTGATCAACGAGTGATCCTCCAGGTAGCGGACCAATTGAGCGTTTATGATCCGCTCCATGACCTTACACATCACTGAGGTGATAGCGATAGGGCGGTAATTGGTAGGGTCCGATCGATCACCCTTTTTGGGGATCGGTTGCACATTGGCCTCCCTCCAAGATTCCGGCACAACACCTGTGCGGTAGGACGCTCGGTAGAGGCGAGTCAGTGCTGGAGACAACTCGGCTGCACAAGCCCTTAAAACCACCGCCGGTATCCCATCCGGACCACTGGCTTTCTGCACATCGAGAGACCGTAACTCACGCCGCACATCACACTGCCTGATGCGAATATCTGCCATTGAGAAACCGCAATCAGGCAGTGTAGGCAGCGCTTGGGAACCACGGTCTTCGAGGCGGGAATTAGCCACAAAGAGATTTGCCAGTAAGGCAGCCTTCTCTTGCGGCTTGTGGGCCAGCGACCCTTCTGGGTACCTCAGCGGCGGCAACGCTGGACGGCAGAAGTTAGACTGAACGGCCCTGGCCAACCTCCAATAAGCACGACTGCTAGTTGGGTGATCGGCCAACGCACACCCAATCCTGCTAACGCGCTGGGCATCCGCCCTAACGTAGGCCTTCTTGCAGGCCTTGGAGGCACGGTTGTAGGCTTCTTTAAGGGAACTGATATTCGGATCCTTAATGGCGCGACCCCTGATCCAAGCGCGATATGCCGCCTGTTTGTCACCGACAGCATCGGCGCATGCACGATTGAACCAGGAGCGTCCACGGCCCTTACTGGCGATCTCAGAAGAAGGATACATTCCTTCCTCTGAGATCCATTCCAAGATATTCCATTCCAAGTCTGATCTCGTCAGCAATAGCGTTGGCACTCGCTGAGGGATCTTTACCCTCAAAGCAGCGCTGCCTCCAAGAGATGGATGCGAAATATTCCCGCATACCATCCCAATCTGCCGACGAGTAATGCCAGACCCTTCGCCTAACCTGCACGGGATTTGGAGGTGATGCGATCGGTACTGACGACCCAACCAGACAGTGATCGGAAGTGCCCAGAGGCGCACTAACGGTCACACGATACCCGGCTGGGTGACTCGCCAGCAGAAGGTCCAGCAGAGAAGGCGCATGACTCGCCACATCCGGGATCCTGGTGGGCTGGTTCACCAGTTGTGTCAAGTCATGAGTCAGAGCGAATGCATGGGCAGCTCTGCCAGCATGATCAGTCTTGGAGGAGCCCAGCCACAGTTCGTGATGAGCATTGAAATCCCCCAAGACCACCATTTCGGCCGACGGGAACTGCGCCTGCGCGTCATCAGCCGCCTGGCTAAGATACCTGAACAGCCGAGTCGTCTCATCGTCCCCGTTGTGAGACCTGTAAAGGCACACGTATATGCGGCTCAAGGAACCTAGATCCACGTGCACCCACAGAGCGGAGAAGGAGGGGTCCTCCATGCAGTGCAAACAGCGACAGCAGATGTCCGACCGAACATACAAGCATACCCCGGCTTTAGGCTTGAAGTTTACTTCAAGCGAATAACCGGGATACAACAGGTAAGAATTATCGGTCGGACAACGAATCTGCGTCTCCGTTAGGAAGAGCAAAGCAGGCCGGGCCGTCTCGAGATGGTGGTGGACGGCATTGAGGTTCGTATGGAGTCCGCGGATGTTAGTGAACTCCATAGTGAACGCGGTGGTGGGGTTAAGCACCGCTGAAGGACCTGCTCTGTTAGGTTGCACTGTCATGGTAGAAAGGATGGGATTGGTGAAGAGGCAACGAGGAGCTTAAATTCGGGCACTAAGAAGGCCGAATGGGCACCGGCACGAAAGGGTCGGCGGGAAGCGAATTGATCCGCCGGACGGAAGGGCCCCCGTACCCTCCCGGGATGGGCCGCCGGGACCCCACTTCCGGTCACCAACTGGCACGACGGACCCACCCAAGATTATGCGCGGCATGGTGAGGCAGCCTCTCGAGGTGGTTAGCCCCGATTGGGCCCCTGTACTATACCGCGGGCGGCCAGCGGACAACCGTTTCTACGGGTCTCCCTGGCCGGCGGATCAACTTTCCTCCCTTCGACAGAGGACCGAAATACCCACACGGTACAACCTCATGCCCGGACTCAAAACCCTCGAAAAAACCGGAAAACCACTGGCTGATCCCGGAACGCGATCCCCTTACGGAGATTACTATGGCGGTCTTTACGCCTCGTGGACGGTGGTAGCTACCCGGGCGGACACATAAGTCCTACCACCACTATGTCACTCATTTGGCACTACCCAGGGGTCACGTGTAGGGAATCTAGAGTCAAAGCCTACGGACGCGAGTGACGTTAACCCCCGAAGTTGTTGTTGAACTTGGACGCCTGATAGAGCCCAATTTCTCAGTGAAGTGCTGACAATGAATCGGTCATCTCTCTCTGATGTGGACCGCCGTCTGCCAGAACCTCTTCTCCGACTAAAGCTTCCAGTGTCCTGGTATCTTCTGTATACTCTTGAAACGGCAGACTGACTTATGTGCAGCACTCGAGCAACTTCGCGTTGTGTCTTTCCTTCTTCCAATAATGCAACCACTTGGGCCGCAATTTCACTTGTTGTGTCCATTTCCAGGTAATATTGTTTACTCGTAATTAAGCAGATGTGTACCGGGTGACGTTTAAAAGGCACCTGATAGAGATTAGGCTAACAGATGGGCTTTTATGGGACTCATAAACTCACAATGAATGCAGGGCTGACGAGTGTAATATCTTCTCTTGACCTATCACAGCGGCCTATTGAGTAGCAGAAAAGATGAGACTGCAAATTTTGGTATGACCTTATAGGTAAGACTCAGAACTGTAAGGTGTTGAACCCAAAAATTTATTTTATGTTAAAGTTTTCGTCCTAGAGACATTTTAGTGCAAAGATGCGCTCTGAGTCGATTTTTTTGCTCCCGTGTGTAGTTACATATCGTATCATATTTGCTGTATCATTACAGGACAATCAAGGAAGAAGAGATCCATTGAATCCACTGAAAGATCATCAAAATCCGGATCATCTGAATCTGCCGGTATGGAACGCGAATCATCAGAGAACTCCGAATCAACAGAATACAGTTCATACCAGAGCAATGCGTCGTCACAAGAGGCATCTTCTCAGACCTCCGAGATATCAGAAGAATATTCAGCGACTGACTACGGTTCAGAGGATCAACAATCCAGCGATATGGGACACGACCACATCGATGTAGCACGCGAATCATCTGAAAACGCCGGATCAACGGAATACAGTTCATACCAGAGCAATGTGTCGTCACAAGAGGCATCTTCTCAGACCTCCGAGATATCAGAAGAATATTCAGCGACTGACTACGGATCAGAGGATCACCAATCCAGCGATATGGGACGCGACCATACCAATGTAGCACGCGGTTCTTCTGAGAACTACGGATCAACAGACTACAGTTCATACCAGAGCAATGCGTCGTCACAAGAAGCATCTTCTCAGACCTCCGAGACATCTGAAGAATATTCAGCGACTAACTACGGATCAGAGGACCACCAATCCAGCGATATGGGACGCGACCACATCGATGTAGCACGCGAATCATCTGAAAACGCCGGATCAACGGAATACAATTCATACCAGAGCAGTGCGACGTCACAAGAGGCATCTTCTCAGACCTCCGAGATATCAGAAGAATATTCAGCGACTGACTACGGATCAGAGGACAACCAATCCAGCGATATGGGACGCGATCACACCGACGTAGCACGTGCTTCATCTGAGAACTCCGAATCAACAGACTACAGTTCATACCAGAGCAATGCGTCGTCACAAGAGGCATCTTCTCAGACCTCCGAGATATCAGAAGAATATTCAGCGACTGACTACGGATCAGAGAATCACCAATCCAGCGATATGGGACGCGACCACATCGATGTAGCACGCGAATCATCTGAGAACTCCGAATCAACAGACTATAGTTCCCACGAGAGCGCCTCATCAAAACAATCCGCGTCTCAGAATAACGAGTCATCAGAACAACATTCAGTGACTAACTACGGATCAGAGGACCACCAGTCCACCGATGTAGCACGTGATTCATCAGAGAACTCCGAATCAACAGACTATAGTTCCCACGAGAGCGCCTCATCAGAACAATCCGCGTCTCAGAACAACGAGTCATCAGAACAAGATTCAGCGAACAACTACGGATCAGAAGACCATCAGTCCACAGATGTAGCACGCGAATCATCTGAGAACTACGCATCAAGTGACTCTAGTTCCCAGGACAGCAGCGCGTCATCACAAGAGTCATCTTCTCAGAACAACGAGTCATCAGAACAACATTCAGCGACTAACTACGGATCAGAGGACCACCAGTCCACCTATGTAGCACGTGATTCATCAGAGAACTCCGAATCAACAGACTATAGTTCCCACGAGAGCGCCTCATCAGAACAATCCGCGTCTCAGAACAACGAGTCATCAGAACAAGATTCAGCGGCCAACTACGGTTCAGAGGACCATCAGTCCACCGATGTAGCACGCGAATCATCTGAGAACTCCGGATCAAGTGACTCTAGTTCCAAGGACAGCAGCGCCTCATCACAAGAGTCATCTTCTCAGAACAACGAGTCATCAGAACAACATGAAGCGACTAACTACGGTTCAGAGGACTATCAGTCCACCGATATCGCACGCGATTCATCTGAGAACTCCGAATCAACAGATTATAGTCCTCACGAGAGCACCTCATCAGAACAATCCGCGTCTCAGAACAACGAGTCATCAGAACAACATTCAGCGACTAACTACGGATCAGAGGACCATCAGTCCACAGATGTAGCACGCGAATCATCTGAGAACTACGCATCAAGTGACTCTAGTTCCCAGGACAGCAGCGCCTCATCACAAGAGTCATCTTCTCTGAACTCCGAGTCATCAGAACAACATTCAGCAACTAACTACGGATCAAGCGACTCTAGTTCCAAGGACAGCAGCGCCTCATCACAAGAGTCATCTTCTCAGAACTACGAGTTATCAGAACAACATTCAACAAACTACGGATCAGAAGACCACGAAACCAAACACGTTGAAAACGAAAACAATGTATTTGACTCCTCTTGTGACAGCGACCTTGTGGACTCTCATGACGATACTTATCAACATTCCGACGTACAAAACGACCAGAGCTACGTAGACACAGAAGAGTCGCATAGCTCCGAAGAATCTAGTAGCTCTAACAGCGATAGTGAAGAGAACTCCATCCAAGAAAATGGCAGGAACGTTGAAGAACGTAGCCAAAGCGAAAGTGAGCAACAAAGCGCAGCTAACCAAGACTCAAGCAGATACACTTCCAGCGACGATCAATCATACATGAACTCCGAATATTCTTCGGATCAGCGGGAATCAAGTAACGTAGACTCGTCCAGCTACAACTATGCTGAAAGCACACGCGATGGATACGTCCAAGATGACAAGGCAAGCGCATCAGAAGACTATTCTTCTAGCAGCCAGAATCACGAGAGCAATGTCGAGGCCCACGCAAATGGCGACTACACGAGCGATGAATACAGCAGCGACCACCAGCAGTCCGGAGCCACGCAATCCGACAATTCTCACTACGTTGAAGAACGTGACGGATCTTTCTACGAAGAGCAAAATGACAGATACACTGACCGCGCTGACGCCAGCGGCTCTGAATCTAGCAGTTACGAAGCTGTGGATGCCGATCGTGCTATAAAACACGAAGCCGACACCAGCTACGATAACTCCGAGAGCGTTGACTCAGGCTATTACAAGAACGTCCAAGACCACGACGGATATTACAGAAACGAAGAAGTTGCGCACGACAACTCAGCTGTTGCATCTTCAAACTCAGAGAGTGAGAGTGTAGAAGAGAGCAATGCTTTAGGCGACTACCACAAAGAAGATTACAAGTACGACAACCAACAAGCCACCAGCCAGGACTCAGAGTCTTCAAACTTCCAGGAAATTAACGCCGACGGCTCTTTTGTGAACGACCAACATGCACGCGAAAGCGAATCTGAAACCTCGTACGAGAATATGGATCATTCTACGGTGATTGAGACCGCTGATGGATCGTACTCCGAACAGAACAAGCACAGCGACGCCATTTCCTCTTATAACAGCGACGCAGAGGCCAGCTCGTACGAGTCACGAGACCGCGAGGGTAACAGCGTCTCCAGCCAATCGTCGAGCAGTAGCCTGGATGAAGCCAACGCGGGTTCTGACAGCGACAGTTTTGTCAACTACGGCGCAGATGGAAACCTAGCGTATGGACAGCAATCCAGTGAATACAATCAAGAAGCAAGCAGCGACCAGGAAAGCGATTCTTACGCGGTGATTAACGAGGATGGCTCCAAGTCTATCGGCCAAAGAAGCAGCCAGAGCGAACAGGTATCAGATGAACAGTCTACTAGCCAACAGCTGGTCACCGACGACGGCTTCTCCAGGTCTTCCAGCTCTCATCATTCCAGCTCCTCATCTTCGTCTTCTTCCTCAAGTTCTTCCAGCTCTTCAAGAAGCTCAGGGTTGAAGCTATCGAAGTTCCCCAAGCACACGTTCGATAGGACTCTCATTCCCAGACGATCGCTGTTCGCGTATTAAACCAAAAATCATAATTTAATCTCTGGATAGTATCAATTTTTTTTTCGAAATTCCGGCTTTTGTATTTTTTAATGGTCAGCAATAAAATTTAATGCATCATATGTGTATGTTTTTTTGTTCAATAATTCCATACGCCAGTATATACTTCCTTACTAATATTATAAAGATGAAAGGTTGTGAGGATGTTTCTTACTCTTTCACGCAAAAACGGTCCCACAGATTTGCATAAAATTTGGTATAGAGATAACTGACACCCTGGATTAACACAAAGGCTACATTTTATCCCGAAAAAAAAAATAGGGTTCCCGTGGGGTGATTCAAGAATTCAAATATAAATATTTGGTACTCTTTCAAAATCTAATGGGTGGCACACAATAGGAGAGGGTAGGATTGCATGCTTTTCATCAAGGGATTGAATGAGACGGAATATAAACCGAATATAACAGGACGGGAAATATAGTCAACGGCGCGCGAGAAATATAGTTTACGCGAAATAATATATTGTTGCCACATCAACACTGAACTCAAAGTTATCTGAACCCGGGCGAAGCCGCCCGACCCGACCGCTAGTAAAAAAATAAACATACAAAGATTTATTTGATGTATAAATAAAATAAAAATAATACTCTGGATCGATTAACTCATTGATTAAAAAAAAAACAGGCAATTCAAAATATTGCGAGTATCAATAAAAAGGCCTTGAAAATCGCGCCATTTTTTTTTCATTATTACGTGGACATAAAAATGCTGAAATCTATAATAACATTAAATTAATAACAATAATAAAATTTTAACAAAAACATTTTTTTAACAAGATTAATTCCTTGTAGTAGCATCTCTTTTAATGTGTAATCTTAAAACTGTATGTTGTCATGGTATACAATAAAGGATATATTATTATTATAAATTATTATGTCTATCCTAAGATTAAATTATCATACATACATTACTGTCACGCTTGCATCCCATAGGGGTAGGCAAACACTATAAATATCTACTTTGCTAGATCCAGATATACCACTTTCGCATTATCCACTTTCATCTCATGCATTCATATCTGTTCAGGGTACTTCTGACCTGCTTCTTAAAAGTTAATGTCCAATAGTTACTCTGGCTACAGGGTCCTTCAAACCGGAATGCAACAGTGCATTTACATTGCTGTGTGGCGGAAGATTGTGGGCCGATATAGTAAAGCTCTGTCTCTATCACATTGACTTATATTTTATGGATTGATATCGATGCTCCATCGAATATTATTGCTTATACATAAGTAAAAAATAAATAATAAATACCTTTCTGCCTTCTCAGTGGTCGCAGCAGCTCAAACTGCACAACACACGATTAAAATATGTACTACCATTTATTTTTCTTATCACACAAAAATGAGAAACATTTAAACGATATTACAAATAATACAAACTACAGAAAATATATAGGTACACATTAGATATTTAGTAATCATTTTCTGCTGTATTATCCGCAAAAAATTCAATTTGCCTGGTTTTATTACTTTCCTGTTCACTAGTTTTAATTTTTCTAAAATAGCGGGTCGGGTATGTCTATTTTTAGCGGGAACGTACAGCATAGAGAATAGAAGAAAATGCGCTAAATCAGAACCACAGTGGGAAAGATAAAAGACTACAAATTAAGATGGCGCCATTGACCCAAGAGAGCAAATTTTATAAGCGCTGATTTTCATACTTCACTTGGACAACTAACTTATCAATATATTTTTTTTCCAATATCGACGGCGAAGTGCCAATAGCTCCTAACTGAAAGTCATAAATTTACACAAACTGAAAAAAAAAGTTTAATTTTTTGTTTCATGAATGAGTAGTAAATATATTTATTAGTGGGGAATAGTAACAATGCGAATGTATGGTAAAATACACTTAGTAGATTTCACAAAAACATCGGCTTAATACACCTTTACAATTAAAACAATAAAGAAGGTAATTTCTCATAAAATTTCAGATAGGAGGTATTGGTTCTTCACCGTCGATATGGTACTGTTGTACTCTTGGTTGTACTCGTATTTCAAATAGGCTCACTATACTTTTTAATTAAATTGCTTTAAAAAAAAGTAAAAACTTTGCAATAAATCAGTACTTTTACTAAACTAGCGCCGCTTCGGCCAGTTTTTAAAATGCAATTTTCAACACGGTGGGAACCTAGTGGTCTATTCTTTGGTGGGAACGCCAAAGAAGCGCGTATAGTTTATATCTTATTTAGAGACATTTTTTTTAAATAAAATATTCATCAAAGTCCTTTACGGGGAGAATGGATTACTTAAAAAATAAGCCTAGTAATGTAGCTTTTTTGTTACACAAACGGCCATAAAGCGTACCCCATTATCATAAGACGTATTGCATTGTGGGTGCTTCTCGTGCTTCTCCATCTTTCCCGTCCTGAAACATAAACTTTAAGAAATACAATAAGAATAATTGTCCGAGCAGGGATCGAACCTGCAAACTCCACATGGATAATTGAATACATTCGCATATGCATTGAACTACTGGTTACTGAAAATAGTGCAGACCTAGTGCTGACGAATATAAATATTATGTTCAAGTTTGTAGAAAATTTTAAGCTCACGCCATCTATGTGATGCTACAGGTATCTTAGTTTGGAGATTAATGAGACGTTAACTAGGTGGCGCTGTTACCTACTTCAATTTTCAAGTTTTAGTGGATAATTCAACTAAAAATTGGGTACTATTTTTTATTAAAACAAGTAATTAAATTTGCACTGCGTATTGAATTTGAACAGGTCGCTGTAGAAAAATGGAAATCATTGAGGGAGCTCTTTCAGTGTTTTTTTTTGTTGGCGCTGTCAATCATTATTTTTTAAATATTCTCACGCCTTTTTCCAGTAGGAGTAAGCAGAAAACCCACATTTCACCGTGCGAGTTCTATCCTACGATATGATATATGAGCCTATCGCCACACCTAATAATGATAATAAATAGATAAACCCAATGTTACTTTGCCCAACCTGGGATTTGATCCTAAGATCTCAGCGGTATAATCGTACCATAACACAACTACGCCTTCGGGGTAAATAAAACAACAAAATAAAGATAAAATTGAATATTTTACTATTATATGCAACAATTATTAAGTAATACACTGTATCATCCCTTTAAAGTTTATTATATTTTAAAATATGTATAAAATAAATACACCAAATGGCTACACAATGGTTCCTGTGCGTAAGTTGTAAGTGTATACAGGCCACCTGCCTCATTGTATGATTCTTTTGAATTAATACTTGAAGATGCATTGAGGAAATTAAGTAAAACAAATAAAAGATTGTTGGTGTGTGGAGATTTCAATGTTAATCTGTTGGAAACATCTGCTATAACTGGAAAGTTAAGAAATCTCTTTTTGTCATTTGATTTAATGAATCTATTTTTGGAGCCAACTAGGATAACTAACACTAGTGCTACCTGTATAGACAATGTGTTCACGGATATAGTGCCCATACATAAATCTATTATTAATAAGCTAGATTCGGACCATTGTGGACAACTAGTCACATTTAGAAGCGAACTCCAGCAGACTTCCATTAAAAAACTTAATGTTGTTCCGGTAACAAAGATCCGGTTAGAGAAATTAAGAAATAATTTGTTAACGAAATTCAATGTACTAATGCAGGGTAACGACCCCAATACTCTGTATAATTCTGTATTTGAAATATTTTGTAAGGAATTTGAATCAATCTTTACATCAAGGTCGGTTCCCTTGAGCAAAAAAACTTGCTTCAGTAATTGGGCCACTGTTGGCATTCACAGAAGTAGGGAGAAATTATATGATCTTTATTCTGAAAGAACATATAATCATAGTGAGGGTTTCAAAAATTATGTCAAAAATTATTCAAAGTTGTATAAACAAGTATGCTATAAAGCTAAGGCATTATATTTAAAGGAAAAAATAAAAAACTCCAGGAATAAAATTAAAATGACATGGAGTGTAATTAATAAGGAAACTGGGAAAGCTAAGCCTCGTGACACCGAGTTTAGCTTAAATATTAATAATAATATCATTAACTCTAATACAGAAGTAGCTAGGGCTTTTGAAAACTTCTTCACAGATATACCAGTTTCCATAACAAAAAACTTAAATTCATCTCCTTCTCTAGCCCATATGTTATTGCAGGAAAGTGTGACTGGGTGTGGTGATTCATTTAAATTCCAATGCGTTGACAGTGTTGACATTATAAAAACGTTTAAACTTATTAACATTAAGAATACTTGTGACCTCTGGGGAATCTCTACAAAGATCCTTAACTATGTAATACCTATATTAGCTCCCCAGCTAGCTATAGTTTTTAACACATGTATTAATAGTGGCATATTTCCTGATAAATTAAAACTCAGCAAGATTATACCTCTTTTTAAATCTGGTAGTACAGATGACCCCTCTAATTTTAGACCTATATCAGTACTGCCATCATTAAGCAAAATTTTTGAA
This sequence comes from Hyles euphorbiae, assembly GCA_023078785.2. Taxonomy (NCBI): domain Eukaryota; kingdom Metazoa; phylum Arthropoda; class Insecta; order Lepidoptera; family Sphingidae; genus Hyles; species Hyles euphorbiae. Next base: position 1,249,968 of record CM041054.1, on the reverse strand, counting down.
AAACTGATGCTTATTCAATTGCAAAGATTCTTTAAAAATAATAATTTACTTCATAGTAAACAATTTGGTTTTACTCAGGGTCGCTCCACCACTGATGCTGGTGTGAAACTCATGGATAACATATTTGATGCTTGGGAGGATTCTCAGGATGCTTTAGGTGTATACTGTGACCTATCCAAGGTATTTGATTGTGTTTACCATGATATTCTTATCAGGAAATTGAGCCACTATGGAATAAATGGTCTTGCACTTGAATTATGTAAATCTTATTTACACAATAGGGTTCAGAGGGTTGATGTCAACGGACAAAGATCTCCTGGGTCTGTTGTTACTATGGGGGTTCCGCAGGGCTCGATTCTTGGACCCTTTCTCTTTTTAATATATATTAATGACTTGCCTTATTTTATAAGGGATAAATGTGAGGTAGTGTTGTTTGCTGATGATACTTCATTAATATTTAAAATTAAACGACATCAATCAATTCTTGACGAAGTAAACCACACTCTCTCAAAAATAGTACATTGGTTTGGCATTAACAATTTACTGTTGAATAGTCAAAAAACGAAATGTATTCGGTTTGTAACACCTAATGTCAAAAAAGTTAATGCCGACATTTTTATGAATGGGGATGTGTTGAGCCTTGTGGAGACTACTAAGTTCTTGGGAATCACATTGGATCATAAGCTTCAATGGGGTCCCCACATAACTGCGCTAGCTAAAAAACTGAGTGCTGCAGTTTTTGCAGTGGGCAAGATTCGCCAATTGACTGACATTGATACGGCTCGATTGGTCTATTTTGCTTACTTTCATAGCCTAATGAGTTACGGAATTTTGCTATGGGGTGGTGCTGCTGACATTAATACCATCTTTGTTCTTCAAAAGCGAGCCATAAGATCTATTTATTCGTTAGGCTCCAGGCAATCGCTGAGAGAAAAATTCAAGGAAATAAATATAATGACAGTAGCATCACAATTTATATTTGCTAATCTATTGTATGTCCACAAGAATATAGAACAATTTCAAAAGGTTAGCGATATTCATGACAGAAATACTAGAAATAGAAATAACCTAGTCAGTCATAAGACAAGGCTCCAGAAAATTAGCAAATCTTTTAAGGGTTACTGTATACATTTCTATAATAAAGTTCCCACTAACATAAAAGCCTTAACTATAAATAAATTTAAATCTATTATAAAACGACAGTTATGTAATAAGGCATACTATACAATTTCAGAATACTTAGAAGATAGTAAGGCTTGGGAATGAAACATAACACTAAGCCGTACAGTAAAATTTTAAATTATTTATTATTATAAATTATTTATGAACTGCTCTGAATTGCAAATCCTGTATAATCACTGTATTGTAAACTTATTTTGAAAAGAGCAACGCTAGAGTTTCTTGCCCGTTCTTCTCTGGCGAAAACAGCCTTGTGAACAGGGTGGTAGTGAAAAAAAGTGACTGAATCTAAACAATGTATGACATTTTATGGATTCAATAAATATTTTCATTTCATTTCATTTCATTTTCATTTCATTTCATTTCATATCAAATACGAAGGACATTTGTGATATTGACACATGGTAATTAATATAAACTACATATTTCTCATTACCCCAGGTGACATTGTACATAATTTGAGAAAAATATGACATGATCTATAAAAAATATGACAGGCAAGCGAAGTGTCGGACGCCCGCCTACAAGGTGGACGGACGATCTGACTAAGGTCGCAGGAAGTCGCTGGATGCATGCTGCCAACAGGTCGATGTGGAGATCCTTGGGGGAGGCCTATGTTCAGCAGTGGACTTCCTGTGGCTGATATGATGATGATGATGATGACATGATCTTTTGTAAAAAATCTTGATTTTAGTTTTCACGATTTTTGTCCATCACATATAGATACGAGTATTTTTACCGCTTAGGCCTTAAATGTTCGGGAACCTACCTGAGCCGTAAAAAGACTGCGTATATATAGGGGTTGATCAAAGCCTTGAAACCTCAAATCGTGATTTTTAACCAAACTATCTGGCAATTTTTGTTCAAAATTGGTGCAATGTGACATGTGGATCAGCATGTATGTAACTGTTGGGTGTACTTATTATATTAAATTTGTAGTTTGTACTGCCATCTATTAATCGATTCCCGTATTTATTCATAACGGCAAATATTTCACTTGGGTATATGAAGTGCGGATCGCAATAAACACGATAGATTATCGACAAAATTATGCCGGCCTCAAAACGATGTACACACAAGAAAGCATCTAGCTTTTAAGTCAGGGGGGGGGGTTATATAGTTATTTTCAGAACAATAGGTCCGATTTCAATACTCAAATTCGTAATATTTTTTTAAAGTGTGTTACAGTCGTGTTTTGTGGAACACCCACATATTTTTCTTTATTTATCAACATACAAAGCATTAATTGCGTTTATAAATTTTATCAACAAGATGACAAATGAATTCTGTCAATCTAGAGCCATAGCAGGATCCCTACTATATTCATCCGAAACGAAGTTCGAAAATTCGGATGATCGAAGTTTATATACGATACGAATGTACCTACATACACTTATGGTCGTTATTGACTTATGGTCGTAACCATAGACTTATGGTTACGATGTACGCTATACAAATTCGAACTTTTACAGAGTAGATATCGTATCGTATAAAAAACTTCGATCATCCGAAGTTTCGAACTTCGTTTCGGATGAATATAGTAGGGCCCCAGCCTCATCTTTATATACACAACCTGAGCCCGTAACACACTTATATCAATATGATAATTTATACCACTTCATATTGTTATAGAGCCCAAAATAAAAATTTATTGTAATAAGTTAATTTTTCTACAACAATTGTAACAAAAGTGCCCGCCATCAAAGCCTTGACGCGACGTATTCCGGCTGAAACAAAAAACAAAACTTAAATAACAATCCTTTTTAAATGTTTTTTAGCAAAGATATGAGACGAGACAAAGTATTTTTTCAAATTAAATATATACTTTTATCATTGCAATGAAAGGCGAGACGAGCATACCGTTCGCCTGATGGTAAGCGATACAACTCATGAACAGTAGCAAAACCGTACAACACCTTGAATTACAAAGCAATGCTTGGCATTACACTCGCCACCCTGAGACATAAGATGTTAAGTCTCAATATGTCCAGTAGTTACTCTGGCTACAATCTCTCAAACCGGAACACAATATTGCATTTACATTACTGTTTGACGGGAGAAATGACATTACGGTGGCACCTACCCAGGCGGCCTCTCACATATGAGAGTCCTACCATCAGTAAATAATAATTTATACTTGAGTAAGTTTCATTAAAACCCTTAGTAAAGAAATTCTATATGTACAGTCAGCAACATAAGTCGTTAAACATTCACAAGATTTGGAATTGTCTTATCATCCAAAATAATAATTATTTTCAATATCGCAATGATGAAAAAGGACTGTTTAAACATTATTTATTCACAAGTAAAATATATCTTGCTTAAACAATATTATTGTGATTCGTCCCTAAGAAACATTATTAAACACTCTGTATACACACGGGCCGTAGCTCGAAACCGACTTTTTACACTGATTGCAAACAATGCGTACGGGGAGCGAACAGCTAAATACCTTATACCTCGACTTATTAATGATGTTGCTGTTGTAAACTCCTGTTAGCTCTAGTATAAACCTCTGTGGTTTGTTAGTAGCTATGTTGTAAATTATGTATTTCTGTTTAAAATAATAAATTAAAAAAAACTTCTCGGCATAGATGACTTTACTTGGTTATATTTTACGACTACAGAGTAGTACGTACAAATTTTAATTCATAAAAAGGTTATCAAAAAACGTGAAGTATTCAGCGATTGTTGCTGACTGGACCAGTATAAGTTAATTTTCACTCACCGAGACAAACCAATAAGAATTTTTCTTGAAAACCATCCTGGATATAAATCCCATCTCTGATTCCGGAGCGATCGTATGCAAATGCAGATGTCGAACGCTTCTGAAGGGTGGCCAATGATACCCAAACCTGGCGTCATCTAAAGTAAGGTTGTTTAACCTTAACTGTTCTTTGGCTGCTGCTAGCATTTTTTCCACTGAAAAAGAAAGAAAATCGCATGATAGTGTACTTGTGTAGTTAAGATTGCCGTTGCCAAAGATTTAAAAACTAAGGATAGATTCTTTAGAACATTTGGAGTTGCAAGATGACCGTGAAAATCGAGCTAAATCTCTTCAGTCGGTCCCTCATTATTGAGGATCGTGACTCTCAATTGTCTTGATGACCTCTCTCCTCCGGCATCGGCCTTCTGTTTGATGTAATGCTGCATTAATGGGGACCTTCAGTGCATTGGCAACCTGGTCCACCCATCGTTTGGGAGTTCGTCCTCGTCGTCTTTTTCCCTCCAATTTTCCAACAATGGGCAGTTTTTCCAGGTTGTCTGGTTATCGTCTAGCGATATGTCCGAAGTATTTTAATGTTCTGTGTAGGCAGGTTGCAGATAGTTTTGCTCTTCATTTTTTCCATTTTTATTAAACTTTCTGTATTGATACAAGCAAGCATATTTCAAAATAGTTTCCGAGCGACGATTAGTTTCAGTAATGCTCCACTAGAAATGCACTGGAGCGCGCGCACCATTACGTCGGAACACTTCCGCCCTGTCCATATATGTCAATGGCCGTTACATTTTTTTTCTGCATAAGTCCCGCAAAGAATGTCTATGGTATGTAAGTCCGCCAACCCGCACTAGGCCAGCGTGGTGGACTATATCTAACCACTCTCAATCGTACTCTCGATTGTAGAGTAGGCCCGTGCCCTGCAGTGGGACGTATATGGGCTGATACAGATACATAAGTGTCACAAACGAACAAGCAGGTGGCCTGCTGGTAAGTGATCTCTGCACACGAACATACACAACGCGCGGTCATGGATGTGTTGACGTCATCAAATTGGGAGGGGAGCAGGAAGGAAAAAGGATCGATAAATGTAAAGGGTATTGGGCATCCGGAAATCCGATACATCGAACAAAATGCGCGTGTTATGATGTGGCTTAACTCCTACTTAGAACTACTTCGATTCTTTTTATATAACATATTTATGCATGCTTTTAGTGTTGCCATTGCATGTTACTGTTTTTTTTTTTCTCTTTTTTTTCATGTATATTTTTGGCATTCGGATTTTCAAATAAGTTAAACATTTGTTGAAATTAATGAACAATGTATTTAAGTTTGTATATTAATGTAATTATGAGCAGTATTGGACTACCTTCTCTCATTATTTTAATGAAGTACTGATAGCTAATTTTAAGAACCACCAACTCGGGCGGGTTCGGATCCCAGTGCACACATCTGACGTTTCAGAGTCATGTGTGTATTGATAGTCAACCACCACGCACTATAACGATGAAGGAAAACATCGTTAGGAAACCTGCATACCGTGGCGATCTGTGAGAATTTCTATGGTATGTTAAGTCCGCCTTGCACTAGGCCAGCGTAGTAGACTGTACTAACCACTCTCAATCGTACTCTCGATTGTAGAGCCTCGTTACAGTGTGATAAATATGTACTTGCAAACGAATATTTCTTTATCATTAAATATAAACGCAGTACGCACTGCTTAAGCCATTTCATTTCAAGTGACGTTAAAGGAGGTAGTTAAAAAAAATAGATAACATAATATTTAAGTCCGCCTATATACAATTTGTTTGTATATGAAGTTAAATAAATAAATATGTGAGTATAAGCTTCAATTAACAGACGTATATGGGCTGACACAAGTAAAGTTTTAATTGGTTACAATCTTGAATCTAGCTATCCATTTCGCGATAAAATAACAATGAATCAGAGATTAGGAAGGCTGTAAAAATGAACGCTAAATATCATTCCGGAACAAACAATAAGTCATTGATATTGATAAGAACTAAACAATACATGCACAGATCGTGTAAAATCTATTGGCATGTGGCGAAATTAGGAACTAAAAATAAAATAAACATCTTTAAATATTACCTGATGTACATTGATTTAAAAACGAAGGATAAGCCCCTTCAATACATTTGTAGTTTCAAAAAGATGACCATAAATCAGGCTAGAATAAATACTTATTAAACGGATTTCTATTATTTTAACTACTGGACATATTGAGACTTAACATCTTATGTCTCAGGATGGCGAGCGCAGTGGAAATTTGCCACTGTTTATGAGCGGTCGTATCGTTTTCCCATCGGGCAAACGGCTTGCTCGTCTCGCCAAGCATTGAAATTAAAAAAAATCGTCTAAACGGTGATAAAAAATAGTATCTTCAGTTTTATGAAAGTTCCTATCATAATACAAGCAAACATTTTCAAAATCGTTTCGAGTGCCGACTAATTTCAGCAACGTTTCACAAGAGATGTCCTGGAGCGCGCACCACTCACGTCGGAACACTACGCGCTATTCGCCCTGTGCATATTTTTTTTTCCCTGCGTTTTTTTGAAGATGTTCTATATCTATCGCGTATGTTCATCAGGGATAATAAAGAATTCTTATCATGGAAGAATTTATCAAATCACGCCAGTAGTTTGAGAGCATATTCAATACACACAATAAAATCCTTCCTCATTATAATATTACCTCAGAAGTGTAGATCATACATGGTTATTCTTTTGCTTTGAAAAACACTTATTATAAATTTTCTCAAAAGAGGTAGGCAAAGGTGCTATCTGGACACCCATGTTTAGCCTTGTGTGTCCTTCCTTCCATCTTATGAGGTAAGGGGCGAGGCTAGCGCCATATAGGGCACAAATTTCACACACTAGGCTGATAATGAATAGAAAAATTTTAATCCATACCCAACCCGGGATTCGCTCCCCAGACCTCACAGTTGTAATCGTGCAGTAATACGACTGCGCCACCAAGACAGCATTAAATTAATACAATAATATAATAAATGAAACAAGAGAACCAGTTAATTTTTATTCCATCCCTGAGTTTTGATTCACCCCATTTTTCTAATGTTGAAATAGTAATTAATAAACATTATGTCAATTAGACACACCTTACAGTTAAAAACAGAGCTATTGTATATCAAAGTCCTTAGAAATCTATTAATAATTTTTCCTCATATTTAAGTATTATACAAATAACACACCCATTTTTGAGATGGACTATCCTAATACATTAAATCTGAAAAACTTAGTTTGTAATTTTTTTTATTCCATATGTCTGACAATCATTTCACCTAATGGTAAATCATTGCTACCCATTAACATCCACATCTTGGATTATGGATGTGTTGTGGGCCCAAAAAATCGGGAGAGGAGCAGGAAGGAAAACAATGGGAAAAAGAAAGGATAAAGGGTATTTTGAACAGTCAATTTTATACTTCAACTACTCAACCTGTTTTCATGAAGTTTTGCATTCACATCAGGAGTATGGGAAAATATTTTTAATTTTGAGAAATACTGCTGTTACTGAGGAATTACAAATTTTTATTATATTATGGCTGGATGATAAAATATGGCCTGAAAAACCTCAGTGTATTGACGTTAATTGCAAATTAACACCTGAATGACAGAAATAAGAATTTGTGATATATTGAAAATCTAGAAAAAAAACTCTGCCTCTGATTTATATTATGCATACAGTGGTATCAAAGAGGAAAATCTAGATATTAAGTAAATAAATACAATCAACAGTCACATACATAGTTTTGACCCCACACTAAAACTGAATATTGTGTCATGGGTATCAGAAACTATTATGCTTTTCTGTTGGAAAATGTGTAACTAGAAACCCAAAATGTAAGGAGACCAAACAAGTGATTTGGGATCAAACCTAAAACTATTTGCTCACTTACCATTATTCAGAAAAAAATTGTTGGTACAAAAAAAATATAAATTTAATATTTTCAAAATTGTTTTGAAGTTAGGAAACCTAATTTTACTTCATGTTTATTCAACACAATTGACCACAAATTAAATACAATAAAATATGTACCTATGTTAAATTATTTAAAGCATTTTTTAAATAGTATAATATCAAAGGAAACTCACCCAAAACTTTGTCGTTTGAAGTCAAACTCTTCACATCCTCTATATGCCTTTTAGGTATTGTCAATATATGGAATTTGCTCGCTGGCTTAATATCGCGAAATATACACACATCTTCGTCTTCGTAAAGTATTTCCGTGTTTTCTACCTTGTTTACTATGTTGCAGAATATGCAGGAAGACCGGACGGCTGTTTCGTTCGTCATTTTCGACTGAAAAACTGGCAGAAAATCGATCGTTATCGCCTTATCAAAACAGGTGCGTTCGGTTTAGAAACGTCAAATTGATTATAATAGAAAAGCGACATATTATGATAATATATTTAAAAATACATATCGTAAAGGAGGTTGGAATTAATTAGTTTGTTTATTTTATACTTACGTAAAAAAATAAACGCTACCAAAACAACGATAACAGTTTTTCGTCTTCTCAATGTGTTAAAGACAACATTGCACATCATAAAATCTTGTCTCAATTATTTAAATAACAGTTTATTTCATTTACATTTATTAGAATTAACAATATTTTATTTAGATCACAGAACTAAATTCATAAAAAAGCTTTTCGTTGTCATTGGTTTGTCAACATGACATTAATTTTAGTGATGGACAAAGCGGCGGCCGAAGTTAGTTAGACGATTATATTTCTGAATAAAATATTTAAACAATGCAGGCTGTATTCGAATGGATGATATTTGTGGTGTATAACATGGAGAATGTCCCGCCCTCACGCCCACCACTGCAACTCCTGTAAGCCAGGATCAACAGTGGCACGCAATGTAATGACACCGAGCAACTTCAACTCGGCGAGTCTCCGGGAATGTCTAACTTGTCTTTAACCCGCAACGAAATCAATCAAAAATTAAAATTAATAGGAGGAGTTGGAAATAAATTATTTTCCACTTCCCTCCGTGCAAAGCGAGTGACAAAACAATGACAATGCAATAACATACAGATATACATCAGCTATTACTGTCCCGCTGAAGACCCAAGACCTCCATCTTCATGTAATTATTCACTGTCAGAGCTATATAGATTCTATCTTGCCAATCTCTCCAATAGGAGTCTAGTTCACCCAGTTATGTATCTTTGCCTGGATTTGTTGCGTAGAAGTTACATTGAAAACGACAGAAGAAGTTTAAGTTAAATTTTAATACCATCAGTTTAATTTGCTTTAATTTGACAATAATAGCAGCTGTCACGATTAATTAGAGGTACCATCACAGGTAATTATAAAAAAAAAACACTAATAATACCTTGCAACTAGCAGACAATTTATCGTTCCGTTACTGCGAAGATTACATTAGTCATTTATTTAAATAATCAACAATAACTGTTAAAACTATACTCTCATAAAAAAGTAACAACATAAACATTTCCAAGGGAAATAATTTCTTCCAAAACTAATAACCGACAAACTACATTCATCCATGCATAGTACAATTCAAATCGCCTAAACACATCACTAACATAACCTCAAATAAAAATCAAAACATTCCGAATACAAAAATATTATTTTACTCTTTAGTATTTTACTATTTTTTAATTAGAAATGGACGATACAGAGCTAGATTCCTCAGAATTGGGAACGCGAGAATATTGGATCAATGCTTATAGGAAGGAGATAGTTAATTTCGACGAGCATGGAGATCCTGGAGACGTGTGGTTCGGTGAAGACAGCGCTTATAGAGTTATTAAATGGATTTGCAACTGCGATTTGGATAGAAACAGCCCTGTTATAGATATAGGTACGTATTATGCACTCTTTATAATATGCTTACAAGTGTATAATTTTAGAAAGAAGCAGAAATTATACATGTATGTCGTGGTTATTGTCCTACTATAATAAGTTCTGAGATGTGACTGTCGGCGAATAGCGAGTCTATTGCTAAACGATAATATTCTAGCTTGTTATTTGTTAGACTGAAAAAATTATAGAAAAGATTGCGTAATTTAGGGTGAGAAACCTGCCCTCCATAGTCCTAGTCCTAATTTCTACATGCTGCCAGCAAACTACATAAATCTTTATAAAATACGTACATCTGACATTGTTTTAAAATATCCATTTTTTGTGTAATCTGATTTTAAATTAATTTTTAATATGCGGTAATGGCTACACTCAAACAGATTTTCTCTCTCTCTCTCTGACTCTAAGCACAGGAATCTATCAATAAATGAATCCCCTAAGCATTTAATTTATATTCTGTTTCTTATAAATTATTTCAGGATGCGGTAATGGCTACACTCTCACAGAATTGGCAAGGGAAGGTTTCACTAATCTTCTAGGGGTTGATTACTGCCAAGAAGCTATTACATTAGCCGATAAGGTTGCCAAAAAAGAGTTTTCTCACATAAAATTTGAGGTAAGCGCAATAATATGTTGTATATGTATCTGTATCAGCCCATATACTAGGTCTCCTCTACAATCGAGAGTACGATTGAGAGTGGATAGGCAATATAGTTCATTATGCTGGCCTAGTGTGGGTTGGCACTTTACATACTATAGAAATTCTTAAAAATCCCTATGGTGTGCAGGTTTCCTCATGATGATTTCCTTCACCTTTATATTGGTGGTGATTGACTATCAATACACACATGACTGATACTCCGAAAAGTCAGAGGTGTGCCCTGGGATTCGAACTTGCGACCACCTTGAACATGTTGGCATCAAGTTTCGACAGCCTCCGTGGCGCAGTTAGTTAGACGCCGCCTGTGAAACGAGAGGCCGCGGGTTCGATCCCCGCACTGAGAGAAATGTTAGTGCGGCCCACAAATATTTCTTCCGGGTCTGGGTGTATGTGAGACCGAAAAGTCTCTCGTAGTTCCTGATACACGACACAAGACTCGATCTTAGTGTGGGGTCAGAACTATGTATGTGACTGTTGGGTGTTATTATTATTATTAGTCTGTTTACCAACAGGCCACCACGCACTACAAGAATTTAATTTATTATTGATTTCAGGTTTTTGACATAACTTCAGATGATGCCTCAAAGCTAGGAAAGTTTAGCATAGTCCACGACAAAGGCACATATGACGCAATATCACTGAATCCTGAAAACCCGAAGTACCACAGAGAAAAATATATAGATCAAGTTTCTCAAATGCTTTCTGAAGGTGGTAAGCACAATTCTACACTTCTTAAAGTTGGCTTTTTGTATCAAAATATATGTTCTTCATTAAATACAACTTTGACTAACATCTTGCTGGTTGAGAGGCCACCTGGGTGGGTAACACCACAATGTCTATTTCTCCCACCAAACAGCAGTGTAAATGTACTGTTGTGTTTCGGATTAAAAGACATTGCAGCCAGGGTAACTACTGGACATATTGAGACTTACCATCTTAGGTCTTGGGATGGCGAGCCCAGTGGAATGCTAAGCGTTAATTTGTAATTCAAGGTGTTGTTGGTTTTGCTAATGTTCATGAGCTGTTGTATCGCGTACCATCAGGAGAACGACATACTCGTATCGCCATTCAATGCAAAAAAGCAGTTATTTAAATGTGATTAATTTTGGAAATAAATCTTATCAATAATTATGAAGTTCAAAATGGCCGCCATAATTTTCTAATTATTTATTAGAAAGGTTTTGCAGTTAGCCTTATGTGTTTGATTTTCTCAGAAACTAATATGGATGAAGTTCTATTAATTGATACTACGAAATCTCACCAATGTATAAATATGACGTTAGAGATAATAATAAACATTCGTTGACTGCCGCATTAGTTACTACATTGTGGTTCTAAATCTGTGGTCTCGGGTTCGAATCCCGAGTCGGGTAAAGTGATATTGGATTATTCTATTCATTATCAGCCCAGAGTCAGGAATTTGTGTAAAATATGGCGATAGGCTCGCCACCTATCACATCATGGGACGGAACATACAAGGCGAAATGCGGGTGTCCTGGCACTTCTACTTACCTATTCTTGAAAAAAGGCGGAGTTTATATATGTATCTAAAAATTATAGAGAATATATTGAACATTGTCTCGTTTAAATGCTAATATTTTACTTTTTTTCAGGGTTTTTCATAATAACCTCATGCAATTGGACTGAAGAGGAATTGATAAAACATTTCTCAGAGAAGATGAAGTTAAAATGCGTTATACCAACCCCGCAGTTTAGGTTTGGCGGGAAAGTTGGCAGTATGGTGTCTTCAGTAGTGTTTACTAGCAAATAAATTATTTTTTACGTGTTCGTCTATTTTATTTCCTTTAAATAATTGTTAGATGTCCAATACTCTTTTGCTCTTCACATACTTTTTCCCTCCCGCTCTCCTCTTGATCTGATGGTTTGGAAACAAATCTACCCAAGCGATGTGGATGTTAAAAATATATTTACATTGATCTGAATACTATGGATAGGTCCTTCAGTACATTTACAAGCCGCGCTAAAATAAATAAATAACACCCAACAGTCACATACATAGTCCTGACCCCACACTTAGATCGAGTCTTATCGAGAGTACGATTGAGAGTAGTTAGGCCATATAGTCCACCACGCTGGCCTAGTGCGTGTTGGCGGACTTACATACCATAGAAATTTTATAAATCGCTATGGTATGCAGGTTTCCTCACGATGTTTTCCTTCACCGTTTTAGTGCGTGGTGATTGACTATCAATACACACATGACTCCGAAAAGTCAGAGGTGTGCCCTGGGATTTGAACCCGCGACCACCGTGAACATGTTGGCAGTCGCCAACAGGCCACCACGCACTTCTTCACTTATGCTTAATACACGGACAAAATAGTGAATCGACAAGGATCCCAAATAAAAGTTTAATATTTTGTTATTCTAATACAGTGATTCTCAACCACTGTGCCGCGGCACTTATGTGTGCCGCCAAATTTTGCAAATATATAATAATGTTAATATTATTAAATTATATATCATTTAAAAAGAAAAATATTTTTAACATGAATATATATTTAAATCCACAAAAAAGTTAATTATTTTATTATTTGCTTTGCAACGCGTTTTTTCTTAGTGCCAAATTATGATGAAGCGGCGTGCATATCAATAGGAATATGTCTCAAGGCGCTCTTTGTGTGCCGCCAAATTTTGAAATCGTTAAATATGTGCCGCAACAAAAAAAGGTTGAGAATCACTGTTCTAATATTTATTAAGGAACGCCGAAACGTGTCTAAAATGTGACCTAGAAATTAAATAGATAATTAACACCCCAGAGAAATATTGTGTCAGTTAGTTAGTAATAAAATTCAATTATCTATCCAAATTAGGTCGACCAATAGCGATAGTAATATTGAGTCATGCACTAAAATATCGGACATAGATACAGGCTCAATGCCTAATTCGATGCGGGGCAATAGGGGACAATATTACTGATAGAAAATGAAAGACCCCCTTATTCATAAGGACTTATACGCAGTTATTGCTAGACCGCCTGGGTAGGTACCACCGCATTGTATATTTCTCCCGTCAAACAGCAGTGTAAATGCATTGTTGTGATTCGGATTGAAGGATATTGTAGTCAGAGTAACCACTGGACACATTGAGACTCATCATTTCATGTCGCGGGATAACGAGTGCAATGGAATGCGAAGCATTAAGAATCTGATTAATTTCGATGCGGGTTAAAGACAAGTTTGTGTCCCTTAGAGACGCCATGAAGTTCAAGGCGCTCTCGACCTTTTGGTTGCGAGAAAATACACCCTGAAAGCGGTCTAGCGCTGCATGGTTATACTGTTTGGTTAGACTACTAATTATTTGTTCCACGCTGCAGCGATTTAGTTTCAAATTTTACCAAAATCGAACAAGATATTTGTATGGCATAGCTTCTCTATACCTACGTAGTTATATATCTCAATGCATAAAACCTAATAATACCTGTAGTGTATTGATATATTCATGCTCTTTGCATGTTGTCTCGAACTAAACACAACGCGAACCAGGGGTGAATAAGAACAGATATAGATGTTGAGGACGGAACGGTGTGAAGTCGCGGTGTATAGCAAACGAGCCGATGAATATTAATAATTGTATTCTATTATAACACTACTGCTACTTCTGCAGTGCGTGGTGGCCTGTTGGTAAACGGACTAGACGCGACTGCCAACATGTTCACGGTCATCGCGGGTTCGAATCCCAGGGCACACTTCTGACTTTTCGGAGTCATGTGTGTCGTCAGTGTGTCATGTGTGTGGTAGTCAATCACCACACACTAAAACGGTGAAGGAAAACATCGTAAGGAAACCTGCATACTATAGCGATTTGTATGAATTTCTATGGCATGTAAGTCCGCCAACCCGCACTAGGCCAGTGTGGTGCACTATATGCCCTAACCACTCTCAAACGTACCGTCGGTTGTAGAGGAGGTCCGTGCCCTGCAGTGGGCCGTATAGATACAGATTCTACTACAAGATTACACATATCAACCATAAATAGTGACTATTACAACACCTATAGATAATACCCACTATACGAAAATAATTATTGTCTCCAAATACATTATTACGTCGGTATTATTTCCACATTAGGCGAGCGATAGCGACTTACGTCATAGCAAAACAAATATGACTTCACCAAAGCCCTGACGTCATTTGATCAGGTATTAATATCGACATATTACTGGTGGCCATTTTTTATTGCAATGCTTGACGAGCAAGCCGTTCGCCTGATGGTAAGCGATACGACCGCTCATGTAGAGTAGGAAAACCATATAGCACCTTGAATTACAAAGCAATGCTTTGCATTCCACTGCGTTCGCCATCCTGAGACATAAGATGTTAAATCTCAATATGTCCAGTAGTTACTCTGGCTACAATGTCCTTTACACCCTCTAAGCTCTCACATATGTGAGGCGCCCCCTGGGTAGGTACCGCCGTAATATCAGTCTTCCACTAAGCACCAGTGTAATTGAACTGTTGTATCCCGGTTTGAAGGACATTGTAGCCTAAGTAGGTAACTGCTGGGCATATTGAGACTTAACATCTTATGTCTCAGGATGGCGAGCGCAGTGTAAAATCAATTGCTTGGTAATTCATGGCATTGTTTGGTTTTGCTTCTATACATAAGCGATCGTATCGCTTACCATCAAGCGAAAGGCATGCTGGTCTCGAAATGCAAATAAAAAAGTAGTTTTCTTATAACAGTTTTTATTAAAGCGTTAAATAATCTTTGTCTACATTTTTACATTTGGAATGTTTAACTATTTTTATAAATACACCTATATTAATTTAAATAAGAGACACTGTTTTAACCTGAATATTATAGATTTACAAACTATTTATAAAGATTTAAAACCATTTTAATTATCGAATATTTTGTCTCTTCCGAATGACTTTTTAATTCTGTTTGAATAAAGGAGACAAAACATTTGTCGGTTCGTTTATGAATCAGGCGATCAAAATATTTCTTTCAGTTATTCCATTTCACGAAGTCTGTTATTTATATCTCTGCTGACGACAGGGTAGTTGTCAAAACAATAGGAAGATTTTTTCTCTACATACACATACATTACATAAATGTTTAAACTATTAAGTTACAAGTACAAAAGCTAGTCGACAAGTGACAAGTGCTTGTCGATGTGAAATCGTAGTACAATGTTTTTAAAAGTTATTTTCAATTTTATTTGTATTTTAAAATTTCGCCACACTCCAAATTACCATAGATGTAGTTTACTGACTTACGCGAACCTAAAAAACCTGCATACATCCTCTATTAAGACAGACTTCATAAAATAGAACAGCTGTATACCAAAATAATAGACCATAATTTTTACAAAGTTCACTTAAAAAGGTGTTTACAAAATGACAGAAAAACAATATCTTATTACAAACACCAATATTCTACTGCAATTATTTAGATCGTTCACGGTGTTAGGCGTGTTTTTGTTAAAGAAAATCTGTTCTTAATATTTCGACAACAGCAATACAAATATTTGCGCGCCAAAAAACCGTAGACAATCTACATATATTTTTAGCGACTAAATATTATTTTCTTAATTGCAAATAGTAATTAATATAGGCCAAAGTATTTTGTCTCAAGTTTTGGTTTATTTATAATTACATTTTTATGTCCTATTGTTTGTTCAGGAAATACATATATAAATAGTTTTCCAAAATTATGTTCAATACAATAAATAATTTGATGCTACATTTTTTTGACTGACAGCTATAATATGCCAAAAAGTAAAAATACTTTTCTTACTTCTTTTGAATAAATAACAATATACTACTTACTCTCGTTTAAAGTTTAATCCTAAAAATGAATATTTCTTTCTTAAAAAATAAATATTAAAATACGCCTAACAATCACTTAGATACGAAATTTTAAAATGGACGTGGATGGCCAATTCCGTAATTCTATAAGAAATACCGAAAAATGCTGAAATGAGTCAAGAGCTCGATTTTGATAAAAACTAAAACTACATATGGTTTTTTTAAAACTCAATAATCCTAACGACAATTATATATAACCCGATGATTTTAAATTAACAACAAAATAATTACAGATTTTTCAACTTTCAGATACCAGGAAAGCATAAAGTTGGCGGAGATATATTTATTTCATAAATGACTTTTATCTTCCAATCCTGTAAGACACAGATCACTTCTACACCCAAGAATCTATTTAGGTATATTCTAAATTACATTGTGCTAAAAACATTAGTATTATAAATGCAATACTTTGTGACCTACTGACGACAGATCTAACCAAGGTTACAAGAAGTGATGCTTCCAACAGGTCGATGTGGAGATCCTTGGGGGAGGCCTATGTTTAGCATTGGACTTCCTATAATTGCAGAGAGAGGCAGAGAGAAAGAGAGCTCAGCAGATTTGAATGAAGTTTTCAATTGATATAGCAAATTTTCTAGATTAACATATAGGATACTTTTTATATACGTAGATAAAATCACGCCTTTTCGCAGAAGGGGTTGGCAGAGGTGTCACCAGGACACTCAAACTTCACCTTGTGTGTTCCGTCACACGATATTACTATGTAGTTTTCCCGGAAAGTTGACTGTTCTTAAAATAACTAGTCATTAAAACTTAAAAAAACACGACTGACGTTATAAAGTAAAAAATTTTCAACTTTAAATCTATTTTCAAAACTACCTTCATGCATATAAGTGTAGAATAACATCACTAATTATTAGGGATTATTATCATTTTTTTTTTCAATAGCGACCACCATACGATACGGTAAAAAACCGTTCAGCATTTGTTTGAACTTTGACCGGACTGACTTAAATGCTTCGAAATAATTTTAAAAAGTATGAATAATGCCTAATATAAAACCTGCTTTCCGCACTCAATTTAAAAAGAAATATAAGTTGCTATAGAAGCGAGAGTAAGTAAGTAAGAAAAGTATAAAAATTACTCAAACGAACCCTGATCGATAATGAAATATTTAAAAAAGATAAACACTACAATTTACAAATACTAAGTATAGTAATTTTAGTATCGTTGCAACATTTGATAAGGGAACAAGGTAACTGACATTGCCTAATGTAGGCAGTTACGAAACATTGTGGTTGACAATAGTTAAATGCAGATGATGGTAAGGAACGAAAATAATCTTTTAGCTGACATTATGGGTATAATTCCTGTAATTATAAAAAAAAATGCTTAGTAGATAATATTGTTTTTAAAGGCATTTGTGTTTAGAAATGTATACTTAAACGACGAGAACTTCGGTCATACACTAGATTGTAAGTAACGGCCTAAAAACGGCAAAAGAAATAAGAGCACAAATAAGCGTGTGCTCTTATTTAATTTTAGTATGGTTCAAACTAACAAATCTTAATTTAAATTAAATAAGGTTTATTGTTACCTGAAGTTGATTATAATTTAAGACGTTTTGCTACATCTCGTAGTTCGAAATTCAAATGTATAATATAAGCAACTTTGGCCACTTTTGGCTTGTGATTTTGTTCCGGACCCTGTATCTAGTATATATTTGATCGAAGGGCGAGAATAACCTCTGCCTACCCCTTCAGATTACAGATATTCTTTTAATTTGTCTAAAAAGCTTCTAAATGTCTAAACCTAACTCAATGTGACAAATAAATTTGAACAAAAAAAATATATTAGAGTGATTCTAAAATACTTAAAATCCTTAATAATTTCTGTATTATGAACAAACAATAGGACATAAAAATAACATTTTCAGTAGAAATCTGTATATATAGAAACTATACATATTTATATTATCTTAATTTAATGACATTGGAAACAACAAATTGATATTAATTGATCTGTGAACGAAAAGTAATATTATACTATAAAATGCGAAAGTATATTACACTTTCTCGCACAAAACGCCATTTACAGAGGACAGTTTCTCGCGAGAATCGTATGCAATTATCGCATGACATAACCGCCATAATATAATAGGTTATAGTGCTCTAATATATACACGATGCAATTTTATATCCTTACGATAATCGCATCAAATAATTTTAAATCTTTGCCAGTATATTGTTTTTACACAAAGTTGTTAAAATGGCTTAATTTTTTCACTATATAAGGGGATGCCTGTGTTTAACAATAGACTGTCAGTGGCTGAAGAGATGGGAGAGGGGGGTTAAAGCTATATAATATGGCAAACAAAGTTTTGTGACGTAATAAACCAAAAGTATTACTAATATCAAATATGTGTTCCCAATATCAATAGTGATATTTTACATTACCCCATACATTGAGGTATTATACTAGAGCGGACATCGGGAACAAAATCTCTGCATATGGTGCATGTACACGGGTACACATTGAAGCGAGAGGGAAGATATGTTACTGCGTAGGCGTGACAGAGACAGAAATAGAATGTACCCTTCATTTTGTTTGCAGTGTCCCCTCTAGTATATTATCTCAATGACCCCATATTTAAAATTACCATTGAATTTTGAAATAAAACTATTTTTACGTATTTAACGCATTTTTTAATTATTTAAAGCTTATGTGATCACGAGGCGAAGTTATTGAAACGTCGGGAATTTTAATGAAATATTAAACTGATCTTTCGATAAAATCCGTAAAATATAGTTTTATTTCAATGTTTAACATTCGCGTAAAACTATGAAACCAATTTGGGAACCGTTTCATCCTTATATATTTATATTAGTCTTTAACACCATATATTTATAAATTATTACAAGCAAGACTTCGATTTATCTACTTACAATAAGCAGAGGCCCCTACGTAATTAATATTCGATATATCTTGCGATTCCTTTCGTATTAAAATCTACTTCTAGTGACTTTTGCTTTTAACCGACTTCAAAACAAGAGTATCACAATTTGCGGCATTGAGGTACTATACTAGAGCGGACATCGAGAACAAAATCTCTGTGTATTGTGCGTGCACAGTACACAGTGAAGCGAGAGGGAAGAT
Source organism: Hyles euphorbiae (assembly GCA_023078785.2). Lineage (NCBI taxonomy): Eukaryota > Metazoa > Arthropoda > Insecta > Lepidoptera > Sphingidae > Hyles > Hyles euphorbiae. Next base: position 1,230,585 of record CM041054.1, on the reverse strand, counting down.
AATGTTACTGCGTAGGCGTGACAGAGACAGAAATAGAAGGAGCGGTACGGCACCGTTCATTTTGTTACGAACATTTTGTTTGCAGTGTCCCCTCTAGTATAGCATTTTTATTTATGTACTCCGATTACTGAGGTCCCCTAAACTGATTTGAATTTTATTTTTTGTTGTCTTTTCTCAGGTTATCCCATAATAAAATTGGTAAAGACCTGATGAATTTCTTCAGACTTAGAGATTAGAACTCCTCAAAATTGAGTAGGGTTCCAGTAGTTCTTTTTGCATTAGATTAAGCATAATTTTTAATATTCTATGCAAAACTTGCCAACACTGTTTAATTCAACAGTTGATGAATGGAAAATAAAACACTAGGAAGTAAGTTTTAACATTGAATTATATACAATTACTTTACTGTTGATTAATCTATATAAATATTGTTGACACTGTTGAATTCAACAGATGAGTGAAAACGAAGCACTAGAAATATTTTTTTTTATGGGAAATTCATGATATATCAAATATTGTTTTTTATGGTAGCCCACTCGTATTTTTTGTGCATCTATTTAACAGCTATAAGAACACAAGTGAAAAGTCTACAGTTATTTACCCAGTGATAGCTAAAATAAATCAAAATTTTAATAAGTATGACACATTAGTAAATTTAATATAAGTGGCCTTTATACATAGCTTAAAAACCTTAAAATGTTGATTTCAGTTTATACAAAAAATGCTGTACATTCAATTAATACATGGGTTTTAACACTACCTATGAATGGCATTTTAAAATAACTATAAATTTAAATAAAATGTTTTTGGTGAATACAAGGTACTTATGATAGATACAGCCAACATACAGTCCTGACCCATACATCCTTAATCAAAGACAGTTTAAAAAATATGCCTATTATTTTTGTATAAAGGTATCTTTTCTTTATGGATTATAAGTTATGATAAGGCCACTAACAGCTGGTTTCTATAATCTATCTATCTTTAACAAGAGATTTGTCTCGAAATTTCGATTTTTTTTGCTTGAGTAAAGAAAGACAGAGATATTTAAATAAGGCGAATATATTTATACATATCTAGGCAAGATAATATTGTATGTCTATCTTTATTTATTGAAGCATACAGTGGTATCGACATAATAACAATATCCATTTCAACTTTTTGTTAAAGATAGATAGGATATAGAGAATGGCCGTAAGATAACAGCTCTTGTGACATGTATCAGAGACTAAGACATTTCAGTCTCAAAATCACTCAGACCCCGAAACAAATATTTATATATCTAACATTAATCACATTTGGACATATTTATACCATTGAAATTTCTCTAATGCATTGTCCATGCTAATATTATAAAGAGGAAATATTTGATTGTTTGTTTGCATTGAATAAGCTCTGATATTTGTGGATTGATTTGAAAAAATATTTCACCATTAAAATTCGACATTATCCTAGATGAAAATAGGCAATAGAATGTTTCCAAAAAAGTATATTTTTGGAACTAATTACTTGTAATCAGATGCTTTTTGAAAACTTTCATTATGCAGTTGGTTAGACGAGAGGCCACAATCATCAACTAGTATTTGTGTGATCAACAGGCATTTCTTTTGAATCTGGGTGTTTGTGTAACCGAAATGTCTAATAGTGTGATACACAACCCAAGACTCGATCTTAGTGTGGTGTCAGGACTATGTATGTGACTGCTGGGTGTATTCTTCGATCAAATATACACCAGATAGAATATGAGCGCTTAGAAAATGGCACCAAAAAAGAGTGCTTTAAGCACTCTTTCGCCATCAGTCACGCACCGACCGTTGCTTCTAAAACGTCACAGAACTTAAGACAATTTTATGTGAAAAGCTACTTTAAGCTCCAGGAATAAGGTGGAATTTGTGTTAATATATTTGGAATGTGATCTTTTTGTTTACTTTTTTTGTGTCAATGCATCGGTGCCACTTTTTAACAGAACATTTACAGGGAACTGTGTATATAGTGTATATTTGATCGAAGGGTGTAGTTATTAAAAATGGCAAGCCTAAAACACTTACAACTACTGTGATGTGTAAGTCTTGCTCGTAAACACCTCAACCTTGCAGTTCTACCACCTTCAACTTCTCAATCTTTGATACCACTTCCATGTAAACAAAATACATAATCACATTCACCGTAAAAATCCCTGCTAGGAAGCAACTAAGCACCGCTTCTGCTTCAAAAGTGGCTTGGAACACCACTATATTCATGGGCTACATTCTCTCACAGTACCGTCCCTCTTCACTTGTATTCTTGTAGATCAAATAACCGAGCACAACAGCTATCGATGTCATAATCAATGTTAGGAACTGGAATACCTTCAACTTGTGCAACTGACGCTGAAGAACTTCATAATTCGCTTGCAAGTTATTCAGAATGTTAACTGTATCTTTTTCCTGTATTTTCTCCACAACATTGCCGTTTTTGGGCAAATCTTTCTCAGGGAAATGGCATTTGAGACGGTACTCATCCACTTTGCTGCTAGTTGAGTTCTGCCAGACATCGGCAAGCTCTTTCTGTGATAGATCTGTCTTCGGTATCTGTACGGACATGACTAGGAATCTGTCTTTAGTAACAGTTTTAAGGTGGAAGCCAGGTTGTACTACGATGATTACTGTTTGTACTCCACCTGGGGGTAAAGTGCCTGAGCTGGGCCGAACCCTAAACTTTTCCGGGGATGTGGTACGGATTTTGAATGATATAGCACTCTCATCCATGTTGGTAATTGTAAACTGACCAGATATATCATCGTTTTCATATTTAAATACTATAGTATCGTTTGGTACGAGCCGTAGCATTTCTCCCGGTGAGTGTTGGCTATCACCCTGTTCGGCAAATGTAACTTTCTTTGGAGTGTGTTCGGTGCGGTTCTCAGGAATGAATTCGAATACATAATTATCCTTTCCTCCCCAGCATGTTAAAGCCTGTTCTGGTGTAACTATGTCTTTTAGTGTATCTTTGGTGACAAATTTCATCTTTTCTACAGCTTTAGCTGGTAGTAACGTTTTGACAACTTTAAATGCAGCTGATAACACCCATGGCATGTTGTAAATCACTATATAGTTGAGGAAATACGGATAGTAGCATTTAAATAGCGTAATTAAGTATTTTACTAAGTCCATATCCATGTTACTCAGTCCACTGCCATCCATATCAAAGAAAATTGATATTTTCTTACCATTTTCCTCCCTTTCAACCCTGTCGAACCAGTATATCATGATTTTCTTCAGTTCATCGTAATCTCTCTGTCCTTTAATATGCATTTTTGACTTGAAAATCAACAGTAGGCATCCGTCGATATCCCTTCCTCTAGGGAAAAACACACCTTCTTTGACATAGTCTAGGCGAATATTACTCTCATTGATATCCGAGGCGCCAACACTCTTCCTCCAAGTCAAAATATCCCACAGCATATCCGCGGATTCCTTCACTTCCTTTTCGCAGTGAGCGAGAATTCGCTTCAGGTATTTTTCATCCTTTGCCCGTTCTAAGTCGGCCGGATGGAATTCAGCATTTGTTTCACGTAAACGAGTCTCGAATAACGCGCGGACGTCCGCCGGAGAAGCCATGATGTATCATAAAATAATAAATAGTATTAAATTGATAATTTTATACACAGAACTTCTAACGAATGACTAAAGGCATAATTTTTTTGACATTTCCAAATGTCATCACGGTCCGATGTGCAAAGGCGATAGTCCCAATTCCATATGATTTACATGTAAATTATTATTTTAATTTTGATAAAGTAATGTGAATTCGTGTAAAGATAAGATCATTAAAATGTATATTAGTAAATTTACATAATATTAAGGTGTTTGATTTTATGTTACTATGGAAATATATTTTAAAAAGTTTTGCGTATAACGAATTGTGTGAATGACATTGACATGTCAATCTAGGGTTGCAGGTTATTAAATCAATAGCTTTTGGGAGAAACTAAACAATTATAGGTTTAAAATTTTGGATTTTATTTCGGATCCTTGGAGTCAGGGTTAGCCTACATAAATCTAACGAAATGAAAAAGATTCAGCTGTTTTTAAATTACTCATTAGCATAATAGTTTATATTTATTGCCTACAAAATAATGTGCAGAATGAAATCACCCATCTCAATTATCAGCGATCAGCACCGTATCTAAAAATGTGAATGCCCAAGCACTCCAGAACATTTATGGACAAATCATTTACAGTCCAAGTTGACCGACTGTGTAAAATCTTCACCGAATACTGACGTCATTTGAAAAAATGGTTTGAAGAGTGTTGCGTCTCGTAGTACATATTATGTAGAAGACAAATATATGTATCTATACACATCATCTGGTAGCTTATAGTACATGTATAATTGTATATGTATGTAGAGTATAAAAAATATACTATACAAACACCGTGGCGCAGATGGTTACATGCTCACTGCAAAATGAGAGGCCGTGGATTCAATTCCCGCACCAAGACGAATGTTTGTGAGGCCACTTGGGGGAGGCCTATGTTCAGCAGTTGACTTCCTGTGGCTGATATGATGATGATGAATGGCAAGGCTCGAAACATCCCCGGTATCTCCTTGTCAAGTAATACCTTCCGAATCTGGATCATGACCCAACGACTCATTGAGAGCCTTTGGAGAGGCTCTTTGGCATCAATCCATGTGTAGAAACAATAATCAGGACAATTTGTGTTGAGTCGATATTCCACATGCTAGTAACCTCGTGCACCTAATCGAAATATTTAGTCAATTTATCATTTTAGCAATAACGAGGTTGTAATCATGCGAAACGGGACTTCAAGGTGATAATAGATCTACCTGGGGTAGTACAGCGATGCATGAGCATTTTCAAAAACTGGTTGGGGAACATACTGATACATATCCAAAAAGTCCACATCGAAGAGCAATACACTGGTAAATGATTTGGCGACTAGGTTGTATTTATGCAAGTACCTACTCCGCGTTAGCAAGATATGAACAACTGGACATAACATGCCTGATGACTCGCCAGGACAATGGTATTCTCGACAAATATCGACCGTACCGCCCTTAAAGGATGTACTTCCCATAGTTATTCGTCTTAAGAATTTCAACTATAATTGCAAGGACAAAACCCTCAGTTTCCCAAAGGAGGTTACCGTAACATAGCCACGATATAGACGCAAACCCATCCATCAGGCCCCTGGAAGGCTCGATAAAACTGACCATGCAGCTCGTTGCGGTTCAATATTCTTCTCTATGCCAGTGACTTCCACCAGTTTTCTTTGCCAAGGAAAGTGGAGATTGCACACTTTGCTATTCTCGGTCTTGCGGTCTTCGATCCTACGCTGCCAGGCAGATATAGTCGCAACACATCGAGTAGCTCTGTATTCTATTGGGAATGTTAGATCTCGACTAACAGGTGTGATATTGACGTCTTTGACAACACATAAATCTGTGCGCAACCGCTCTAGTGCTTGATCATCCAACAACTCCGCTGTATAAATCACACTTCATCCAACAATCGTTGGGATGATACATCCACTATGGGTTCCAAAGTCTTAAACAAGAGGGCATTTTAGCACTTATGTAACTTGGCTGGATTTAAAAAGGAGTCGAAGTAAAATAATGAGACAGTAATTTTTCCTACCAAAGCTCAGCAACACCGGGTGACATTTGACATGAGAACATGCGAAAATTCTACTTGCCTACTGTTGCCTACATAATACACCATCTTAGCGGTGTCATCAAACTATTCATATAAATTGTTTATAAGCTGAATTAACGTCATGTGACTCATTGTGCAGCCTAACACACATACCAGTTAACTTAGTATCCACACACAAAACACACGTAAACAAAAAATATAGGACAAAATTATGCATCGATTTATTTAAAAATATTTTTAAGAATGCGAAAACATTTAGTCGCAGTGTAGACTGTAGTGCTTATAAGTGTTGTGAATACAGTTTTTTAAACATTTTTTTTTTACCAAGGAATTCAATTGTGATACAGTGATGCTACGCAAAAAGGTGAGTTATGCATAAATTATTTTATTATTGCGAAATTGTTTTCTGGGTCACCGATGGCACAATTTTTCTTCGTTTATTGTTTATTAATGCGTGGATCAGGTTTTTATATGAATATGTAACACAATGAGTGTATAGTACAGTAGTTTGGTAAAATGACCAATATTTATGCTTAGTGGACACAATTGAATCAAATCAAAAAATATATCTTCATTAATAAACTATTTCTGTTTTTAAAAATTAAAAAAAAATTTGAATTATTTGAAAATAAGCCTAAGCATTTTGAAGTTAATTTTTATTATTCTCATTAGGACTGTTTGGTTTAATATTTTATTTGCCTTTGCTTTTGTTGAAAAGAGTTTAAAAAAAATATTTTTTTTTTGCCTAAAAATACCTAGTTTCTTTCAGCCAGTGTTTTATTATTTTTAGAATATTGTGTTTCTAAGTTTTATTTTATGCAACTTTGTGTCAATCTGATAAAACATATTCATAACAAACAGTGTTATCTAACACTCCTGATCAAAAATCTTTTTATTTGAATAAACAAATAGTTTCCCTATGTTTAATCTTTGTCCTCTGATACCCAATATCTAAAATATTTTTAATAATTTGACTTAATTTAAATGTACATAAAGTAAGTAGCCAACAAGGATAATAAAACATTGCGTTGCCATGAAGACACAAAATAAATTATATTCCTTAACACTTCCTTGAGAAGCATATACATAAAATTTACCATATTGAAAATTCAGGGACTCAATTATTTCATTTTTCAAGTTAAAATCTTAAGGGTTTGTTAGATTAATGAAAATGTTATGCAGTAAAATAAATCAATTTTTTACATATTTTATAGGGGATTTGGTTGTATTTTACATTTTTTATCATCTCTACATTTCAAATACTTTAGCAGCTTTTGTGTGGGAGGACTGTCCCATAAAAGCCGTATTATAAATTTTAGTTAGACACTTTTGATGCTTCTTTCATCTTGTCAACTACAGGCTCTTGCTGTATAAAAAAAATAACTAATATTCAACATTACTTCTTAAATTTCATATTTCTAGGTCATAGGGATGCCTTGTAGGTTTTCTTGGCAGACGGAAGGATAAAAGTAATCCTATTATGTGTCTGTCTCTCCTTTGTAACTAGTCAGTGATTGAAATAAGTAATAATAATAATTGAATATTTACTGAATATTGTATTTTTTATTCAGTAAATTTAATATTCAGTACTTAAATACTACTAACAGAACAATTTTTCCTTTCCTTCTGTATCTGTATCAGCCCATATACGTCCCACTGCAGGGCACGGGCCTACTCTACAATTGAGAATACGATTGAGAGTGGTTAGGCCATATAGTCCACCACGCTGGCCCAGTGCAGGTTGGCGGACTTACATACCATTCATTCCTTTCCTTACCTTGACTTTAGAATAAACATTGAATAATGGACATACAATTATTTTCTTTGGAATAACTTATATCTATAATATCAAAACATCTATTACTTGGGGTTCCTTACCATATCATTCTATATTAAATAACACAATTGCATTTTGAAGCTTTTAATCTCGAAAAAAGAAGCATACTTTACAAATTAATAAAAAAGTTACTAATCAATATATGCCCCACTGCAGGGCACGGGCCTCCTCTACAATCGAGGGTATGGATAAGATGCGTTAGGCCATATAGTCCACCATGCTGGCCTAGTGTGGGTTGGCAGACTTGACATACCAGAAAAATTCTTGTGAATATCTATGGTATGCAGGTTTTCTCAAAATGTTTACCTTCACTGCTGCGTTAATAAAAAAAACTCAATTTTTAAATTATATTACAAAATATCAATTTTGCGTAGTTATACTTCGTTACGATTTTAACGCTAAGGTCTCGAGTTCGAATCCCGGGTTGGGCAGAGTGATATTCGATCTAGTCATTATCAGACCGGAGCCAGGAATTTGTGCTCGATATGGCGATAGGCTCGCCACCTATCACATCGTGGGACGGAACATACAAGGCGAAATGTGGGTGTCCTGGCACCTTTGCCTACCTCATCTAGAAAAAGGCGTGAGTTTATGTATGTATAGATTTATGTATTTTTTTCTTAAAATAATCCTTGCCTTTATTCAAAAACGTATTTGCACACTTAGGTTACTGAATTTTAAAATATACTACTTCGTAGTTCCATTCTATATAACCGCAGAAAGTCATACATCGCGAGAAAAACGTCCATAATTCGAAAACAATTCGTCCAACAATCGACAGCCTCCGTGGCGCAGTTGTTTAGACGCCGGCTGTGAAACGAAGGGCCGCGGGTTCGATCCCGCACTGAAACAAATATTTGTGTGAACTACAGATATTTGTTTCGGGTCTGGGTATTTGTGAGAGCGATAAGTCTCTCGTAGTTCCTGATACGACACAAGACTCGATGTTAGTGTGGAGTCAGGACTATGTATGTGAGTGTTGGGTGTATTTATTTATTTATAATCGCATATTCCAAGACAAAACATTTAATAACAAAAAATAGTTTTAATATTCTATTATTAGCGCCAAGTCGGTGTCCACAAGTTTTAATCCCAAGGCACGCCTTTGACTTTTCTGAGTCATGACATTCACAAGGAAAATGTCGCGAGAAATCTGCACATTTATACACTGTAGGTAAAATACACTGGGCTTCGGTAAAAATCAGTTGACTTAAAGGCTGCAGAAAACAAATTCCTTGTCTCGTATTTTTTTTCCCCTTTTACTAAAGACATCTGTTTGTGCGGCCCACAAATATTTATTTCGGATCTGGGTGTTTGTGAGACCGAAAAGTTTCTAGTAGTTTCTGATAAAAGACTCGATCCTAGTCTGGGATCAGGACTATGTATGTATGTGACAGTTGGGTGTATTTATTTATTTAATTTATTTGTTACTTTCATCACTGGTGGAAGGTTTCTCATATCGACGCAGGAAAGCGATTTTGTCGTATCTCAAAAAATGCGTAGGTATATGGGTTTTGTATATTATTTCATTCATAAAAAAATACCGCATTCGATGACCGCATTGAATTTCCTCGTGAAAATGTAAGGTTTTATTTTAAAATATTATTATTAAAGAAATGGTATTCCTAAGTATTCTAGTTTTTTTTTTTTATTGCAGTGAATGGCGAGACGAGCAAGCCGTTCGCCTGATCGTAAGCGATACGACCGCTCATAAACAGTAGAAACATTCCACTGCGCTCGCCATCCTGAGACATAAGATGTTAAGTCTCAATATGTCCAGTAGTTGCTCTGGCTACAATGTCCTTCAATCCGAAACACAATAGTGCATTTAAGCAGTGTTGTTTCACGGGAGAAATAGACATTGCGGTGGTACCTACCCAGGTGGCCTCGCACATATGAGAGACCTACCACCAGTAAATTTAGAGGTTATTCATTTTACGACAAAATCGCTTTCCTGCGTCGATATGTTAGAGGCCGCCTGAGTAGGTATATACTAAATTCTCCCAATAATACCAATTTCTCCCGCCAATTAGCAACATAAATACACTGTTGTTTTCCTGCTTGAAGTATATTGTAGCCTGAATAACTGCTGGACATGTTGAGACTTAACATCTTATGTCTCAGGATTTTAGGGCAGTGGATTACCAAGCATTGTCTTATAATTTATAGATTTGATTTTGATACTGAGCGGTCGTATCGCTTACCATCAGGCGAACGGCATGCTCGCCTCGCCATTCATATCAATAAAACATTGAGGTATTATACTAGAGCGGACATCGGGAACAAAATCTCTGCCTATGGTGCGTGCGCAAGGGTACACATTAAAGCGAGATGGAAGATATGTTACTTCGTAGGCGTGACAGAGACAGAAATAGAATGTACCCTTCATTTTGTGATAAACATTTTGTTTGCAGTGTCCCCTCTAGTATATTATCTCAATGCAATAAAACAAGCTTATATGAAGTCGCAACATATCGGATGATCCAAGATTGTTAAACAATGTTTACCTGGCATAAGACAGTTTATTGCTAATGTCTTAATAATACCCATTAGTAAATCCAATGATACGCGATTAAAAACCCAGGCAAGTGTAATTCATTCGAGAACTGAAGGATATTGACAGCCTTCGTGGCGCAGTTGGTTAAACGGCTGTGAAATGAGAGGCAGCGGGTTCGATCCCCACACCGAGAGAAATGTTTGTGCGGGCCACTAAATTTCTTTCGGGTCTGGGTGTTGGTGAGACCGAAATGTCTCTTGTAATATGATACATAACACAAGACTCGATCTTAGTGTGGGGTCAGGACTATTAATGTGACTATTGCGTGTATTTCCTAAATTAATGCTGAACTTATTGCAAAAAGAACAATTCGAATCCAATTCAATTTTGAAGAGTTCTAATCTCTAAGTCTGAAGATTTTCATCAGGTTATTTACTCTTTCGTTGACATATATTTACTTATCTTGTAAAAAACTCGCAAAAGAGTTTTTCGAAATGTCTTGTTACGGTGTATTGACATACACATACATATTTATTTATTTTAAATGTATACATACTTATACTGAATTTTCCCAATTAAACCAGTAAGAAAATTGGTTTTGTACAACTTCCCTTTAAAATTGAAAAATATCACCCAAGTATTTAAAGGTAAAAAAGTGCGTGGTGGCCTGTTGGTAAACGGACTAACGCGACTGCCAACATGTTCACGGTGGTCACGGGTTCGAATCCCAGGGCACACCTCTGACTTTTCGGAGTCATGTGTGTATTGATAGTCAATCAGCACGCACTAAAACGGCGAAGGAAAACATCGTGAGGAAACCTGCATACCATAGCGATTTACAAAAAAAATCTGTGGTATGTAAAGTCCACCAACCCGCACTAGGTCAGTGTGGTGGACTGTATCTAACCACTCTCAATCGTACTCTCGATTGTAGAGGAGGCCCGTGCCCTGCAGTGGGACGTATATGGGCTCATAGTTTGCGCGTTTTCCGCCTTGTCTATTATATACTAGCTGACCCGGCCACGCTTCGCTTTGCCTTGTTTATCATAGGATTCATATTATATTCAATTGTTTAGCATAATAACTTAACAACTTGTATGCCTACACTTGACGTAGCTATCCTACTGTCCTGCTAAATCCCGTCTTAACCCGTCTGTTCAGTCACTTCTCGATCCGTCCCGTCCTTTCTCTTCATTATCAATTCCGTCTTATACCGTGCATTTCTATACTTCGTCCTATCAAATCTGCCAGCTATCCCAATTCTCTCCCGTACCTCCCACTCTATTAAATCCCGTCTTTCCATATCCAAATAATGTGCCTTATGAATTTTTGACATTAATAACTTTAGTGATTCTGATTATCCATGCAATATTCCATCCCTTATTTCACACCCACAATGCTGCTTTTCCAAAAATATTGCAAGCAATATTTAGGTTAAATATAACCTATCTCACTCAGAGACGATATATTACATTAATTTCTATCAGTGAATAATAGCGAAAGAAAGGCTACTGTAAAATTCTGGATAAAAGTGACATTCGATCTTGAAAAGAAGTAAATATAACTTTTTACGTGTGCAAATTATTTATTTAACTGTCTCTATTTATGTAGCTTGATATATTCTCCTTAGGTCACACAAAATACATTTCTGAACGCATTATTTGACAACCAATTTAAACGTCAATCCGTTTAATTATGTCATTAATTTACATCTTTAAAATCTAAAATACGCCTTTAATCGAATATTGTGGATATATGTTGTCGATTCGAAATCTTTATTTAAATAAGTTTTTTAATTTGAGGGAAGAGTTTACCGTATCGACGGGATGAATATTAAATGTTTGACAGTTACAAACCCAAGAACATTTTGTATAAGAAAATGTTACTAAGCTAATAGAAACTCGGGAAACCGGGAACGTGATAAAAAGTATCCTATGTCCTTCTCCTGGTTCTAAGCTACCTCCCCACCAATTTTCAGCCAAGTCAGTTCAGCCGTTCTTGAGTTATAAGTGGTGTAACTAACACGACTTTCTTTTATATATATAGAAGATTTGTGTCACTGTGTTTTAAGATAAATAAATGTTCCTCGAGCAGTAAATAAGTCAAAATTCAATGTTGTTCACAAAATGTTTTATCAATGTAAAAGATTTCGAGATAGCGAATATCATTATCACTGTTTGATAACACATGAAAACCATATTCTCCGAGTATATTGTACTTTATCAGCCCACTAGCGGCCCGTCCCAGCTTCGCCCGGGTACAAATAGATTTCTGTACAATAATATGCACGTATAATACATATAAACCTTCCTCTCGTATCACTCTATCTATTAAAAAAAACCGCATCAAAATACGTTGCGTAGTTTTAAAGATTTAAGCATACAAAGGAACATAGGGACAGAGAAAGCGACTTTGTTTTATACTATGTAGTGATATACGTCCCACTGCAGGGCTCGGGCCTCCTCTACAATCGAGGGGACGATTGAGAGTGGTTAGGCCATATAGTCCACCACGCTGGCCTAATTCTAAATATTTTAAGTAATATTGCCTCTTCACGGAAAGAAAGTGATTTAATTTATTTGACAGTGATATCAAACCAGGATGTCACGTCCGCCATTTTTCTGCTTATAATGACCTGTTAAATAGCTGATTAGTGATTTTTAACGTCTATGAATAACGCTTTTTTATCGCAATGACGCGATACGAGCATGCCGTTCGCCTGATGGTAAGCGATACGACTGCTTATGAACAGTAGCATAACCAAACAACACTTTGAATTACAAAGTAATGCTAGGCATTACTCTGCGCTCGCCACCCAGAGACCTAAGATGTTAAGTCTCTATATATCCAGTAGTTACTCTGGCTACAATATCCTGCAAACCGATACACGAAAGCACATTTACACTGTTGTTTGGCGGGAGAAATAGACTTATAACGTTTTCGAGTCAGTTTATATTAACTAGTAATGGGAATTATTGCAATTTCAAATTAACATCACCACCTTGTTAATTTTGAAGCCTTAGCATGCTCTATATTTCTACCATTGCCACTTGCCCTACATCAGATTTGTAAACAAAAACTGACCATATATTAAAACTCTTTATCACTTCTAAAATTACATCCTCAACATTGCCTGTTCAGTTTATTCTTTAAATGGTTTCGTAATAAAAATAACTCGCTTCTTCACAGGTTACATGGCGTACTTTAAAAATATTAGGCGATTGGTTTTGTGAATCACAATTGCATATCGCAAAAATTAGCTTATAATTAACTAGCGGCCCGGCCCAGCTTCGTCCGGGTGCATATAGATTTCTCTTGAATAATATGCACGTATTATACACATAAACATTCCTCTTGAATCACTCTATCTATTAAAAAAACCGCATCATAATCCGTTGCGTAGTTTTAAAGATTTAAGCATACAAAGGGACATAGGGACAGAGAAAGCGACTATCTATGTATATATAACTTTTGAAATGTTATTATCGATTTCACATGCTATTTGTGATTTCTATTGCTATTTATTCCAAAACTAATATTATCAGTATTTTAAAACAGCGTTATGTCCTTATGAATATGGACTGCATTCATAAACACATTTATTGTGGATTACATTGTTGAATTTAATACCACCATATAATGGAATATTGTTTTACTACCAGTAATAACTGGCTTTGCACGAATTACTATGTCGCTATACAGATAACATTATTTACTATTCAAATATGTATGGAAGAATTGTGTTAAATCGATCTTAAGAAATCATACATAATCTCACGCCTGTTTCCCCTTCGATCAAATATACGAGTACACTAGATAACAAGGAACGGCCTAAAAAACGGAAAGATAAATAAGATCACGAATAAGCGTGTGGTCTTATTTGATTTTAGTGTGGTCCAAAAACATAAATCGTAATTTAAATAACTCAAGTTTTGAATCAGCTGTTGACCGATGGTATTGCCACATAAAAATCATTATGTTTGTTTTTAATTTTATGCCATGAGATTCTGGTACAGTTATAATAGTATTGATTTTTAGAAATGGAAAACTTTTGTGTTATAATATGTTGACGAAGTTTGTGTCTGAGTATAGAGTAAAGCCCCTGGTTGCATCTCAGCCTACCGCTACTGAGAAAAAAGGCTTTAATTTATATATGTATACCAATGGGGTATTATACTAGAGCGGACATTGGGAACAAAATCTCTGCGTATTGTGCGTGCACACGGGAACACAGTGAAGTGAGAGAGAAGATAATGTTACTGCGTAGGCGTGACAGAAACAGGAATAGAAGGTACCGTTCATTTTGTTACCAACATTTTGTTTGCCGTGTCCCCTCTAGTATATTATCTCAATAGAGTAAAAAAAATATTGGACATCCGTAAAATCTATACTGCCTCGGTGGCGTAGTTGTACTACGTTAGATTTCAAAGCTGAGGTCGCGGATTCTAATCCCGGATCGTGCAACGTGATATTGGATTTTTCAATTTATTATCAATTATATCGACTGCCTTGGTGGCGTAGTTGTACTAAGGTACGGTTACAAAGCTGAGGTCTCGGGTTCGAATCCCGGGTTGGGCAGTGATATTGGATTTTTCTATTCATTATCAGCCCAGAGTAAGGAATTTGTGCCCGATATGGCAATAGGCTCGCCACCTATCTATCACATTGTGAAACGGAACATAAAAAGGCGAAATTTGGGTGTCCTAAGTCCTTTGCCCGACCCTTCTTGAAAAAAGGCGGGAATTTATGTATAGTAACTTATAGCATACTGCCGAAATAAATTGCATAGCTTTAGTATGTCACAATTGATAATATTTGTTAAATACTGTTGTTTACTGGTGGTAGGTCTCTCATATGTGCGAGGCCATCTGGGTAGGTACCACCGCAATGTCTATTTCTCCCGTGAAACAACACTGCTTAAATGCACTGTTGTGTTTCGGATTGAAGGACATTGTAGCCAGAGCAACTACTGGACATATTGAGACGTAACATCTTATGTCTCAGGATGGCGAGCGCAGTGGAATATTTCTACTGTTTATGAGCGGTCGTATAGCTTACCATCAGGCAAACGGCTTGCTCGTCTCGCCATTCAGTGCAATAAAAAAAATAAAAAAAAAAAAAAAAAAAAATTTTTGTCAAACGAATATTGAAATAGCACATATGTACGCGTTATCGCTGAACTCCGGATAGCTGTAATCAGTTATTTAATTAGTACTAAATAATGTTTTTAATTATGTAAGAGTGAATAAAAGTGGCGTTCCATTCAATTCTATTCAAATAATTATAATAGAGGCCCGGCCCATCTCCGTCAACTTCATGTTCTCCTGGTACTTTATAAACTGCATCATGTTGCTTTTTTGGCTATCGGCTGTAAAATTTTTCACAGAATAATATTTTTTTGACAGCCTCCGTGGCGCCGTTGGTTAGACGCCGGCTGTGAAACGAGAGGCCGCGGGTTCGATCCCCGCACCGAGATAAATATTTGTGTGAACCACAGGATTTTTTTCGGGTCTGGGTGATTGTGAGACCGAAAATTCTCGTAGTTTTTGATACACGACACAAGACTCGATCTTAGTGTGGGGTCAGAACTATGTATGTGACTGTTGGGTGTATTTATTTTTTTAAAGTGGAGTTCCATTCAATATCAGCGGCCCGGCCCATCTCCGTCAACTTCATGTGCTCCTGGTACTTTAATAATTTCATTCTGCGTTATTGGTAGTAGGTGTGCGCGCCTATCTTAAAATTTTTACTCCCGAATAAATAAAAAAAAAAACAAAATATTGTTTAGATTAATAAATCAAATAGTCTTTCACAAGATGTTTTGAATGGTTAATTTCTGCTACCGCCGCTTCAACAAGAAAGAAATACACAAACTCCCTCAGCAACACGAACTGTCTTCTTTTATTTACTTTTTATAGCCATTTAAAATTACAATAATTTATATCACAAATCTCCAAAAGAAGTATCCATCATATTATATTTGTAATTATAACTAAATCCGTATTTGCACTCTCTTATCCACAGGGGTAGCCACCGTGTAACCTAGTATGAGATAGCGATATTTGTGGGAGTGTGGCCAGGTTGACACGTTTTTCCTAAGGTATCGGGAAACTTTGACCGTTCTTTAAAAAAATATAATTGCTAAAATATCGATATTTTAACTTTGAGCGGAACTACAATGCACTTACATACCTGGGTCGTCAGCCATCACCCAGAACTAATAAAAACACTGTATAACATAAACATAATTTAAGTAAATATTTAGTTCTGAAAATAAAAACGATTGTAATAAAAGCTAATAACAAAACAACATCTAGTCCGCCCCGTGACCACGAAAGTTGTAAAGTAATCGAAACGTCGCGGGGAGAGGTTAAAAAAAGCAAAACTTAAACCAAATCCGCTATAAAATTCGTAAATAGTTTTATTTCAAAAATAATATCTATTGTGCATCCATATACAGTTCAAAACATATAAGGAAAAAGTTTAAAAAATAAAAGATAATTATTGAAGTTTGTTTTTTAATATGTAATTTAAATCTATTAATATAGTTTGTTTTAGGGAATATCAACCTTTGGACCGCTGGCCACCCCAAATAATGTAAATATTTGCCTCCAAAACGTCAAATTTCCTGGAGTCAAGCGGTTACGCCGATAAGGACAGGTTACAAAAGCTTGCATCTCTTTCGTACATGAATGTTATGTATAAATCTCTTTCGTTTTGTGGAAAAGGGATGGAACATGTGACTCCGTCTATTAGTTTCTCCGTCTACGCTCTTATCATATGCGCTGTATAATAGTCTGACCAATAAACAATTTCATTTCATTTTGTGAGCCGTGCGCCGTTAATGAGTTGTTTTAATTACACAATTTCCTTTTAGGTTCGTTTCAAATTAATTTTTCAGTGGTGATAGCCGTACAAAAAGTTCCATAAATGAAAGTATTTAAATAATACACAAACATAAAGCCTGTCTCCCGCATATCTTTATCTCCCGTCAAACAGCAGTGTAAATGCACTTTGTGTTTCGGTTTGAAGGATACTGTAGCCAGAGTAACTACTGGACATATTGAGACTTAACATTATGTCTCAAGATCAAGCTCAGTGGTATGCCAAGCATTGTTTTGTAATTCAAGGTGTTTTGTTTTGCTACTGTTCACGAGCGGTCGTATTGCTTACCATCAGGCAAAAGGAATACTCGTCTCGCAATAAAATAAAAATGGGACCGCAGCCATCCTGATTTGCGTGAAGAGAGCTGTTGGGGAGCCTAGCGACATCTCAATTCACAAACATCTAACTAACAAGCCATAATTATTAAATAATTAGTATGTCTTCTATTGGGCTCCAATATCGTCTGTACACTCTCCATATTTTATATTCTATGTGAAGCGCCTTTTACGCTGGGAGGTCTGTGTTTTTTTGAACCCGAGACCTCAGCGTTGTAATTGTATTAAATAAATAAATACACCCAACAGTCACATACATACTCCTGACCTCACACTAAGATCAATTAAGTCTTGTGTGGGGTATCAGGAACTACGAGAGACTTTTCGGCCTCACAAACACCCAGACCTGAGACAAATACTTGTGGCCCTCACAAACATTTCTCTGAGTGCGGGAGTTGGACCCGACGCCTCTCGGTTCACGGAGGCTGTCAAAGCCAGCGTGAAAGTCGGGGATTCTTATCCAAAACCTCGGCGTTGTAATTGTATTGTGGTACAGCTGCGCCACTAGGGCAGTTGATGTAAAAAGTTATACAAAAAGTTCGCTAAAGAATAGAAGACCTTTAAGTTTGATGATGCGAGTCCATAGTGACCTAGATTTTTGTGTTTTTATTACTCAGTAAGTCAGAAAAAAGGGTAAACGGCCAACTGGATGGTAAAAAAAACAATTGTAAATATGCCGATAGAAGCGAAAATTTAGAATTTACGTTATTAAAATTTGAAAGGAGAATGCTTATTGACCTCGATATTGATACTGCTTAAAACTAATTATGGATTTTTTATGCTTTGGCCTAATACATTTTCCTGCTTTATCCCGGGCGACAGATTTGAAAACAAATAACTAATTATCATTACAGGAGAATCCCCATTGTACTTTGAAACTTAGAATCGAAGCGAAGATTGTTGTAACCGATGATGAAACCTAGTTTTTTGTATGGGGAAAAATATATATTTTCAAGAAATATAAACATAATTTAGATCCAGGCCCGGAGTTCTTTCCAGGAGTTTGTTCGGCATTCTCCTTTCATAACTTTTTTTATTGCAAATAATGGTGAGACTAGCAAGTCGTTGACCTGATGGTAAGCGATGCGACCGCTCATGAACAGTAGCAAAACCAAACAACACCTTGAATTACAAAGCAATGCTTGAAATTCCACTGTGCTTCGCCATCCTGAAACATAAGATGTTAAGTCTTAATATGTACAGTAGTTACTCTGACTACAATGTCCTTAAATCCGAAACACAACAGTGCATTTAAACTGCTGTTTGGCGGGAGAAATAAACATTGCGGTGGTACCCACCCAGGTGGCCTCTCATATGAGAGAGTTACCACCAGTAAAATTTTACTAAACCACCTGTTTCTTACGATTTGGATTTGCATACATCCAATAAAAAAATGGACTACAATACCCCATAGTATTCATTATTAATATTATTTCTTTCCAACTTAACAGTAAACGACCCATATTTCACATATGATAAGAATGTTTTAAAATGATTATCAGCGAAATTAATTAATATTTATACTGCTCTATTTACTAAACATAATAGTACTTTGTTTCATTTTGTGAAACAAAATACTATTATATTGCACATGAACGATTTAATCTAAACTATTAATTACGGATTTTATCGCGGATTTGGTTAAATTAATTATTAATACATTTTTTAGCTTCGCGACTCGACGTTTCGATTACTTTACAGCTTTCGTGGTCACGGCCTGCAAAGCTGTAAAGTAATCAAAACGTCGGGAAGTCAAAAATGTAAAAATTAAACCAAATCCACGATAAAAATAGTAAATAATGTGTAACATTCGCGTACATCTGAGAAACCATTATGTACGATTTAGTAAATGAATACCATTGAGGCATACTAGAGTGGACATCGGGAACAAAATGTCTACGCATTGTGTAGGTACAGGAACCCAGTGAAGCGAGAGGGAAGATGATGTTACTGCGTAGGCGTGAAAGAGACAGATATTCAAAAACATTCGAAACCATTTTTTAAATTAATTTATATGTAATGGTAGAAAGTAGTAGAACCTATTTATACTTGCAACACGGGTGTATGCAAGAAGCTTATACCCAAATGGAGATTGCATTCCGTATATAAAAGTGAAGCACAAAAATTTTACCTTGAATGACGTCGCTATTGCCTTCTATCCAGGGACCGAAACCCATTCGACATAACGGTACCGGTATCGACGATTCGGTTACGTTTAAGATTCGGTAACCGCTATGACGCAATATAAAGGTTACCCTTATATACGGGAACCGTTTTAATACCGGTAACCTAAAAAGACCTTGAATGCAAAAGAAAATGCGTTGTTGTTGCATAACAAATAAAAATCATACTTGTCGTGTTGTTTACACAATATTGCTGGATACGGTTCATTTCAATTTTGGTGGGTAATTCTGTTGAAAAAATCATGAATTGAGTAAAGATAATTGTGTGGTATAGTGCCATAATGTTTAGTAAAGACAAACGGCGGTATAACCACACACAGGCACTGCCCCCGCTTTGACTTATAAGGAACTTCGCATGAAACATAAAGGTAACCCTTATTTCGGTTTCCGGTATGATACCGGTTAAATTCTAGGAATCGAATAAAATTGGCGGATACCGATTACCATTAAAAATACCGGTATTATTTTTTTCGGTTGATACCAAAAAATACCGGTATTTTCGATACCGGTTTCGGTCCCTGCTTCTATCCTTTTCTTTCGAGTGACAATGAATGAAAATGACATTTTGTTCATTCATTGTCACTCGAAAGAAAAGGATAGAAGGCAATAGCGACGTCATTCAAGTTAAAATTTTTGTGCTTCACTTTTATATAAGGAATGCAATCTCCATTTGGGTATAAGCTTCTTGGGTGTATGTGTCAGTCAGTAGCTGTCAGTTGGCATTTTAGGGATGAGACAGGTGAAAATGTAGTACCAGGAATTTTAAGTACGAGTACCTACGTAAAAATACTAGGGTCGAAAACCAGGTTTTAAATACACGAAAGTATTTTGTTGTTATAAATTAGCAACTCAATTCCTTAGCATCCCATCAGCGGCGTCTAAAAATACTTGAATAGGGATTCAAACCATATTTCATGATGAATAAGGAGCAATTAGGTGAAATAAAATATACATTGAATTTGAAATCATTTTCTGTTCTCAAATACGATTGTGTTTCTTACTGATATGAAGTTATGGATCGTTTTCCTATGCTAGTATTTCCGGGTGTAGTGTTTCAAGCTGTTCGCGCATCGACGTAAGGCAATACTTTTACACTTGCAAGTATTTTCATTCATTGTGTAGATATTAATTAAAAATTATAAATAATTCGTCTATTATTATGTGATTGAAACTTGTTTCCTTTATTTTCTAGACTGCTGTCTCTTTTCTTATAAGCATCCAAAGTTCGAGCGATAAGCCCGCCATCAATTTTTTTTGATCATTTGTTATATATTCAAGTGTTTTATCCTTTTTATGTGCAGTTGAGTATAAACAAATAATTAAATATTTCCTGCTCGTATGAGGTAGCCTAACTTCGAAATGTTTTTTTTTTAAACGTAGGTACATAGGTACGTCTTAGCTCTAGTCTTCACTTCCCGCCGTGATTTTGGCATAGCTGTCAACATGACATGTAAACAAAATTGACAACAATATGGTCTATGGTCTAACCTCAAAATATTTCTTTGCGGAATTTAACAAGTTTTTTGAATTTCGAATTTTATATTTGCATCACTTAAAGCTGCTTTTTGGATATTGTATAAAGCGTTCTAGACTGTTTGGCGTTTAGAATAATTGATGTTATGCTTCGTCGTTGACCCTGAAAGTATATAAACAATAAACATGGCGAGCGTCAAATGTATTATAATTTTAGTTGGAATAGCCGTCGTTGTCGGCCTTTCTATGTGTAAGTATTCATAATATCGGCCCTAGATACACTCTTGATAATATTCTATCGCCTATGTTCATCACTAGACGCGGCTGCCAACATGTTCACAGTGGTCCCAGGTTCAAACCCCAGGGCACACTTTTAACTATTCGAAGTCATGTGTGTATTGATAGTCAATCACCATGCACTTTAATATAGGAAAACATAATGTATGTAAGTCCGCCAACCCACACTAGGCCAGCGTGGTGGACTATATGGCCTAATCCCACTCAATCGTACTCTCGATTGTAGAGGAGGTCCGTGTCCTGTAGTGGGACGTATATGGGCTGATACAGACAGATGTCCATCAGGGATAAAGTAAGATTGTAATGGTGAAGTAATTTTACAAATCGGTCTAATTGTTTTAATAGTTCAATGTAAACACAAGCAAATCTTTCCTCTATAAAGTATTAGTTTAAATGTATAATATAAATAGCTTATGCAGTGTGTTAGATACATAAAAATCTAAAGAGTTGGACATTTAAATATGATGAGTTAATGTAGATAATACATTCTATTTCATTCAATATTAGTAGGGTGAATCATTGAAATAAGAATTTTGTGCATTAGTTTACTTTACATACCATAGATTACATTTAGGGTCTGATAATTAATGATAGTATTTTATAGTAACAAGCAATAGTTCAGCGATTCTCTATAAATATAAATGTTTATTTAGTTTTCCATTCCTTAGGTGTGACTGTAGTACTGCTTGAAAATGAAACAAGTGAAAATCCCACAAGTACACAGAGTTCTCCGTTACAAAGTGAAGAGAAAATTACTGAATCGAAATCGGAAAAAGGAAGCAAATTCATACACCTTGGAGAGTCACATAATGTTGATTTAGAAGGTCAACATATTAATGATGACGTCATTATATCCTTGGGAAACAGTTATAGCTCGGTAACTGGAAAATCTAGTGATTCATATCCCACATAAAGTAATTCGGTTCAAACGTTTCCAAGTCCCACCAGTTTCTAATTATAGATCAAATATTTATATATTGTGAATACTCATAACACTACCGGTACCATCAACTATGGCTAAACAAAGATTTTGTCAATTGATACCTTGAGACTTTGATCAAATATACACTAGGTACAACATGAGCGCTTAGAAAATAGCACCAAAAAACAGTGCTTTAAGCACTCTTTCGCCTTCAGTCACGCACCGACCGTTGCTTCTAAAACGTCGCAGAACTTTAGACAATATTATGTGAAAAGCTACTTTAAGCTGCAGGAATAAGGTGGAATTTGTGTTAATATATTTGGAATATGTGATCTTTTTGTTTACTTTTTTTTGTTTCAATGCATCGGTGCCACTTTTTAACAGAACTTTTACAGGGAACAGTGTATCTAGTATATAATTGATCGAAGCCTTGAGACTAAAAGGTTTAATACCACTAATGTTGTGTGAATTAATACAAATATGGCTGTGAAGCTTATTCATAGCATTTTAATATTTCTTTAAGTATTACTCTATTAATTTGTAGTGACTATGTAGTGTTTAATTTTTCTTTTTTATAACTACTCTCTTTGCTAATTTGTTTAAGTTAAGTCGGTGACAAAATACTAATTTACTGTTACTATTACTTATTATTTATTATTCTGTCAACTTAAAAAAATAAATGTGTGTCAATTAAATGTGAAAAGTTGTATTGCACACCACCAGTGAATAGCATGTTTGGCTTGCCATTCAAGGTTTTAAAAAGAACTTGTATACAAAAAAAGAACAAATTTATTATGTGATTACAACAGATAATCAGAAATGACATTGGTATGTGAAATGTTTTAGGAGTAAAATTCACAGTCGACTATCTCCAAATGTAGCAAAGCCTTTTAATGCCCCGGCATAAATTTAAAATATTGGAATTTATATCATATTCCTACTAGATTAATTTGTTTATATATATTTTTTATTAATTACTTACCTTGGATACCTTACAAAAACTTTGTCTACTTTTATCTTTTGGGTATCTGTTTTAATGATTAAACAATAATGATTTAAAAATAAGCTTTAAAAATTTAACTCAGTAAATTAAAAATAAGATCGAGGTTTTCAATTCGACTGTGTGTTGTCTTTTTTTTTTTTTAATAATAATAATAATAACACCCAACAGTCACATACATAGTCCTGACCCCACACTAAGATCGAGTCTTGTGTCGTGGGTATCAGGAACTACGAGAGACTTTTCGGTCTCACAAACACCCAGACCCGGAAGAAATATTTGTGGGCCGCACAAACATTTCTCTCGGTGCGGGGATCGAACCCGCGGCCTCTCGTTTCACAGGCGGCGTCTAACCAACTGCGCCACGGAAGCTGTCGTATGTATAAAATGTATAATCTAAATGAATTCCGAGAGCCTGCTCCAATGTCATAGCACTTCTTCTATATTTTAGTTATTGTTCTCAGGTTTTCCAATAAATATAATGTAAAATATCTCCGTTATAAGCCAGTATTATTGATTCTCAATTTTTTATAATTATTGATACTATAAATAAGTGAAAAATGTAAATACTCCAGCGTTCGTATTTATAGATAATTTGAAAACCTGTTTTTGCTATCCCATGGTTTATCTTCTTCGCAATAACTGAATTCAAAAGTTGTTCTAAGTGGACAAATCATTCTATAGCCAAAATGTATTTTGACCCTATGAATAAAGCTGCTATAGATTAGAATTTAGATACGACATTGTGCACTGTTCACGATGTTATTTTTTTATTTTTGATATATTTTTATACCTAAACCGTTCCAGAAATATATCGAATATAGTAAATAAATATAAGCATTGTATTTAATTGTTTCATTTATTAGAATTAAGAGGGAAAAATGTATGTAAAATTTACCTCCAGAGAGAAGGAAAAATTAATTTACTTTTTAAACTGAATTTTTCCAGTTTTAATGTTTGAAATGGATACAATTAGATTTATTATTTAGTGGCACTAACTGTACTCTTAGGCCTTGAGTTCAGCTTACACGTCGGGAAATTTTATAAAATACACCCGACACCATTGACGTAAAATATATGGACGGGGCGGAAAGCAAGAAAAGTGTTGTCACTAAAGTGGTCCGCAGACCAGTGCAACGGTTGTGACGTCACAGCGCACCGGTTTGTAAATCGCCGACAAATGCCTAATTTATCGTGCGTGTGTGCATTAAAGATGACCAAAAGTTCATAAAAAAACAGATAATATTTCTTATCACCGCTAAGTAAAAATTATATTACTTTAAGTCAATATAACATTTATTTTAAAATTATTGAAAAACGATTTGATGGCCGCCATTGACGTAAAAATCTGACAGATGGCGCAATTTTCACAGACATTTTTCATCTTTTTGACGTACCCAATGTACTAAAGGGCCTATCCTTAGTTTTTAAATCAATGCCCGACACACACAATTTGAATCACATTCAAAGTCCTAAACCCACACTAAGATCGAGATTTGTGATAAAAAACGAGAGACCACTGCAGAGCACGGTCCTCCTCTACAATCGAGAGTACGATTGATAGGGATAAGGCCATATAGGCTAAAATACTCCAATACAAAAGTTTATTTAAGTAAAATCGTATATTATAAAGACGTTTTTAACCACAGCGCAATAATATCCACATAAAAAAAAATGTTATTCAACCTTGGCATTAGAAACATGCATATATGTGGGAGTCAAAACATAATATCTCCTTTTTTATGGTATAGGTCGGGTAAACGAGCAAATAATGTATATTTTTGTCATCAGGTGGCCTGTTTGCGTTTGTCTCGATTCTGTCACCAGCCTCGATCTTAGTGTGGGTTCGGGACTTTGTATGTGACTGTTGGGTGTATCTTATAAATTTGTCCGGCCTGTAATCTGAAATAAGGGCCTAAGGTGAAATAAAACAGTAAAACTATAGTATTCTGTCTTACGTATAGAGCAAAGAAGCGGCCATAGATACTAGATGCGGCTAACTGGCCAATCAGGACAATGGAACATACAAGGTCACGTCATAACATCATCGACATCGGGAACAAAATCTCTGCGTATGGTGCGTGCATAAGGGTACACAGTGAAGCGAGAGAGAAGATAATGTTGCTTCGTAGGCGTGACAGAGACAGAAATAGAATGTACCCTTCATTTTGTTTCAAACATTTTTTTGCAGTGTCCCCTCTATTATATTATCTCAATGTAAGCGTACGACCGATAATGTGCACACAACAAAAGAATCCATTGTTCAGATCGGTCGAAGAATCGTTTCTCTAGAATTTATGGCCGCTTCTTTACTCTATGCGTAAGACGGAATACTATAGTATGATTTCATCTTAAGAGTACAGTTAGTGCCACTAAACTAAACCGCAGTTTACGATCCAAACGAGGCAATAAAATATAACTGGTATATCTATCTATGAGGATGTAAACAAGATTTTCTTGTTTCATTGTGACGTAACGGTATTCCCGTTTTATGGGTAAAACAGATTTATAATTTTATTGAAGAGATGAACAAATAAATTCACCCAACGTGCAGAGACTCCACACCACAAAATACTAACAGAAATCAAGCTTATGTATGTACTTCACTTTTGTTGCCACACACACTACGCTGGGCGTTCGCGCAAAAGGTTGAAACTCGCTGTCGCAGTGGTCTCGACTGATTTCGAATATCGTGTCGGTGAACGCTGTCTATGTTTGGTGCTTTGTATGGAGCTTGACTTCTGTTAGTTTAGTATTTTATGCCCCACACTAAGATCGAGTCTTATGTCGTGGGTATCAGGAACTACCAGACTTTTCGATCTCACAAACACAGACTCGAAACAAATTCTGGTTTACACAAATATTTGTCTCCATACAGAGATCAAACCCGCGGCCTCGCGTGTCATACCCGATATCTAACCATTTATGCAGGCTGTCATAATAATTGTATTGTATTGTATTGTATCAGCCCATATACGTCCCACTGCAGGGCACGGGCCTACTCTACAATCGAAAATACGATTGAGAGTGGTTAGGCCATATAGTCCACCACGCTGGCCTAGTGCGGGTTGGCGGACTTACATACCATTGAAATTCTTATGAATCGCTATGGTATGCAGGTTTCCTCACGATGTTTTCCTTCACCGTTTTAGTGCGTGGTGATTGACTGTCAATACACACATGACTCCGAAAAGTCAGAGGTGTGCCCTGGGATTTGAACCCGCGACCACCGTGAACATGTTGGCAGCCGCGTCTAGTCCGTTTACCAACAGGCCACCACGCACTTAATGTCATAATAATGTTTTAAATAAATAAATACAACTCTCGAAGGTGTTAATAAAAGTAATAACAATTCGAAAAAGTTGTAAAAATATGTGTAATCTCCATTCGAATATTTGAAATGTTTATTCAACCGACTTAGTAAAGGAGGTTCGCAATTTGACCTACATTTTTTTATTGCAAGGAATGGCGAGATAAACGTGACATTCGCCTGATGGTAAGCGACACGACCGTTCAAAGACCGAAGTAGGTAAAAGCAAACAACATCATGAATCACAAAGCAATGCTTGGTATTCCACTGCGCTCGCCATCCTGAGACATAAGATGTTCAGTCTAAATATGTCCCGTAGCGACGCTGGTTACTCCAAACCGGTGGTCCTTCAAACCGGAATACAAAAGTGCATTTACCCTGTCATTTGGCGGGAGAAATAGACATTGCAGTGGTACCTACCTAAGCGGCCTCTCACATAATATGAGAGACCTACCGCCAATAGCACCATGAATAATTTAAATATATCCGAACAGTAATGAATATATGTAATTTTGTATATTTATGTATGTATTTATATTTATCTATATAATATACAGACTATAATCATATTCATTTATGTATATGTAATATATTCTTCTGATATTTATTAATTTACACCTGAATTTTTATTTTATTATTATTTAGAGATGCGCCTACTTTGATTTCTCTGCACCACCCAAAGGTTGACTGGGGGAGAATGCCTCGGGCATTAAGTCCGCCTTTATACTTTGTATATAAAGCATTTAAATAAATAAATAAATAAAATTAATAAGTATAAAATAAATACACCTAACAACCAAATGCATAGTTTCAACTCCACATTAGGATCGAGTCTTGTGTCGTGTAAAAATACGAGAGGCTTTTTGGCAACAACAATGTATGAAAAATCTTCATCGTAAATGTAGGACATTGTAGCCAGAGTAACTACTGGACATATTAAGACTGAACATCTTGTGTCTCAGGATGGCGAGCGCAGTGGAATGCCAAGCATTGCTTTGTAATTCATGTTGTTTGGTCTTGCTACTGTTCATGAGCGGTCGTATCGCTTACCATCAGGCGAACGGCATGCTCGTCTCGCCATTCATTGCAATAAACAAGTTATAATATTTGGACATGTGACACGTATACTCTTGGCATCTACAAAAGATTCATTTCAGATTGTACGCAGTACGAAATGCCATAATGTTCCGATAAAACAATTTAAAACTCTCATTAAACAGTCTTAAATCGCCGATTTCCTTATTTTCGGTCTAATCGGTTTAATTAGGAAACGCTTATTACAATTTCCTTTTTAAATTGCAGTTAAAAATGATTTGGAATTATAATTGATGATTGTACGTACATATACTCATGCCTTTTTCCCAAAAGGGGTAGGCAGGAGTGTAACTCCCTGCTTTATATTACGACACGAATTTCTTATGTTCGGATAAATGTCAACTTCACTACATAGTATAAAACAAAGTCGCTTTCTCCGTAGTATGTCCCTATGTTTGTATGCTTAAATCTTTAAAACTACGCAACGGATTTTGATGCGGTTTCTTTTAATAGATAGAGTGATTCAAGAGGAAGGTTTATATGTATAATACGTACATATTATTGTACAGAAATCTATTTGTACCCGGGCGAAGCTGGACCGGGCCGCTAGTATAAGATAAAAGTTTTCCACTTCTAAAAATCGATATTATTCTCTCTGAAACTTATCATTTACTCCGAACTTAGTCTAATATTACAACGTATGATTATTCGAACATTTTGTTAAAGTATTGAGGACTATTCGTATAGTTTTATATGCGATGTTTGAACATTCTCCGACAGCCTCTGTGGCGCAGGTTAGACGCCACCGTAAAACGAGAGGCCGCGGGTTCGATCCCCGCTCCGAGAGAAATGTTTGTGCGGCCCACAAATATTTCTTTCGGGTCTGGGTGTTTCTGAGCGAAAAGTCTCTCGTAGTTCCTGATACACGCCACAAGACTCGATGTTAGTGTGGGGTCAGGACTATGTATGTGACTGTTGGGACTTAGGTGCTATTTATTATTCGTAGTTCTGTTAGAAACAATATTTCCTCTGCGTTTCGCATTATTTCTTCCATCCTACGATGTGATAGGCGGCGAGTCTATCACCATATGGTGCAACTTCATTATTCCTAGCCGATAATGAAAAGAAAAATTCAATATAACTTGGTCCTACCCGGGATTCGAACCGGAAACCTCTGGGTTTTAATATTAGGTCTACAACTTTGCTCCCGCCGTTTTCCAAAAGATGGCGTAAGTAGCCAGTAATAGTTCAGTAATAAATAAATCAGTTATTTTCCATCAGTTTTGACATCTATAAATATAACCTTACATTGATATTAGTTAATTTTTGTTTGCGTCATATAGTTACACTTAATTAAATATGTCAACTTATAAACCGAATTCACGTCATTTGCGGGAGATTTTACTTTTTCATTTCAACATGAAAAAATCGGCGGCTGAGGCTCATCGGGTTATTTCAAGTACTTATGGTGATGATACTATTAGTGAAAGAACGTGTCGCGAATGGTTCCAGCGCTTTAAAAGCGGTGATTTTGTTGTTGAAGATCGGCATAGCGGTGGCAGAGAAAAAACTTTTGAAGATGATGAACTGGAGGCTTTACTTAATGAAGACTCGTGCCAAACTCAAGAACAGCTAGCAAAATCATTGGGAGTAACTCAGCAAGCAGTATCAAAACGCCTGGAACAGCTGGGGATGATCCAAAAACAAGGATACTGGGTACCGTATCAGTTGAAACCAAGAGATGTTGAGCGACGTTTATTTGCTTGTGAACTGCTGCTTGAAAGACAAAAACGAAAAGGTTTTCTTCATCGTATTGTTACTGGGGACGAAAAATGGGTGCACTACGACAACCCTAAGCGACGCACATCATGGGGATTGCCCGGCCACAGTCCTACGGCGACACCTCGGCAGAATATTCACGGATCCAAGGTCATGTTGTGTATTTGGTGGGATCAGCTCGGCGTAATTTATTATGAGCTGCTAAAACCTTCTGAAAAAATTACTGGTGCACTTTATCGAATGTAATTAATACGTTTGAGTCGGGCATTAAAAGCAAAACGGCCGCAATACGCTGATAGACACGAAAAAGTAATTTTGCAACACGACAATGCTCGACCTCACGTGGCGAAAGTAGTCAAGACGTACCTCGAAACAATGAAATGGGAAATTCTACCTCACCCGCCATACTCTCCAGATGTTGCTCCATCTGATTACCATTTATTTAGGTCGATGGCACACGGCCTGGCTGGCCAGTGCTTCGATTCTTTTGAAAAAGTTAAAGAATGGATCGATTCTTGGATCTTATCAAAGGTTGAAGAATTTTTCCGATGCGGGATTCATTTGTTGCCTGAAAGATAGGCCAAAGTAGTGGAAAGTGACGGACATTACTTTGAAACATAAATAAGATACCATTTTTTTTTTATAAAATTTTTAAAATTAAAAAAAAAACGGCGGGAGCAAAGTTGTAGACCTAATAGTACCACATTACAACTACGCTAGT
The DNA here is from genome assembly GCA_023078785.2 of Hyles euphorbiae. Lineage (NCBI taxonomy): Eukaryota > Metazoa > Arthropoda > Insecta > Lepidoptera > Sphingidae > Hyles > Hyles euphorbiae. The sequence continues at coordinate 1,200,652 of CM041054.1, read as the reverse complement.
CGCCACCCAGGCATTCGAGGATGTTCTAGTTGATGACTATAATTTTCAATTTATTCTCAACCCACGCTTATTATTTTCAAACATTGCTATTTTAAAATTAAAACATTGTTGTCTTTAGTAAATAAAGTATGCGAAAAAAAACAAATAACTGAAGTTTGGTTTTATAAGCATTGACATAAATATATGGACAGGGCAGAAAGCGTAGTGTTCCGACGTAAGTGGTGCGCGCTCCAGTACATCTCTAGTGCAGCGTTACTGAAATTAGTTGTCACTCGCAACGATTTTGAAAAGCTTACTTGTATTATGAAAGAAAGTTTAATAAACATTTTTTTATCACCATTTAGACGAATCTATTAAATTAAGGTTATAATTTTTATTATAGCACTATTTTTGCGGTCATCTTTTTGAAAATTCACTCCAAAATCCGAAGGGTATATCCTTCGTTCTTAAATCAATGTTTTAATACATTGTTGTTTTATAAAGAAAACATTCTTGTGTGTGAGGAAACTTGCATACTTACTTTAGTTTTACAAGATTTTTTGGATTCTGCCTTGTACTAGACCAGTGCGACCTAAGCCTTTTTAATCGATTTGGAGAGTGCAAGATACCTATATGTTTATATCCTTCTATAAATATTAAACCTATATATAACTTATATACATTTTTTTTTTATTAAGGAATACAAAGCAAAGTACTAGGCGTTCATAAAATGATGTAAGTGTAAGAACTGTCAGTGTTCGACCTGTACTAGAACCTATTGGTTTAATTGGTTTGTGGCGATAGGAAATAAAAATACAATTAAAAATATTAATATCTATTAATATTTTTAATTGTAAAGTCTCTCGTAGTTCCTGATACCCACGACACAAGACTCGATCTTAATGTGGGGTCAGGACTATGTATGTGACTGTTGGGTGTTATTTATTTATTATTTATTTGGATATTTTATTGCCTCTATTAGAGTTAAATAAAATGTAGGTATGACATCATTTTCAAATAAAGAAATAAAAAACGATTGTCAAATGTTTTAAATTGTCGTGCCTATTTTTTCCGTCTAGCCCCCTTTCACACCGCGCGATAAGGAACTTCGGTCCAATATATGCAGGGTATATCAAAACTGCGAACGAAAACAAAGTCGGGTAGTTTTAGTGACTGTTGACACAATGCAACTAAATTTTTTTCATAGTATAATTATGCTCTTTATACTCATAATCTTATTTACTAGTAGTAGGTCTCTCATATGTGAGAGGTCTTCAGGGTACCACCGCAATGTCTAATGCTCCCGCCAAACGGTAGTGTAAACGCACTGTTGTGATTTAAAGGCCATTGTAGCCAGAGTAACTACTGGACATATTGAGACATATCTTGTCTCAGGATGTCGAGCGCTGTTGAATGCCAAGCATTGCTTTGTATTTCAAGGTGTTGTTTGGTTTTGCTACTGTTCATGAGCGGTGTATCGCTGTAAAATGTGAGGAGAGAAAATTATTATATTGTCAACAGCGCTTTTAACGGCAGAAGATTATACGATTTAAAATACATAATACCAGGCAATTATGAAATCGTGAAGTGTACAAACTATGAAAGCATACAACCGTGGCGTATGAAATAGCGCATAAAATCTAAGGTCAAACCAATTTGGAGCGTGAAAATTAACAATAACAACGTGTGTGATTAATGTGGGTATAGAAATGTAGAATGAAGGATACGTATTATGTATAATATTTCTTTATCAGCCCATATACGTCCCACTGCAGGGCACGGGCCTCCAATACGATCGAGTGTACGATTGAGAGTGGTTAGATGTCCACCACGCTGGCCTAGTGCAAGGCAGACTTTAACTGTAACTTTTCTAATAAGGCCCAGTTGCACAAACTAACTATTCCCATAACTTTGACTATTAAAATGTCATCGCCATACATTGGACACGTATATTTTGACATTGCGAATGTATGGAATTGTCATTTTCAAAGTCAAAGTTATGGGCAAAGTTAGTTTGTGCAATTTGGCCTAAATTGTAAACTGGTTTTGAAAAGAACAACACTAGAGTTTCTTGCCCGTTCTTCTCTAGTGAAAACCGCTTTCCGAACCGGGTGGTAAATCAAAAAATTACTCAATGATGTTGAACATTTTAATGCATTCAATATATTATTTTCATTTTCAATACACTATTTTGATTTAATTTCAATTTTTTTATTAAAATATAACCTTTCTTATTTCCAGCCGCCGATGAGCTGAGAGCGCCACGATGGTACAGCGCCATCTAGCGACTAGCACCACTGAACGATGAAGACGTGACCATGCCTCGTCTCAAATATGCTTCAGTGGTCCGAGTGGTGGTCATACTCGGGCTGTTTTGTCTGTGGTTGCAGATTATATTGTCTGCTTCCAGCGGCGGGGTGTATAGGGATGGAGGTAAGATACTACTGAAATTCTGTAGACTGAGGATTTTTTTGAATGATAATTATTTATTTTTGTAGAAATTATTTATAGTGAAAACATGCCTATGCTGACAATTTTTTTAGGGTTAAGCCGAAAAGCTCTTACAAATTCTCTAAGGTGAAAATTCCTGGTCGGCGCTTAGGTCGACTGATAAATTTTCTTAACTCTACGCTTTTAGGCGTGCCTATACAAGCCAGCAATTTTTTGTCGACTTGTTATATTTAGGTTTAGATGTAACACAAGTTTTTTTTAACTGTAGCCTAATAATTAACTACCCTCTTTCATTTACCCCTAACAACTCTTAACAAAATAGTAATGATCAACTATTTCATTGATGCAAAATTGTTTTGTTGGATATCTTAATTCATGCCCCAGCTCTGCTGAAAATGTATTTAAACGTTATTTAATTTTTACTTGAAATTTTGAGTAAATTGCTCATACTTAATTAAGGTCGAATTGCAACAAACCAGTGGTAAATGACTCAAATTTAAGCATACATTACTCATAACCTTGACTTAACTATCGAAAATATAATAATTTACCTTATTATTTAAATTTGGGGCAAATCACACCAAATTGTCGCCAAACGCCAAGTCATGGCTAATACATAAAAATACACGGTGTGATTGACAGTGTTCCGATACTGAAAGGGGATGATCAGTCTATCAAACTGAAATTATTCGATATATATCGTTTTTACATCGATATACTTCGATCGATTAAATACTGGATACAGGGTCCGGAACAAAATCGCACGTCAAAAGGGGCCGGGGTTGCTTATACTTATACATTTGAATTTCGAACTACAAAATGTAGCAAAATGTCTTAAAGTATAAGCAACTTCAGGTACAAAACGTATTCCTTTAACTTAAGATTTATTATGGTTTGGACGAGACTAAAATCAAATGACAGCACACGCTCATTTGTGTTTTATTTCTCTTGCCGTTTTTAAGGCGTTACTCTTCGATCAAATATACACTAGATACAACATGAGCGCTTAGAAAATGGCACCAAAAAAGAATGCTTTAAGCACTCTTTCGCCTTCAGTCACGCACCGACCGTTGCTTCTAAAACGTCGCAGAACTTTACACAATATTATGTGAAAAGCTACTTTAAGCTCCAGGAATAAGGTGGAATTTGTGTTAATATATTTGGTATACGTGATCTTTTTGTTTACTTTTTTTGTTTCAATGCATCGGTGCCACTTTTTAACAGAACATTTACAGGTGTATCTAGTGTATATTTGATAGAAGCTGATATACAATGTCGTAAGGTGCCAATGTTTATAGAATCAATTTGAGTTTGAGACATAACCGACGTGTTATGGCGGTGAAAGCGTATTACATAAATAACTTGTCAAAACAATCTGTAACCTGTTTATTGATAATGTTACTTATGAACGGAAACTAAAACAAAATTCACAAAACTATAAAAAATATAGTATTATTATGTATTTGATTCCTTTTTGGACGAAAAAGACAAAAAGTAAGACAAAATAATAATATAACCACAGATTTTATATAAATAAAAAAATAATAATGAAAGGCAACCCCTTGGCCTTATCACATAAACTAATGTAATTCATTTTGTGCCATATTCACATGAATTCTGACTATTGATTTGTTTCGTAAAGTAAACGAATAAGGGGCCCTACTATATTCATCCGAAACGAAGTTCGAAACTTCGGATGCTCGAAGTTTTTTATACGATACGTATGTATCTACTCTGTAAATGTTCGAATTTGTATAACGTACATCGTAACCATAAGTCTATGATTACGACCATAAGTCAATAACGACCATAAGTATAATATGTAGGTACAGTCGTATCGTATATAAACTTCGATCATCCGAAGTTTCGAACTTCGTTTCGGATTAATATCGTAGGGCCTCAGTAACAAAAGAAATAGGTCTGTAGGTTTTTGCATGCGAAATTAAACAAAATACTTTGTTATTTATAATTGAGTTATTAATTACTTGAGTTGAAACATCTTATTTATATTTGTTGGATCTTATTTATAAATGAGGGATGAAACTTGGGGAAGAATATTGAAAATTCGGTATTGCTTTTAATAATACGCAGTGTATTAGCTGGTAGTGTCAAAACATATACTTCGTTATACATTACGTTCCGTGTATAGACATTGTACTAATCTATCCGAACATAACAATTAGTGTACTCTCAATTTAGTTGAAAATATGGTTATCATTTTTTTTTTTTTTTTTTTTTTTCTTCTTTCTGGCTCCGTACTTTAAGTACATTTAGCCAATGTCGAGTTATTAGAGATTGGTTATCAGAGGACTGGGATTAAAGGTAGGGAAACTGTTTATTTAAATAAAAAGAAAGTGGAAATTAAACATCTATCAGGAGAGTTGGATATGAAAAAGGAGAGAAAGCAACACGGCAAACAAAATAAAACATAAAAATATTAAATAAGGAGAAAGTTAACACTATAATTATAACGTATAAAATGTTTACACTAACTATTTACACTTTTATTTTATTACTTATAAAAAATGAAGCTATACATTTATATACAGACATATCATTAGTACTAAGAAGAGTGGAAATAGAACAGGGAAAAGGAATATGAAGGAGAGTTAAAGAGTTAACAAAGGATGAATGATCATATTTTACACACGAAAAGAGTATGTGATTTAAATCGCCGACATCTGAACCACACAAACACAAGGAACTGTTTAGGATATGAAGCCTCGCAAGATGAGCAGGGGAACAAGTATGGCCAAGTCTACAGCGGATCAATATAGAAGTTTCCATCTTACCCAATGTCGTTCTAAAGAACCATGGTTTCAATGGAATCTCTGGCTGAATAGAAGAGTAATAGCGGCCCTTCAGTAGTTTACTAGAGGACCAATTTTCACTCCACAATTCCCGTAGATATATTTTCGGTAAAGATAAAAGGTCAAGGCTATAATTTTTGAAAGGATATAAATCACCACAATACACCGCCTCCTTGGCAAGTTTATCTGCAACCTCATTGCCCTGAATTCTTGAATGGCTGGGAACCCACCCAAAAATTAAAGAGTATCCCTTGGTGAAACATTCGTATGCTAATTCTTTTATTTGGAAAATAATCGGTAATAACTTTTTATATTTAAATGGAAATTTTGCAATGGCCTGAAGGGAACTAAGAGAATCTGTAAAAATAATAGCTTTATTAAGTTTAAAGGTAAGTACGTATTCAACGGCCTTCAGCAGACCAAGACATTCACCTGTAAAGACTGATGACTCCGGAGGAAGTTTAACTTTTTGAACAATATTGTATTGGGAATGGAAGACACCAATCCCTACACAATGAGAAGGAGAAATTTTAGATGCATCTGAGAACAGATAATGGAAACCCTCAAAATTTTCAGCAATATAATTATTAAACGTACTTCTAATATTTGGGGAGTCTTTTTGCACGCAGTTAAAATTAATTTTAGGAGAAAAACAAAGAGAGTTATAGGAATTAGAGAACAACGGAAGTTTGTTGGAACGGTGAGTAGGAGCCGATAGGGATAGAAATTTTTGATAACTTTTGACAAGACATGGGGTAGATTTGTGGGACCAGTAACTAGAAGAGTTCGTATGTATTTGGAGGGACTCCAACAATGGAAAGAGCGGATGGTGCGAGAATTGTAAAATACTAAATAAATATCTATCAGAGAGATATTGTCTCCTAAGATAAAGCGGAGGTTCTCCACACTCTACCTGCAGAGCGTTAATTGGGCTAGATTTCATGGCACCTGATACAATACGCAAAGCTTTTGATTGGAGGCGATCTAATTTTTTAAAAGAATTAATATTAGCTGGTTCTAAGATAAAAGACCCATAATCAAAAATACTTTTGATCAAAGCATTATAAATAAGTTTTAAGGAGCATGGATGACCACCCCACCAAACCCCCGATAAACATCTCAGCATATTCAACTGGCGTTCCACTCTATCTACTATATAATCACAATGAGCAATTCCAGAGAGTCTGGAATCCAAGATAACCCCCAAATATTTAAAGTTATCTCTAACAGGAATTGGAACATTATTGTAAACAATGTTTAAAGCAGGTGGGTTTCTACTACGAGTATATAAAACTGTTGCACTTTTAGAAGGGGATAGTTCTAAACCATTGCCGTGGAGCCATAACTTCAGTAAATGTAAAGAAGAATTAAGAGTAGAACAGGAATCGTTAACGTTATTAGAAGAGCAGTAAAAGAGTACGTCGTCTGCATATTGCAAAATATGAACATCAGTATTTATAAAAGAGGCAAGATCGAAAGTATAAATATTGTACAATAAAGGGCTAAGGACTGACCCTTGGGGCAAACCTCTCCATACAACCCGATTTAACTGATGATTGTCTGAACACAACATTTTGATTGATCGTTCATTTAATATATTTAGAATAAAATTAGTTAGTCTTATCGGTACTTGGAGAGAGTGTAATTTACTTTGAAGTACAGACAGTAGTACATTATCGTAAGCAGCCTGAATGTCTAAAAATACAGCGACCGTGGAGTGACCTTTGGAAAAGGATAGTCTAATATCAGATGTCAGGATACTCAGACAATCCATGGTACTTTTACCTTTTCTAAAGCCGTATTGGGAATCTGCCAGTAGACCCTCATTCTCAACATACCACTCTAGACGGTTTTTTATTAAATGTTCTGCTAATTTCATTAACACAGACGACAACACTATAGGACGGTAAGAAGAAGCTTCGGACGGGTTTTTCTGGGGTTTGAGAATTGGCAACACAAGTTGATGTTTCCATGATGGAGGAATGTTTCCTGTCATCATGACAGAATTGATTAAATTCAGATAATAACCCACAGCATTATCACTAAGATGAGAAAAGAACGAGTACGGAATACCATCCATCCCTGGGGCTGAATCTACAGCATTTGTTATGATACCTTTCAGCTCATTGAAGGTAAAAGGCATGTTTAAATATGCATGCTTGTCAAGGTTATCGATTTCAAGTAAAGGCAGCATAATATTAATATTTTGGGCAACCCAAGGAGGCGCAAGTCTATCTAAAAAGTTACATGCCAAGGATTCAGGAATTTGAGGCGAAGAGATATTAGAAAGAGCAGACCTAAATCTTCTAATATTACTCCAGACCACTGATGGGTGGGTATTGGGTGATAGAGTAGAACAGAAATTATGCCATCCTTCAGTCTTTTTCTTTTTAAAAAGTTTGCGTGTTTGGGCAATTATCAAAGATAGGGATTCAAAATTTTCTGGAGTCATATTCAGGCTATAAACTTTTTCTGCCTTTTTCCGTTTTTTAATGGCCTCGGTGCATTCCGAATCCCACCAAGGTGGCATGGGAATTTTCCTATGTTTGCCATCCTGTTTAAGAGGCAAGACTTCATTGGCTGCTGTTATTAAAATAGAAGCAAATGCCTCAGCGCATTGATTCTCATTGCTCTCAGTCACAACGGGAAGAGATGGAAGGAGACTTTCAACTCTGCTTTTAAATGCAACCCAGGTGTCACTCTCTCTAGTGGGAACTTTATATTTTAAATATGGTTTTTTGGGAACATGTAAAGAAGCTTTGTTGAAGAAAGGAAAGGAAATTTTTAAAGGATAGTGATCACTGCCGTAAGAAGAGGAAAGAGGAGACCATGAGAGAGAGGATGCTAAGTTAGGAGTGCAAATAGACAGATCTAATGCGCTTAAATTTGTATGGATGGGATCAGTACGCCTAGTTGGAGCGCCTGTATTTAAAACACATAAATTGTGTTTATCTAATAAATCAAGTAATGTTTCACCATAAGAGTTTGAAACAGAGCTACCCCAAGATTGGTGATGGCAATTAAAATCACCCAGAAGTAAAAAGGGTCTAGGAAGAAAATTTAGAAGGTTATTTATTTCCTTAAATAAAGAGGAGGAAGGATGAGAAATATAGATAGAAACAAAACAGGTATTATTTACACTTACAGCTACAATAGAAATTTTATCACTGTGAGAAGGCAAAGAAATTACAGAGAAAGGTACAGAATCTTTAATGAGTAAGGCGACACCACCAAACCCATCAGATCTATCTTCTCTCACAGTTATGTACCTTTGTATTTTAAAAACATGACTGTGTTTTAACCATGTTTCAGATAGTGCAAATACAAAGGGCTGATATTTATTAATTAAGTAAATAAGGTCACATTTTTTATTAATGATGCTGCGGCAATTCCATTGTATTATGCTGTTGGATTGTTTGTCCATTATGAAGTGACAGAGATTTATCAAAAATAGGGGCAACGTGGGACGGTGAAATGTTAAATTTAGTCATAAGACTAAACAGAGCTGTAATAAATTCTTTAAGGTTTATTGGTGTTTCATTTTCATTTTCTCTATTGTTACAGGAGAGGGCACAACCATTAGAAGGTTCTGGAATTGTGAACTCACGTATTATAGCATTGTGGTCTTCTTTGTTGTAACTTTTGTTGAGGATAGGGGGGGGACGGGGAGGAGTCAAAACCGTTTTTTTATAGCTTATGGATTTTAAGGAAGTGGATTTGTTGATGTTTGAGGGTTTAGGGGAAATTACCACATCTGCAAAGGATTTACTGACTGGGGGCAGTAATTTACTAGCTTCCATATAAGAAATGGAACTCTGAGCCATATGGGTTTTAATTTGTTTCTGCCGTGAGAATTCTGGGCAGGCATTACTAATTGCAGAATGGTGACCTAAGCAAAGGCAGCATGAGGCATTTGCTTCTTCTATGTCACAAGTCTGACCAGAGTGATTCTGGCCACACTTGTAACAACGTGGGTTTGACCTACACTGGGTTTTAGTGTGTCCGAACCGGCAACAATTAAAGCATTGAATCGTTGGGTAAATATAGAGATCTACTGGCAGAGCATTAAAACACATGAAAATACGTTTTGGCAATATTTGACCATCAAATGTCACTACCACAGTCTGCGAGGGTTTCCATTCTACAGTGCCATTAACAAATGTCTTATAATTCAATCTCCGCACTTTAAGTATAGGACCACACCCGATGGGAACTGAAGAATTCTCAATAACTTCCTCCGGAGACCATTCTGAAGGAACGCCTCTGACTATACCCATCCTGATAATGTTAAATGTTGGAATAAATGCTGTATAATTATATTTTTCCAGGTTCTCGTTCGAAATAAAAGAGTTAGCATCGAGATGGTTATTGAAAGAAAGAGAGATTTTATTTCTTCCAATACGCTTCACGCTACCATTCACAATATTTTTAAAATTGTGATATTTTAAAAACTTGCCAAAAGACAGAGGATGAAGAGTGGTGGAGTTATTACCAATGTCATTTTTTTGTACATGAATAACATAAGGCGCGCTATCACTCTTTTCATAAATTTTTCTTCCCACCGTTTGCGCGGGAATTTTAGTTTGCGCGGGAATTTTGGAAGAAGAAGATGATTCTGTATGATTTATTGCATTTATAGGCTGAGCCTGCGACAATGTAGGCAACGATGGGTCTGTTTCTACACATCCGCATGTAAAGGACTCGTTTGGTCCTTGTTTCCGCCTTCTCTTATTACAAATCTTACAAATATGTCGGCGACTTCTTTTCACTGGGCGAGCTGTTGATGAACACGAGCCGTCCGTGTCCATACCAGACTCAGAAATAACTACTTCCATAGCGTCAGAATTCGGTGGATTTGAATCTATTGTAACAAAACAGCCTGCCGGGGGGACTGAACCCCCCGGATCAGGCGGATCATTCATTTCTTACTATAATAGGATTTATGTAAAAACTTACCAAAATGAGAAGAAAATAATAAAAATTAAATAAAATACTAATGAAACTACAAATATCTACAAAAAACTCCACTGATAGAAATATTTACAAGAAAAATATCATGAAAAAAAATTTGCACAAAAAATTACGTCCGCCAAGATCGAAGTTTCCCGCGCTTTTTTTCAATATGGTTATCATTATATTTTATTATGCAAGCAGACAGTCAATAATTTATGAACCATTCTGCAACATGGATATATGTGGATATAATATGCCAACTCTAGGGAAGCTTGGGGAAGGAAGAAAAACTATTATTTATGAAAAAAACTCAAATAAACATTAATATGGGTTGTTAAACAAAACAGCAATTACAAGTTTTCCATGCATTTGAATTCTACGGACAACTTTCAGACCCTGCCTAGTTTTTGTGGGTGAAAAAAAAAAAATAGATTAATCCTCTTTTATCTTTGCAGATTTTCATTTGATAACAAATAACAGAATACAATTAAAAGGGATGCTGTTAAAAAAACCGACGCAAGAAATCAAAGGTTCTTTTCATATATTAAAGGGTTGATGTTGTTTTTGGGTAAATCATTTAAATGTTTTGTAGTGGGAGAGTTTATTGGGTATTAAATTCTCCCGAAAATATGGGAGATTTTTTCCGGTTTATTTGTGGGGAATTGAAGTTTTGTGTAGTTGTAATATCGCAATATTATGCCGTCATATATTTTGTTATTAATGGGTTATTATTTTATTTATACAAATATATACGTATATATAATATCGTATGTTGTGTATATTCAATAGAATGGGATATTATTGTCTCTTTAACTGTCTTTAAATTTAAACTTAAGCAGTATAATATTCTGATCTTTGCGCTATATCTATATGTGTTACAAGATTGTATTTGGTTTGACAAGGGCGCGTGTTCAAACCCCAGGGCACACCTTTGAATTTTCGATGCCATGTGTGTATTGTTCAAGAAGCTTATACCCAAATGGAGATTGCATTCTGCTATCCTTTTCCTTAGAGTGAAAATGAATGAACTAAAAATCATGTTCATATATTGTCACTAAAGAAAAGGATAGCAGGCAACAGCGACTGCATTCAAGGTCAAATTTTTGTGCTTCAGTGTTTTATACGGAATGCAATCTCCATTTGGGTATAAGCTTCTTGGTATTGATATATACGATATTTGAGTCAATTTCACGCATGTTAATAAAAAAAAACATTGTGAGATGCAAAAAGCCTCTTAGTTTCTGATACAAGACTCAATCGTAGTGCGGGGTCAGGACTATGTATGTGACTGTTTTAATATTATTTATTTCTTTATAAATATAGGATAAAAAGCTTATAACTTAATGAAATTTCCTGCATAATTGTACAAATAATTTGACTGCAGGATCAATTTTTACGTTTATCACTACATAGTATAAAACAAAGTCGCTTTCTCTGTCCCTATGTCCCTTTGTATGCTTAAATCTTTAAAAGTACGCAACGGATTTTGATGCTTTTTTTTAATAGATAGAGTGATTCAAGAGGAAGATTTATATGTATAATACGTACATATTATTGTACAGAAATCTATTTGTACCCGGGCGAAGCTGGTCCGGGCCGCTAGTTTATAATACGTTGCTTTTTAAGTTTCGCCTTTAATAGGTTTTTTTTAGTTCTATCCCATTGATATATTCTGTTGGTGTATTTATTTATTAAATTCATGTTTTTGGGCAAATTCATTTGTTTCGATGTTAAACGGGTGCACTTATCTCAACAATTATTTCTCTTGATTATATTTTTACATTATGTTTTTATTTTTACTTTTATTTCATTGAAATCTGGTTTCATTAATATGTGTGGAATTTTGAGTAACTTTGGTTAATAAATAAGTTTTGTTGGGAATCATAAAATATAGCCATACTGATTAGTAATAATTAAATAAAAATATTAAAACTCATTAGATATATAAAGACTAAGGCTTTATTCATAGACCCGCGAACTACTTTTGAATTCAGTTTGAGTGAAAAACACAAAATTGTCGAATCCTAACATAGATTTTAAAACTGTCTATGAATGAGGTCGTAAGTTTTCATTTTTATTATATAGAAATATTAAATATATTTTATATGTATATTTATATAAATATTAACATTTTTCAGATTCTAACACGGTAGGCTCGATGGTAACAGAAATTCCTTTGCCTATAACAGGTTTGATTATAACTTTTGTTTTTTTTGTTTATGTCATTATATTCGTTTTTTATCTGTTGTTTTTATGCGTAATATTGTGGATTCGAATTTGGAATTCTGTTATTTGTCGCTTTTATGTTTAAAATTGTGTATTCAAATTTGGAATTTAGTTTTTATACGTTGTTTTTATTTGTTAAAGTGTTGATTTTTTATTTGTCGTTTTTATTCGTAAACGTTAGGATGATTTAGTGTATATTGATTAATGTTTTTTGTTTATTGTTATTGTTTTGTTTATGTTGTTTTTTGGTACTGGAAATATGTAGATCAAATAAAGAGATAGAATTTAGGGTGCTGAGAAATAGAACTTTGATTTAATATATAAAATAGTATTTTAACAGTAGTACATATGATATGTATGTAGGTAACATTTGTAAGGCAGCAATAAATAAAGCGTCATCTGAGCTAAATACGTCAATTATTTACTGTATGTGCATAATTTCATGAATTCTACTGGTGGTAGGTCTCTCATATGTGAGATACCACCTGGGTAGGTACCACCACGTTGTCTATTTCTCCTGCCAAACAGCAGTGTAAATGCACTGTTGTGTTTCGATTTGAAGGACACTGTAGCCAGAGCAACTACTGGACATATTGGGACTTACATTTTATATCTTAGGATGGCGAGCGCAGTGGAATGCCAAGCATTGCTTTGTAATTCAAGGTGTTTGGTTTTGCTACTATCCATGAGCGATCATATCCCTTACCATCAGGCGAATGGCTCGTCTTGCCATTCATTGAAAACAAAATATTTGGAAAAACCAAACCTAAAACGCTACTTTAATGTGTTATGTTTAACCAACTGACGGTAAAAGGGCTGTTATGAGTTCGTTGTTTTTTGTCTCGTTCCAAATGGTGGACTGATTTTGTGTCTGTATGTTTGGATAAGGATGGTTCGTCGTTATATTATTGTGTTATACATATCACAACATGTGATAGGTAATCAGCACGCACTACGGTACTAACGGTGAAGGAAAACATCGTGAGGAAATATGCATACCATAGCGATTTATAAGAATTTCTATGGTATGTAAGTCCGCCAACCCGCACTAGGCCAGCGTGGTGGACTATATGGCCTAACCACTCTCAATCGTATTCTCGATTGTAGAGGAGGCCCGTGCCCTGCAGTGGGACGTATATGGGCTGATGCAGATACAGATAGGTTATCAACGATGTGATAGGTGGCGAGCCTATCGTCATATCGGGCACAAATTCCTGACTCTGGGCTGATAATGAATAGAAAAATCCAATATCACTGCCCAACCCGGGATTCGAAAACGAGACATCAGCTTTGTAACCGTTAATTTACAGTTATATATTTATTAAATATTCACATATATGTCTTTATAATTAATACATTTGCTAACATTTGTGTCGCGATATCTATACTAATATTATAAAGCTGCAGAGTTTGTTTGTTTGTTTGAACGCGCTAATCTCTGGAACTACTGGTCCGATTTGAATGATTCTTTCAGTGTTGGATAGTATTTTTATCGAGGAATGCTATAGGCTATATCATCACGCTATGCTATGTATAGGAGGGAAGCAGTAGTAACATTTCTAGCAAATACGAGGAAGTTTTATTCGTTTTTCGTGGTCCGACCGGTCGATATTCTAAACTGATAGTCGGAATTGAAAATTTTGACCGCCACTTTGAAACGTGAATCTGCACCCGGGCGAAGCCGGGCCCGACCCCTAGTTTACTAATAAACAGTGATACTAACCCCAAATAACTTGAAACAAAACTGTTATTTAGGTATTTTATCGTGAATTTTGTTTAAGTACTTATTTAATTTCTTAACTATGTTTCAATTTCTTTACAGCTTTTGTGGTCACAGGGCGGATTGACCACGAAAGTTGTAAAGTAATCGAAACGTCGGAAAGTTAATAGTTTTATTTCATGATGTAATATTGGCGTAAATCTAAGTAACCATGCAACGAGAGATATGTTTGTGCGGTCCACAAATATTTCTTTCGCGTCTGGGTGTTTGTGAGAGCGAAAAGTCTCTCGTAGTTCCTGATACACGACACAAGACTCGATCTTAGTGTGGAGTCAGGACTATGTATGTGACTGTTGGGTGTTATTTATTTATTACTCAAATTACCTATTAATATTAATCGCCTATAGTGTTTGTAATGAGCTAATTAGCTCAATGGCAATGGCAAAACAGCGCCATCTATTAGTACTAATTTAAAAACATATCAAAATATAAAATACCTATTACATATTGAAATAAAACTATTATTGATTGGTCCGCCCCGTGACCACGAAAGCTGTAAAGTAATCGAAACGTCGGGAAGTAAAATTAAAAATTAAACCAAATCCGCGATAAAATCCGTAAATAATGGTTTTATTTCAATGAGTAACATTCGCGTAAATCTAAGAAATAATTATACTTATTAAATCGCAACTTAATATTTCGATCACATGATAACAATTTTTGATTTTATACAAGGTATATCAAGACTGCTACCGAAAACGAAGCCGGGTGGTAGTTTGTGACTTCAGACACAATGCAACCAAATTTTGTGCAAAAATTTGTGATGATTTTTTTTGTTATATGTTTTCTATCGTCATTTTAGGATGGTAAATAGATAGATTTTTCTTAAATAATAGTGTACACCGTTTTTTTTTAAAGACGCTATGGTATGCAAGGCTTATTATTATTTTAGCAATAACTATGGATTTACCACCCAAATAGGACCATAGGAAAAAAATAACAAAAAAAATTTTTAGTTGCATTGTGTTTGTAGCCACTAAAACTACCACCCGGCTTCGTTTTCGGTAGCAGTCTTGATATACCCGGTATAGATTCGACAAACGAGCTTACAGGTGATCTGATGGTAAGTGATCGCTGTACATAAACATTCAAAACGCGCGGATCATGTATGTGTTGACGTCATCAAATTGGGAGGAGAGCGGGAAGAATTAAGGATGGGACGAGCAAAAGGGATATTGGGCGTAGTGACATAGTATAATAGTGCCATCTAGCGGCTAAATATCATACTATTTCTAATATTTATTGATATTCTAGTTGAATACCCTCTCATGTTTGTTCTTAATATATAAAATAGTTGTGCTAACATTTTAATTGTGGTATTTGTTGACAAAATAACATATAGTAATACTAATTCCAAAACGATTAATAAAAATCACACACACACACAAACACACACACACACATTAGTTGTAAGTAAATTGAATAAATTCGTGCTTGTATTACAGCGCCACCTATTACACTTATTCGTACTAATTCCTAGTTTTAAAACCCTCTATAAAAGTATACCTAATTTACACCTATTGGAATGTTATGTATTGGCCGCATTAAAATAGCGCCTTCTATTCCCACAATATTGTATAAATCACAAAGCCTCTAATACCCTCTATAAACCTCCATATATTGAAAATTGGAATCCTTCGTTTTATATTTCCATACAACATTGAAATTATGTACAAACAAATGTTTAAATGCTTTATATAAATGTGGGTATCCTTATAGTTTTTGTGTACTGTATCGGGGCTTCTGCCATTCTTAAACAGCGCCATCTCTTATCAAATGTTTGTACTTTTTGCAGAAGAGCTGATGAATACGAATGACACTTCGGAGCAAGTGTTAGCCTTGGTGCCTCCAGAGCTACACAAGTACCTGACTGTCCATCCTAGGAATGCTAGCGGTGAGTTTAATCATAAATTATACAGAGTATATCAAGACTGCTACCGAAAACGAAGCTGGGTGGTAGGTTTAGTGACTACATACCAAGGGCGGATTTAGAGGGGAGGCCGTAATGATTTCATTTTTACTATAAACAGAAGTGTGATACTGTTATGTCCCCGATTGAAGGACATTGTATCCAGAGTAACTACTGGACATATTGAGACTTTACATCTTATGTCTCAGGATGGCGAACGCTGTTGAATGCCAAGCATAGCTTTCTAATTCAAGGTGTTGTTTGGTTTTGCTACTGTTCATGAGCGGTCGTATCGCTTACCATCAGGCGAACAGCATGCTCGTGTCGCCAAAGTAACGCTTTGTAAACCACTGCGCTCGCCATCCTGAGACATAAGATGTTAAGTCTCAATATGTCCAGTAGTTACTCTGGCTACAATGTCCTTCAATTCGAAACACAAGAGTGAAATTTAAATATTTTTGGGTGGTAATTAAGTTTTTCTAAAATAATTATGTAAACCTAGTATCAGTATTACTTAGTTTCCTCTCTTTTATTCATTTATTTTACACTGCCCCCTCTTTCTACTTCTTCTAAATCCATCCCATGGTTTTCTGTAAGACATTGCTTTAAGCGATAAGACCGCCATTTGTACTTATTGTCTTTTTTTTTTATTTGTTTCTGTATATTGTGTTAATACTTTAATGCTAATATCCTTCTTGTTTCCGGTCTGAGTGTTTGTGAGAGCGAAAAGTTTCCCATAGTTTCCGATCTTAATGTGGGGTCGGGGCTATGTAAGTATTGTTTGAATTTATCATTTTGTTCTTATGTATTTGTTTAATTTCAGCGAACTCAACAGAAAGATCGGGGCCTAAGAACGTGTCGGATATACTGAAAGCTATAAGGAGGTACAATGACGCGCAGACTATTTACAACGAGGATATCTTCGGACCTGTTCAAGAAGATACTGTCATTATCGCTATACAGGTAAGATTTACTTAATATGATCCTAATGTTATTCGAACGAAGTTCCTTATTGCGCGTTGTGAAAGGGGGCCAGACGGAAAAAATTAAAACCAAAAGTTGTAAGACTGTAAAACATTTGACAATAGTTTTTTACAATTTTACTTTGTTACCCTGCTCGCAATCATCAACCCTTCATTTGACTTTTCATGTATCTTTGCCAATTATTAGTAAAATTGAGCCTACTGATTAATTTTATATTACATTATATTTGTTAATAATAAAAAAAATGTTTTATCACTTAAAAGAAATAAAATGTTCTTACAATTCCTTCATTAATTAATTGAAAGGAACTTCGTTATATCTGGGTATCCCCTTGACACCTCTGAAATTTCACCAAAATTTATTTCTATCTATCTAGGGTTAATCTTCTTTTATTATTTATACACCCAACAGTCAAACACATATTATTGAGATAATTACAACCTCTAAAACAACATTTAATTTAATAACCATTATTTGTATTTCCATAGATCTATTTTCTTCCAACAATACTTTATTACAGCCGTATCTTCTATCTAGGGTTAAACTACTTTCAATGCTCCAATTACAACCTTTCAAATATCATTTAATTTAATATAAATTTGTATTTCTGATCTATTTTCATCCAATAATACTTTTTAACCTTCTACAACAAATTAAATTTACGTTATTAAACAAGAAACTTTTGCTTGGGCATTTTTCTCCTGGCTAGCAACAAGGCGTCTCCCATTAATCCTGTAGGATCTATCTTCTTGGGCACGAGCCTTGTCTCTCTTGGTACACACAGCTTCACTTTCTTCGGCTGTACTTTGGGTTGTGGTTCTGGAGAGTGTGGTCTGTGCTCCATCCAGATTACTTGAGCGCTCTCTGATAGGCCTGTTTGGATTCGGAATTTTCTTGGCACCTGGATGTCAAACAATATGTATTGAAACAGTTATGTAGTCCTGACATACTGATAGTAAAATATGCTGACATGATATATTGATGATAAAATAGACTTATCAATACAATTTAATCTAATATCTTGATTTAGATATTGATATATTTCTAATTCCTTAAGGGTCTTCAAACAGTAATTTAAGTACAGTTGGAATTAGTCTATATTATTGCGACAATTTTAAATGTTTTTAATGTTCCCATTTCATTAATATTATCTATAATTGTGTTTCAATTCCTTGATTCGTATTTTTTACTGATTTGAATGGTCAAAGCGTGCCGTTCACCTGATAGTAAGCAATACGACAGCTCATGAATAGTAGCAAAACTAACCAACATCTTTAATTACAATGCAATGCTTGGCATTACACTGTGCTCGCCATCCTAAGATGTTAAATCTCAATATGTCCAGTAGTTACTCTGGCAATATCCTTCATTCCGGAACATAATAGTATTACATTTCTGTTTGGAAGAGAAATAGACATTGCGTTGGTACCCAGGCGGCCTCTCACATATGAGAGACCTACCATAATTAATGGGAATTATTGCTATTTATAAGAATTCGATTCATTCGATTTTATTATTCGAATTTATTCGATTCATAAGAATTTCTATGGTATGTAAGTCCGCCAACCCGCACTAGGCCAGCGTGGTGGACTATATGGCCTAACCACTCTCAATCGTATTCTCGATTGTAGAGTAGGCCCGTGCCCTGCAGTGGGACGTATATGGGCTGATACAGATTGCTATTTAAAATTAACATCACCGTTTTGTTATTATCGCCTTCATGTGCTATTTGTGATTTCTATTGCTATTTATTCCAAAACTACTACCACCAATAAAGAAAGAACAAAAGCAATTATATTCACTTACAGTATATTCCAAACAGACATGATCAGACGGCACGTATCTTGGTATCTTCAATGGTGCTCTGTCGGATGGTATTCTTGCGAAGAGTGTTTTTGGAAAGTCTGGTTTCTGATACCTAAAACGTCACATTATCATATTTATCTACAAGTAGGCTACTGCTGAACACAGGGGGATTATCTATGATATGAAGTTATAAGTTTTCCACTTCTAAAAATCCATATTACTCGTATTCTCCATGACAATGTCATTATATAGGATCTATCCAAAATAAAAGCTATTCTAAAAGTAAGTGAACACCCCTATTTCCCAAAATTTTGTGGAGTACCTACAATACAGTACGTACAATTTTACGTGCGACATTTAAACATTAGTGCTTCGTTTCGGATCATAGAGTAACGAAGCAGTATTAAAAGGATTCCAAGGAGATCCGTCGGAAGCAAGCATTTGGCGACTTTCAGCTACCTTCTTACGCATAAACTCACGCCTTTATTCCGAAAGGGTTTGGTAGAGATGCTATCAGGATGGGTGTCCGTTTCGCCTTGTGTGATAAGGGTCGAGCCTACCGCGATTATAAACAATAAGTGCAATATACATATTTGTTACCCATTGTAGGAAGATACATATGTAACTCGTGATATCCAACATTTTACGACAATGATTTATAATCTAACAAATTAAATTTCTACTGCTCAAAAAAAACATAGAAAACATCGCGAAGAAAACTGCATACCATAGGGATTTTTATTAATTTCTATGGTATGGAATTTTTATTAATTTCTTTTCGGAGTCATGTGTGTATTGATAGTCAATCACCACGCACTAAAACGGTGAAGGAAAACATCGTGAGGAAACCTGCATACCATAGCGATTTATAAAAAATTCTATGGTATGTAAGTCCGCCAACCCGCACTAGGCCAGCGTGGTGGACTATATGGCCTAACCACTCTCAATCGTATTCTCGATTGTAGAGGATGCCCGTGCCCTGCAGTGGGACATATATGGGCTGATACAGAATGGTATGGAAAGCCTGCCTGGCACTAGGCTAACGTGGTGGACTATATCTTACCACTCTCAATCGTACACTCGATTGTAGAGGAGGCCCGTGTCCTGCAGTGGGACGTATATGGGCTGATACAGTACAGTACTTACCATACCAAGTCCCAATGATCCATTTTAGGCGGTAGTGGCTTTATAATTTTCATGCATCTAAGCAAATCGCACCTGAAATATTGTCAATATTGGTATTTATGTCTAGCACCAATGTATTATGTTCAAAAACTCACGCCTTTTTCCCAGAAAGGGTAGGCAGAGTTGTTAAGTCACCCGCATTACGCCTTGTATGTTCCGTTTCCCGATGTGACAGCGGGCAAGCCTATCGCCATATGAGGCACATATTTCTAACTTCGGACTGATAATGAAATAGCAATAATGCCCATTACTAAGTATAGGTAAACGACCCACCTATTCCAATTCTTCCTGATTCCCCAACTGGGCCCAGTCCTGGATTTAAACCACGTGCAATATGTCAAAGGTCTTCTGAACGGAAGACCTAGACTCCTTGCAAACCTTATGAAATCTGTCCCGTAGATTTTACGCACGGCCGATGTTATTTTCTGCAATTCACATAAATCTATACTAATACACGTACTGGTGTTAAATGTAAACAATTTCAATTATTCTTTTGGATTGTTGGGTGACCATGGGGCGTGGATCTTTTGAGTAGAACAACTGCTGTTACTAGCTATTTAAATTAATTTTTTAAATTAGTAATTGTAAAATAAGGGTAGTTGAATTGTAACAGTCACAGAGCGGACGTCTAATACCTCAGTCCGCCCCGTGACCACGAAAGCTGTAAAGTAATTGAAACGTCGGGAACTCAAAAAATGTAAAATTAAACCAAATCCGCGATAAAATCCGTAAATAATAGTTTTATTTCAATGTGTAACATCCGCGTAAATCTAAGAAACCATTAACTGCTGTTATGTTGGTTGATAATTTTCCCATAGAAATGTTTTGTTCTATCAAAATTGTCAGATCATTTTGATCTTTCCAGGGTCAACACAGGGCTCATTTTTAAAACTTCTATGTCCTTATATCGATTTTGGCACTTGTGTGGATTGGTTTCTTTTTCCTTAAGAAGACACAACTAGCAATAGCAGAAATATAGAGCATGCGAAGTAATTTGATATAGCAATAATTATTATTACTACTTACAAGTATGTGTTCAAAGTCGTGTATATTGACTTCGGGCAGTCGGGACGGGTTTTCAAACATCATCAAACGCAACCCGTCGACACGGTTCACCAGAAAACACTCCTGGGGAAGACATAGTAACATTAAACATGTCTTCTTAATATTTTTCTTTTAATTTAATTGCTCCGGCAAATAAAGAAAGTAAATTAATACACCCTCCAGTCACACGCATAGTCCTGACCCCACACTAAGATCGAGTCTTGTGTCGTGTATCAGAAACTACGAGAGACTTTTCGGTCTCATATGCACCCAGGGTCGAAACAAACACTGGTAGGTCTCTCATATGTTAGAGGCTGCCTGGATGGGTACCACCGCAATGTCTATTTCTCCGGCCAAACAGCAGTTTAAATGTAATGTTTTGTTCCGGTTTAAAGGACATTGTAGCTAGAGTAACTACTGGATATATTGAGACTTAACATTTTATATCTCAGGATGTCGAGCGCAGTAGAATTCCAAGCATTGCTTTGTTATTCAAGGCGTTAAGTTTTGCCACTGTTCATAACTGGTGGTAGGTCTCTCATATGTGCGAGGCCATCTGGGTAGGTACCACCGCAATGTCTATTTCTCCCGTGAAACAACACTGCTTAAATGCACTGTTGTGTTTCGGATTGAAGGACATTGTAGCCAGAGCAACTACTGGACATATTGAGACTTAACATCTTATGTCTCAGGATGGCGAGCGCAGTGGAATGTTTCTACTGTTTATGAGCGGTCGTACCGCTTACCAACAGGTGAACGGCACGCTCGTCTCGCCATTCGTTACAAAAATATAATAATATAAGTATACATATTACTTACTAGCGGTCTGGCCCCACCCATTCGAATTCCTGAATCATTCCACGGGAACACTACATTTTTCGGGATAAATTGTAGCCTATGTTAATCCAGGGTGTCAGCTATTCCTATACCAAATTTCAGTCAAATTGGTTGTGCCGTTTTTGCGTGAATGAGTAACAAACATCTATCCATCCATACTCACAATTTTTCACTTTTATAATATAAGTAAGCATATAATAAGTGCGTGGTGGTTTGTTGGAAGTGCGTGGTAGCCTTTTGGTAAACGGACTAGACGCGGCTACCAACATGTTCACAGTGGTCGCGGGTTCGAATCCCAGGACACACCTCTGACTTTTCGGAGTCATGTGTGTATTGATAATCAATCACTACGCAGTAATCGGTGAAGGAAAACATCATGAGGAAACCTGCATACCATAGCGATTTTTAAGAATTTCTATGGTATGTAAGTTCGCCAACCCGCACTAGGCCAGCGTGGTGGACTATATGGCCTAACCACTCTCAATCGTACTCTCGATTGTAGAGGAGGCCCGTGCCCTGCAGTGGGACGTATATGGGCTAATACAGTAGGATATAATGTATGAAACTCCAACCTGGTACTGAGGCAGGCCGATGCTGCAAATCCAGTTGGCCACGTCTTCTTCAGACCAGAAAAATTGTGGCGGGAAACTCAATTTATCCACGGCAGAGCCTGCTATCTCGTATAGAGTGGGAGGGGATTGTTGGCATTGATTGATCTTTCTGGAATAGAAAAACTGGTTTTAACTCCCTTATTTTAACTCTCTTTGTGGTTACTCTCTTATCTTGTCTCTCTTTGTAATTCATGGACTTAGTGCGTGGTGGCCCGTTGGTAAACGGACCAGACGCGGCTGCCAACATGCTCACGGTGGTTGCGGGTTCAAATTCCAGGGCATACCTCTGACTTTTCACAGTCATGTGTGTATTGATAGTCAATTACCACGCACTAAAACGGTGAAGGAAAACATCGTGAGGAAGCCTGCATACCATAGCGATTTATAAAAATTTCAATGGTATAAGTCCGCCAACCCGCACTAGGCCAGCGTGGTGGACTATATGGCCTAACCACTCTCAATCGTACTGTTGATTGTAGAGGAGGCCCGTGCCCTGCAGTGGGACGTATATGGGCTGATACAGACTTACCATCAGGAACCTGTTTGATACTCTTTCTTTGATTTCTCTAGAGTTATTCATAACTAAAATATAATATTGAAAGTTTAATCTTGTGTATATATTTTTTTGGTTCTTCAATGAACTTAATAAAGATCGCATATATTGACGCAGTAGGGTTTAGATTTTTGTTATATACTTTTTACTAACTTGTTCTTCCTATAAGGCTCCTCTTTAGGGTAGCAAGGGCAGGACACACAGGTGGTCTTATCCGGGGTGATGTAGACTATCTCCCGCTTAGGTATCACTATTGAGGGAGAGCGGCGCGGGATCACTATCTTCTTAGCTCTACGCCTTGGGAGGGGAGCTTCGGATTTCTTCCTCTAAAGACATTAAAATATATCTTAGAAAGTTTTTTTTTACAGCAATGAATGAGACGAGCATGCCGTTCTCCTGATGGTAAGCGATACCACCGCTCATGAACAGCAGCAAAACCAAACATCTTGAATAACAATGCAATGGCTTGGCATTCCACTGCGCTCGCCATCCTGAGACGTAAGATGTAGTCTTAATATGTCCTGCAGTTACTCTAGTTACAATGTCCTGCAACCTGAAATACAACTTTGCATTTACACTGCTGTTTTACGTGAGAGAAAGACATTACGGTGGTATCCGCCTAGGTGGTCTCTCACATATGAGAGACCCACCACCAGCTAATTAATTAGAATGATAAGTAAATAATTAATTTAGAACGTGTAATGGTGATGCTCTCGACGGTCGGAGCTCATATCCCAGGGCACACCTCTGACTTTTCGGAGTCATGTGTGTATTGATAGTCAATCACCACGCATTATACTGAAGGAAAACATCGTGAAGAATTTATTCTACGCTTGATATTCGGGAGGAAACAAATTTCCTTTCAAATAAATTAAATTATAGCCAGAGTATCTACTGGACATATTGAGACTTAACATATTATGTCTCAGGAAGGCGAGCCCAGTGGAATACCAAGCATTATTTTGTAATTCAAGGTGTTGTTTGATTGTGCTACTGTTCATAAGCTGTCGTATCGCTTACCATCATGCGAATGGTAGGCTAGTCTCGCCATTCATTGCAATAAAAAAAATACTTACAGGCGTTTCTTCTTCATTCTCCGCGTCACTCATATTAAATACAAAATAATATTAATTTATAAAATGATCACAAAATAAACTTCTAAATTGTTATGACTTTTGACAAATGACAGGTAATGAATGACATATAATGTTGATTGCGAAGTTGTGAGATGAAAGAGGATTTAACGAAAGATAGCTGCTGAGGTTGGTTTACAGCCGTTCTCTATAATCTATCTATCTTTAACAATAGATTAGATATTTTGATACATTTTATGTGTAAGTTTACAGAATTAGAGAGATACAGATGGTGCATATATTTGTAGATAGCTTGGCGAGATAAATATACAGACTGATATTGACATATGGTATTTAATTTAAACCACATGTTCCTAAACACCCCAAGTAATATTGTACCAAGTTTGAACAAAAACTGCCTGATAGTTTTGTCAATAATCGCGAATATAGGTTTCAAGGCTTTTTATCAACCCCTAAAGATACCGAGTCTTTTTATGGCTTAGATAGGTTCCCGAAACGAACTGAAATTCAGGTAGGCGATAAAAAAACTTGTATCTATATGGGATACTCAAAAATCTTGAAAACCAAAATCATGATGTTTGTCAAAAATCTCCTTTTTGTTTCAAATTATGTACTATGTCACCTGGGGTAATGAGAAACATGTGGGTTAAATTAAAGTGTAATTTGTCAATATCAACCTCTACTTATATGTATGTCTTTGTTTAACGAAGCGTAGAATTGTAACGAAATAGCAATGGTAGCTATTATAACCTCTTGTTAAAGATAGATAGGATATGCAGAATACTCGTAGACGTCGGCTGTGTAATAAGATGTCGATTCTCCACCGAGAAAAATAGTAGCAATAGCATGTGCATGTTTGCAAAAATAACAAGATGGTGATGTTAATTTGAAACAGCAATAATTGCCATTACTACCATGTTATAACAATATCATTTATTTGTTTTCAGGTCCATACACGCCTCACATACCTTCGTCACCTGATAGTCTCTCTGGCTCAGGCTAAAGACATCGAGAGGACGCTACTCGTCTTCTCTCACGATTATTACGATGAAGAGATCAATGCACTGGTCAGGAGCATTGACTTTACTAAGGTACAATAGCTTTAAATAATCTTTTATTTAGCATAGGATTTTTCTTATACTTTGACATGCTCCGTGGCGCAGTTGGTTTGACGCCAGCTGTGAAACGAGTGGCCGCGGGTTCGATCCCCGCAATGAGAGAAATGTTTGTGCGGCCCACTAATATTTCTTCGGGGTCTGGGTGTTTGTGAGACCGAAAAGTCTCTCGTAGTTCCTGATACCCACGACACAAGACTCGATCTTAGTTTGGGTTCAGGGCTATGTAAGTGACTGTTGGGTGTTATTTATTAATTATTTATTTATATTACAGTGAATGGCGAGACGAGCATGTCATTTGCTGATGGTAAGCGATACGACCGCTCATGAACAGTAGCAAAACCAAACAACACATTGAATTACAAGACAATGGGTATTCCACTGCGCTCGCCATCCTGTAATATAAGATGTTAGATTCAATATGTCCAGTAGTTACTCTGGCTACAATGTCCCTCAATCTGAAACACAACAGTGCATTTGAACTGCTGTTTGATGGGAGAAATAAACATCGTGGTGGTACCTACCCAGACAGCCTCTCACATATGAGAGACCTACCACTAGGAAGAGGAGAAAGGGCATAGACACTTATCTGAAACGGGACGCTGTACTTTTCAATCGTTATAATGTACAACTTTTACTATGGGGTCAGTGGTGAAATCACGACAAAATCTGTTTTTTTTTGTACTATGACGAATTGAAAGAATATAATTTAAATCCGAAAAATATGTTTTGTTAAATCTTAAACAAAAATATGGCTAAGTATTATATTTATGATAAGTATAGTAAACAAAACATTTCTCTAAAAGTTTTTTCACCGTTGCATTTTATTTTTTCAGGTTATACAAATCTTCTATCCCTACTCTATCCAGACGCATCCCAATGAGTTTCCCGGTATGGATCCCAATGACTGTCCCAGGGATGCAAAGTTCCAACAGTAAGTAGTGTTTTCATACATTTATCAAACTTGAAAGTTAGAAGTCTGTTAAGCTCCTCCATTCTTTGTCGCCCTAATACAGATTATCAAAAGTATACACTTAATGAGAGCACTTAGATCTAATTTATTATTGACTAGCTTTTTTCTTAAATAAATGTAGCTAAAGTTATTCCTTATTATATCAGCCACCTGACAAAAAAAGTCCCGTCAAAATCGGTCCAGCCATTTCAGAGATAAGCCGGAACAAACAGACAGACAGACAAAAAAAATTCTAAAATCATTTTCGTTATAGGTATCGTGTATATAACGATATCTAGTTGGACATTTTCTTTAATTTTCACTTGACAAACAGACACTTCAATTTTATTTATATGTATAGATATGGCAACCCAAAAAATTACTATGTAAATGTTTTGAATACTTGTTATTTTTATTTATTGTTTTTAATGAGCCGTTTTTTCATTTTATTCACAAAAAAAGCAAAATATCAGAATTTATAGAAATCCGTGATAGCGCGTCATGCTCTTTTTGGTCAAGTCTATTTGTAGTTCTGAGAATTTTCAAGCCTAATATTGATGACAAAACACTAAAATATCGTTTCTTTCTCTGTGGCCCTGGTAATTTTTTTTTCTGAGAAATATTTCGCATATTGATGTTAAGGCTTGACGGAAATATCTTTCTTTTGTCTGTTGCCCTAATAATTTCTGTGTCTCTTGGTGTCGCTTATTCGTATCATCTAGGTTTCATATAAATATTATTGTTTTTACCAAAAAATATGTTTCATAATAATAGAGCTTCTATTTTTTACACAAAAAATAAAAAAAACTTCATAGTTTAACCTTCCGCTGGATGCAGGCTGCCTCTGACAGTTCTCTGTGGAAATCATTGGGGGAGGCCTATGTTCAGCAGTGGACTTCCTTTGGCTGATGGATGGATGGATGGATTAACCTTCCACTCCACTTTTTTACTTTTCCAGGGCAATAAAGCTAAAATGCACGAACGCCCTCCACCCCGATCTGCACGGTCACTACCGCGAAGCGAAGTACGCGCAGACCAAACATCACTGGTGGTGGAAGGCAAATAGGATATTCAATCAACTGCAGTGTACTGCTAATCATACTGGTGAGTGTCAATTTATACGAAGGAAGTGTTATAGATAGGGAAAAAATTCTACCTTATACAGGGTGTATCAAGGTGAGTGTCAATTTATACCGGGAAAGTAATAGATAGGGAAAAAAAATCTGCCTTATACAGGATGTATCAAGACTGCTACCGAAAACGAAGCCGGGTGGTAGTTTTAGTGATTTCTGACACAATGCATGACCAATGGCCATCTTTGTTTGATTTGAACCGAGACGGAACTATTTCCACCATATTTGGATCTGGGGGCACGGCCGTGCCCCCTTCAAGTCGAGCAAAAAAGCGACACGGCCGTACCATCCTTTTCTCGAAGCAATTCAGGCACTTTTCGACCCCCTATAACTTCGTTGTGGATAAAACAAGAATCCAGAATTTTCAATTACTAAGCAGGCATTGTGTAAACACGGTATATTTAAAATTTCATACAATTACTTAGCCAGCAGCATTATGTAAAAAATTACGATACATTGTATTTTCATGCGATGGCTAAGTCGATCTATTTATGTAAAACGTAAAGGATTTTTAATATTGATATGAAAATAACTTACATAATAACTTAAAACAGAAAGAAGTTCCCTTGAGCAGAGACTAAATAAATTAACCGACTTGGTATTACATGGATCTCACAACTTTTTACGGTAGAAAAACTTAGCAGCGAGACTTGGATTTTGTCACAGGATGTTTTGATGGGATAATTATTACTGCCTATACAGAAATCACTCTTTAATTGATAAAAAATCATTATTGCTTTTCTAAATTGATTTTTAATATTTTTTTACTAATGCATCACAGTTTTAACTATTAAAACCTAACATTTCTAACACCTAGACCCATTTCCAGGTATGGTGTTGTTTCTAGAAGAAGACCACTACGTAGCGGAAGATTTCCTGCACATACTAAGCATATTGAAGAGCACAGCGGACAAGAGTTGTCCGCAATGCGAAATACTGTCGCTAGGCACGTATCTGAAGACCTATCAATACCACGCGAATAGTGATAAGGTAAGAAATTACAAAAAAAAAAGAAAAAATGTTTTTGCACAAAAACAAAAAAAACAAAAATATTTTTTTTTTGTTATGACAGGATGCTCGGTGTGAGACATCTATGTTAATTGAATTTATAATAAATAAAATTAAAATTAAAAAAACTAGCGACCCACCCAGGCTACGCTTGGGTACTTTTAAAAAAATACTCTATAACTTATGTTTTTAAATATTCTATAGCCTATATTCATCAGAGATAATGCAAACAAATTATCGAATCTTTATTAAATAAGGTTAGATAAAAATCTGAATATAATTTTCATAATCACTATCATCAATAATATATCATTTATTATGGTATTATAACATTATGATGTTTGCCATCATACCATTCAATACAATTTTACAACTAGATGTTTCACATCAAAATTATAGCTTGGCAAAAAAGAGTATGTTTTTAATGAGGGCGCTTAGATCGAATTTAATATTAACTAGCGGCCCGACCCAGCTTCGCCCGGGTGCATATAGATTTCTCTTCAATAATATGCACGTAATATACATATAAACCTTCCTCTTGAATCACTCTATCTATTTAAAAAAACCGCATCAAAATCCGTTGCGTAGTTTTAAAGATTTAAGCATACAAAGGGACATAGGGACAGAGAAAGCGACTTTGTTTTATACTATGTAGTGATATGGCAACCCGATATACTACGACGGAAATGTTTAGATACTTGTTATTTTTATTTATTGTTGTTAATAGTCTCATTGTTTATTTTAAATCACAAAACAAACAAAATCCGTACGAAAATATATTGAAATGCCTACGTATAAAATTATTCAATGAACACAATGACATTTTTGATAGTGTTGTCATAATTGTTTTTCTTTAATGCCAATTATCACCGCATCGTACTCTATTTTGCCAAGTTATACGTAATTTTAAAATGTTATTTTACAATCGTCAAATAAAAAAAGTAAATTAATGATTATGTTCACATGAATCTAAATAGTAGCTGATTATAATATATTTATATTCAATCATATAACTTAATTGAAGTAAAACTTTTATATGACAATTGAAAAATCCATCTCAAGTTAAACTACGCAATGTGGCCTCAATGGTTCTGATTTTAAAAAACAATGAATGACATTTCCATTTTCAAATTTGAAAATGTTTTATTGACGTTCCATTTTTGAATATTGGAATATGGAATTTGAATTTTAAATAATATAAGCTTTTTATATGGTGTTGAAATCCATATTTAAAAATTCAAATGTGAATTTCTAATTTTACCTTTTTTCCGTTTTTATTCATGGAAAGAATTGTAAATACACTTTATTAGTGAAAATCATGCCATTTTTCAAGTAGTTGAATACTTTTCAATGCACAGAGGCCAAATCGCGTAATTTTGCTTCGACGCTCACACCACGCGCTGAAACACGGAAAATAACAATATTTATGGTTCTTAACCTTTTCTATATGGTACATACACGTTACAAATCCATCTATTTATGTGTCTACGATACTTATTAATTTGACTTATAATTAGAGTCAGTTTTAATCCTATTGATTCAACATCTAAAAATACTACGATGACCTTGGATCACTGTATTAACTGTTGTCATTGGGTTACCAGGCTGACATAATCGACTTATGATTGTGACCTTGGTGTAATTTGGTATCATGTGTTACTATGATGACCTTGAGTCACCATGATGACATTGTTATTTAAATACGTACGTACCACATGGAAAGGGTTAAGTAAAGCTGTGTCAGCTTTTATTGTGCTTTACGATGTCGCTTTTAGGGTTAAACGGGCCATTGATCATATTGAGAATATTTTGGAAGAATTAATGCATTCCTGTTGTCAATCTAAATACTACAAAAATATATTTTTTAGATTACCGTATTATATAACCTTTGATATTAAATTCAAAATAAATTCTTAGAGAATTTAATAAAACTGATGTTTTTACTGTTCAATATCTATCCAAAATTTTATCGATATGTTCGTAGGCCTCATGTGAGCATAACAGACGTACATTGTAGTGACCCACGGCGCGCAGAAAAATAATATAAATTTCGGCAAGTTTTCACTAATTTCTAGTCCGCCTTTCACTAGGCCAGCATGGTGGACTATATGGCCTAACCACTCTAAATCGTACTCTCGATTGTAGAGGAGGCCCGTGCCCTCCAGTGGAATGTATATAGGCTGATACAGCACATAACATACATAAAATAGTGTATACAAATATTTTAAGGCTACTAATAACTGCAACAGTATTATCTTTGAATGTTGAACGGCGTCGTGTCAATATAATCGTCATATTACTTAACACCACAGAACTCCATCTAAAAATAATTTCAGTACTATATCTTTCATCGTCATAAATCATAAAATCATTATAGCTTAATTAAAACTATTATCTTAATTATTATTAGCTTAATTTATATATGTATGTCAGAGATTTAAGTGGATCGCTGTTATCGCCCGACGTGATGGTTTCAATAATCTATCAGTGCGCACGTCCGGCGCTGTTCCGGCCAGAATAACAATTACAACAATACCAAAATTATTATTTCTCGGACTCTACTGACAGATCTCTTTCACGTTGCCATGGGCAACCGATAACTTAGCAGACGTCAATCAAGTCGCACTATGTTGCCATTCCAATAAAACTAATGACCTATGCGATCTCTAACACGGCCATCCTGCAATGCAACGCGCTCTCGCGTTGCTTCTCAATATCTGATCCAGGCTAGATGATCCAGCGCACAATGCACACACAAGCATATTATTTACAAACTGCTTTAAACCTCACACACAAAGCTAAGCGTAAAGGCTTTCTGTACCGTAACAGAATAAAACTTGGACAAAGCGAAAAAGCTTTCAATCCATACATCTGCAAAGCGTAATGACTTTCAACAGAATACAACCTGGACAAAGCGAAAAAGCTTTCAATCCATACATCTGCAAAGCGTAATGACTTTCAACAGAATAAAACCTGGACAAAGCGAAAAAGCTTTCAATCCATACATCTGCAAAGCGTAATGACTTTCAACAGAATACAACCTGGACAAAGCGAAAAAGCTTTCAATCCATACATCTGCAAAGCGTAATGACTTTCAACAGAATACAACCTGGACAAAGCGAAAAAGCTTTCAATCCATACATCTGCAAAGCGTAATGACTTTCAACAGAATACAACCTGGACAAAGCGAAAAAGCTTTCAATCCATACATCTGCAAAGCGTAATGACTTTCAACAGAATACAACCTGGACAAAGCGAAAAAGCTTTCAATCCATACATCTGCAAAGCGTAATGACTTTCAACAGAATACAACCTGGACAAAGCGAAAAAGCTTTCAATCCATACATCTGCAAAGCGTAATGACTTTCAACAGAATACAACCTGGACAAAGCGAAAAAGCTTTCAATCCATACATCTGCAAAGCGTAATGACTTTCAACAGAATAAAACCAGGACAAAGCGAAAAAGCTTTCAATCCATACGGAATACATAAAAAATAATTTAATTCAGTACCGAACGTAAACTCAACTCAGTTTTTCTAGACTAATAATAGATTACCAACTACAAAAGGACGAATAGTGGCTTTATTAGAGTCATAACGAATTCTATGTTTCATCGCCTGCTCGTCCATCCTGCTCTTAGCCGTTTGTCTTATTTCAGATAAATTCTGTTCGTTCCTCGTATTGGAATCTATCGCACCATACCATTCCTTAGTCTCTAACTAATATTACGTTAAAAAAATCAGCAATTTCCTTTCTAATTAATGAACATTCGGAACCGCTGTCAATCAATGCTTGCAAAACATAACAACCGATGCATATTTCAATTAGTTTCAAAAGACTCATTTGAGGACGAACAAACGTTGACCGATTTTGACTGTAATAAATTATTCAATTTTTCGTTGCGTTGTTTGATGAAACAAGTAAATTCAAAATGTCCAGCTTTGTAACAATAAGAACAACGTGTAATAGGCTTATCGCTAGGTTTATCAACAGACGAAAAAGAACGAGTACCACCGTCCTTATTTTTGTTATTTAAATGTGAACAGTAGCTTTTCAAGTGTCCGACCTTATTACAATAATGACAGCGAGGTTCAGTAGGTAACCGTCTCTATGACACTTAGGAGTTTCATGTTCATTTCGCATCTTATCAGTATTTCGCTTGAGATTATTAATCTTAGAATATGTTCTAAAATGCTTATCTATTGCCACAAAACTGGTAGGCATATTTTTGAGTAAATCTGTACATACCTGAATGTCCGTGATGCCCGAGAGCACCACCTCTATTACATTAGACTCACCACACCAAGTATCTAACCGATCTATCAACGCCACCTTGTTGGTGGAATACTCGACGGACGTCGCCGCCTGGTCGCTTGTATACTCCACCATGTCGCGAAGCAAGTCGTAGAAGCTCCTGGTCGAGAGGAAACTAGATTCATAGTCCACCAGGAGTTATTCTTCATATGGTTTTCAATCTCATTGTACCGTTGAGCTACAGTGAACTGACAGTTGTTCTGGTTGATATTCTCGAAGCCTGTCATCATATTTTGAAAAACATAGCCCAGGTTTCGGGCGAAGGCACGCCATGTCCTTCTATCCTTGATGTTGATGGACCCGCCGCATTATCTTCTTGAGCGGCCCGTTCCGGTCGCAAATATTCTTTAGATTGGGTAGTGGGCATTGCGGTAGACATGCGGGATGATTTTATTATCGATCCCACCGCTGCTGTCAGAGATTTAAGTGGATCGCTGTTATCGCCCGACGTGATGGTTTCAATAATCTATCAGTGCGCACGTCCGGCGCTGTTCCGGCCAGAATAACAATTACAACAATACCAAAATTATTATTTCTCGGACTCTACTGACAGATCTCTTTCACGTTGCCATGGGCAACCGATAACTTAGCAGACGTCAATCAAGTCGCACTATGTTGCCATTCCAATAAAACTAATGACCTATGCGATCTCTAACATGTATATGTTTGTAGTATTATATATGTATGTATTTATGCTTTTTATTATGTATGTATGTATGTTATTTTGGTGTATTTTTATGTTTAGATTATATATATAGATAGTATGAGTTTTATCTAGTTTCCTCACTTTTAATTATTTATTTTACACTGCCCTATCTTTTTCCTTCTTTTAAATCCATCCCATGGTTGTCTGTAAGACATTGCTTTAAGCAATAAGACCGCCATTTGTACTTTTTATATTTTTTTGATCCTGTCCTCCTCCTCCTCCTCGCATCGTTTTCCTCATTGCTGAGGGTCGTGATCCCCTAAACATGGAGCAATTCTTGACCGGATTATGCTGCGCCACCTTTTCCTATCCTTGGCGTAGTGGAGCGCAGTGTGAAACTTGACGCCAAGGGTCGAGCTGACTTGGTCCGACCATCTGATGGGACATCTGCCTCTCGGACGTTTACCGTCGACTTTGCCAGTAATCATCAGTTGTTCCAAGTTATCTCCGTCCTTCCTAGCTATATGGCCAAAAAACTCCAGTACTCGGCGCAAGCAGATGGTAGAGAGCCTGGTTTTGATTTGGAGATCGCGTAGAATGGATACGTTGGAGCGGAACGCAGTCCACGGAATCTGAAGCATTTTCCTCCAGCACCACATCTCGAAAGCATCTATGCGATCTCGGTCGGCTTTCTTCATGGTCCACGTTTCCGATCCATAGTTGAATATGGAGAAGACTAGGGAGTTGACTAGTTTTACTTTTGTTTTCCTCCTGATGTTGCGGTCTTTCCATATTTTGTGCAGCTGAGTCATTGCATTTTTGGCCATACCTATACGCCTTCGTATTTCTTTTTCGCAAGCTCCTGTGCTGCAGATGATGGATCCCAGATAATTAAAATCTTGTACGGTTTCGAGCTGTAGAACTCCGGTTAGCTGCAGTTGGTTGGTTCGATCTATTACCATTAGTTTGGTCTTGCTGTAGTTGATTTTAAGCCCTAGCTCCAGACTAATCTTCTCCATTTTGTTCAAGAGCTGTGCCATTTGGTTTTCGTTGGCAGCCAGCAGTGTGGTGTCGTCTGCATAGCGGAGATTAGATATCTTAGTGCCACCTATGATGACACCACCTTCCCAGCCCTCGCAAGTCTTTCTCCTGTATGTCTTTTTTGATCCTGTATGTTGTATTTTTTTTAATGTGTACAATAAAGATTTAAAATAAATAAATAAATAAAATAAAACAATACGGACACGATTACCAAACGATCCTAGTTTAAGCACCGCAATGTCTTATTACTCTCCACAAACAGCAACTTTGAAACCTATTCAAGATACAAGTAACTCAGCTTAAACATTACAAAAACTCATCAACCCTCCACTGCAACCCGTGTGTCACTTCAACGGGGCCCAACAGACCCCGAACTAAGCTTAACCTGTTTGTAGCGTAAAAAACAGCTGACCCTAAACTACATACAACAAGTGAAGGCGGCGAACGAAGAGAGAAGAAAGAGACAGCACGATACTCAGTGGAATTTTCAAGTGTATCCCAACTTGTACGCGAGCACACAAAAGGTTCATGACATGTAGAATATATATATGTGTGTATATGCCTTATAAATAGCGACCCTTTGGCCTTACATAAAAGCCTGCTCCTGCCCCACAAATAACAAGTGGAGTAATAATAATAGGAGAACAAACAAGCTTCCGCCGTTTTGGTACAAATGACATGGCACGAGGTTAACCTTAAAATTCGCAGATGATAACTAGCATGAAAAATAGGTTGCTGATGCAAGAACAACATCGCCCTATCATAATATTAAATTTGTAATAACATCATATATATTTTTTGATCCAAAAGTGTCAAATAAGCGTCATCTGCAAAAACTGTGCATTTACCACAAAAACAAGATGATTTTTGAATAATCAAAAAGAAATCTTGCGTTTCTTTACGAAATTTTTAGTTGCAATGTGTTTGTAGTCAATAAAACCACCCGGCTTCGTTTTCGGTAGCAGTCTTGATATACCCGGTATAAATGAATTCATTTTATAGTCACATCCTAGTCCTGACCCCACACTGAGATCTTTAGAATTTGTCAGATCACTAAAAATATTTTAAAGGCATATACACATATATTTCAGTAGTTTGATTTAATGCTTGATAAAAGCTTGCACATGCATGCACTAGAAATGAAAAATTATATACAATCATTAGTATTTCATTGTAAATAAACATTTGTATATATCTCGCTATCATGTATATTTTCGGTTATCAATTCCTCATAGCTACTTGAACGTCCAACGACCGCTGGGCCAAACATGTATTTTTTTTTATATTTATTTAATTTAATAGTGATCAGGCTGTATTTAAATTGACATTTCCAGTTAAAATATACCTTAATGCAACCGACATACAGTTGACAAGTTGATAAGCCTTTAAAGAGGTCGGGACGTTAAAGTACATGAAAAATCGCTTCCACTATATACCAGTGTCGTATTTTGAACGAAGAAAAAATGCTAGATACCCTGTAGTCAATCATTAACTAACATGAATGGGCAAGGGAATTACTCCATAAAAACTATACGAATTTCAAATGTTCCGATGTTCGACGTCCAGATTAAGATATATAAGATTTCCACTTCTAAAAATCAATACTGTTCTCTATTAGACTTATCATATCTCCGAACTTGAGTCTATGGTTGCGACGTACGATAGAGGAATCCAACATTTTGTGCAGTATCTAGGCACATTAGTGAAGTTTTACGTATGGCGTCCAAACATTAGAAGTTCGTATCGTTTCATAGTTACCCCCAGGATCGCCCGGTGTAACACTGTTTCATTAAATTGACCTGAAGTGATACCTTTGCTGTCCCATTTAATGACATTGCCGGATACCCTATTGGGCATTCCCCTTTCCTCCTCCCTTCCTTTTTCTTTCCCGCTCTGCTCAAGATTTCATGTTCTGGCAACACATCCATTGAGCGTTGTGGATGTTTGTGTGCAGTGACCACTGACCATCAGGTAAACTGTTTGCTCGTTTGCCGAAATTATGCAATAAAAAATGTGATAATAATGTTATATTATTTTGGTTTATGTGTGCGATTGTCAATGCGTGGTGGCCTGTTGGTAAACGGACTAGATGCGGCTGCCAACACGGTGGTCGCGGGTTCGAATTCCAGGGCACACCTCTGACTTTTCGGAGTCATGTGTGTATTGATAGTCAATCACCACGCACTAAAACGGTGAAGGAAAACATCGTGAGGAAACCGGCATACCATAGCGATTTATAAGAATTTCTATGGTATGTAAGTCCGCCAACACGCACTAGGCCAGCGTGGTGGACTATATGGCCTAACCACTCTCAATCGTACTCTCGATTGTAGAGGAGACCCGTGCCCTGCAGTGGGACGTATATGGGCTGATACAGATTTTGGTTTGTACTGTTATTTAAATTGGGTATAGATTAAGTATTATAATTATAGTTTTTTTCGCTTGTGTTTGCACATGCTTTCATTCTAATATCACTAATGCACTTTTCTAATATATTAATAAGTAGTTTAAGAAATGTATTTATAGTTTTATTTTAGTTTTAAAGGTTTTTAATTTTAATATAGATTTTTCTGAATTTATCTTAAGCTTCGTTGGGTATGGGATGACAAAATTAGAATGGTGGAAACATGACTAAAGAACTTCATCATATTGGAACATTTAAATTATTTTAAATCGAATTAGGTTTCATATTTAAAATAATATTAACAAAGAAAGGAAATAAGAAAGTATCTTATAGATAGAACTTACCTATATAGTGTATGATTATCTATGGATTGAAAAGTTCGTCATTAATATTAATTTTTTTCATGTTTTTACCAATCTATGCTATTCTTTACTTTTATTTTTGTTATTTTGCCACAAAATATATGATTATAATGAAATGGATAAAACATTGTAATCATATTAGTTTTTCCAAATCCATAATAAGGTTAGTTTTTTGAATTAACGAATTTAAATATCTAATACAAAGAATATAAAAAATAGCATACCATTTACCTATTTTGTGTTCTCATTTGATTGAATATCTAATATTATTTGCTAAACCCTACCATTTTTGTAGATTTGCAAAATAGCATGTATTTTATTCGATTATACCTCTACACTAGTTTTTACCAACTCCTACCATAACCTACTATTTACTACCAATTTCTACCAATTTCTACTAAATCCTACCAATTTCAGGTGGAGATTACCCCATGGCATTCGAGCATGCACAACATGGGTTTCGCCTTCAATAGGACTGTTTGGAAGAACATAATGGAACTGCAGGATCAGTTCTGTGCTTACGACGATTATAATTGGGATTACTCGCTTCTCCATCTCTCCCAGAATAGGCCGGGGAGAGAGAAGTTCAAGGTGATACTGTGCAAAGGGCCTAGAGTGTTCCATATTGGAGAATGGTAAGTATCTTTATTAATTACTAGCTGTGCCCGCGACTTCGTCCGCGTGGAATTCAACAAAACCTTTATTTTCCAAAATAAATGTAGCCTAAGTTACTCCTTATTATATCAGCTACCTGACAATAAAAGTCCCGTCAACATCGGCCCAGCCATTTCAGAGATTAGCCGGAACAAACAGACAGACAGACAAAAAAAATTTAAATATCATATTCGGCACAGGTATCGTGTATATAACAATATGTAGTTGGACATTTTCTTCAATTTTCACTTTATAAAGAGACAATTTTATTTATATGTATAGATTATGTAGACATCTCCGTCCCTGTACTTTGTTGGGTAGACTGCCGGCTGTGAAACATGAGACCGCTGGTTCGATCCCAGCATTGTGACAAATATTTGTGTGATTCGCAGGTATTTATTCGGGTCTGTGTGTTTGTGAGGGAGAAAAGACTCTCGTAGTTTCTAATACTTGACACAAGACTCGATCTAGAGGTCAGGAATATGTATGTTACTGTTGTATTGTACAAATTCCTGACTCTGCGCTCATAATGAATAGAAAAATCCAATATCATTTTGACCAACCCGGGATTTGAAGCCGAAACCTCAGCTTTATAACTGTACCCTCGTACAAATACGCCACCGAGGCAGTCTATGAGCGGTCTTATGGCTTACCATCAGGCTATTGGCATGCTCGTCTCGCCATTCATAGCAATAATATATTTAAATTTTGTTACAGCGGTTTCCACCACAAGAAGTCTAATTGCAACGCTTCAGCAGTGATAAGCAGAGTTCAGAAGTTGTTGCAGAACGCCAAACCTTATATGTACCCTACGAGAGTGACCACAACTGTGACTGCGGGCGGCGCCAAGCACAACAAGAAACTAACCAAAGGGAACGGCGGATGGGGGGATATTAGGTAAGGATCATTATTTGACTCTATTTTTTTATTGCATTGAATGGCGAGACCAGCATGCCGTTCGCCTCATGGTAAACGATACAACCGCTCATGCAATTGACAGCCTCCGTGGCGTAGTTGATTAGACGCCGTCTGTGAAACGAGAGGCCGCGGGTTGAATCCCCGCACCGAGTCAAAATATTTGTGAGGCCCACAAGTATTTGTCTCGGGTCTGGGTGTTTGTGAGACCGACAAGTCTCTCGTAGTTCCTGATACCCACGACACAAGACTTAACTGATCTTAATGTGGGGTCAGGACTATGTATGTGCCTGTTGGGTGTATTTATTTATTTATTATATAAGCTTCATTTGTACAGTCACATAAACAGTCTCATACAGGGTCACAGTGAGACTCACGACATCTTTTGTTTCCATTTTCCACCCTGGACTAACTACTGGCAAAAATTGAATGGCAAGGCGAGCCATTCGCCTGATGGTAAGCGATACGACCGCTCGTGAACAGTAGCAAAACCAAACACCATTAATTACAAAGCAATGCTTGGTATTCCACAGCGCTCGCCATCCTGAGACATAAGAGGTTAAGTCTCAATATGTCCAGTAGTTACTCTGACTACAATGTCTTTCAATCCGAAACACAACATTGCATTTAAACTGATGTTTGTTGGGGGAAATAGACATTGCGGTGGTACCTACCCAGGCGGCCTCTCACATATTAGAGACTACATACATCTTACAGGCAACTATGGGATGGGTATTTAAATAGGAATATGATTAATCTTGTTGTTTTTTATTTTCAGAGACCAGGAGCTGTGTGCAAACATGACTAAAATAGGTAGGCAGTATAAAAGGTACATATACTATGCGTAGAATATAATATTGTAAATATAACAGCTTAAACCAAACATGGAAATTATATTAAGCGAGTGAAAAATCACATTTCACACCTGCTATTTTCAAAGTACGGTGTGATGCTAATATGTGAAATTTTGCGTGCTATAACTGCTATGTTATTAGCGATGTTAACGAATATGGTTAAAAATCATGTCGTTTCATACAACATAACAGCTAATTAGGAAGGTGTTAAAACGTTAAAAAAATTGGTGAAAATTTGTATGAAATTTCATGTTACACAATGTTAAATATGTTAAGGTGTAATAAAACTGAAAAATACATGCAAGTGAAAAATAACATATAATTACACATTTTATCACTTAGGAAAGGTGAAATATGGGTGTTCTGGCACCTCTGCCTACCCCTTCTGGGAAAAAGGCGTGAGTTTATGTCTGTGATTACCTAATTGCACGTTATATGGTGCTGAGGCTTAGATTCAGTTTGCCATTTCGAATCAGCCATATTTGGAGACGAGATATACTTTAATATAACAATAATCATACGCTTGAAATAATAACAAATGCAGCGAGAAAAGAAGATGGTTGACATTCGATCAAATATACACTAGATACACAGTTCCCTATAAATGTTCTGTCAATTATATAATAGTTAAAAAAAACTAAAATACACGCTTTAATAAGATATACAACTAAAAAAGTAAAAATAATTGATACTGAATTTAAGATAAGAAAATGGAGTAAAATACATATATTTTATTGTTACAAAGCGTGGGGTGCAGGAGGATAAGTAATTGTTGTAAACACCCCACGCTTTGTAACAATAAAATATATGTATTTTACTCCATTTTCTTATCTTAAATTCAGTATCAATTATTTTTACTTTTTTAGTTGTATATCTTATTAAAGCGTGTATTTTAGTTTTTTTTAACTATTATATAATTGTTTTGACTAAAAACATCCATCTACGGCTGTATTTCCAATCAATAACGCCATCTGTTGGTCAGTAGTAACGTTTGACACTTGAAGAATACAAGAAGCTTATACCCAAATGGAGATTGCATTCCGTATATAAAAGTGAAGCACAAAAATTTTACCTTGAATGACGTCGCTGATGCCTGCTATCCTTTTCTTTAGCGTAACAATGAATGAACTTCACGTGAACTTCATTCATTGTCACTCTAAAGAAAAGGATAGCAGGCAACAGCGATTGCATTCAAGGTCAAATTTTTGTGCTTTAGTGTTTTATACGGAATGCAATCTCCATTTGGGTATAAGCTTCTTGGAAGAATACAATGTTAACGCCATCTAGCGATGAATGTAGCAATGGTCATCAATTATAAGAATAATTAATCCTGGCGAATCTAATCAGGATAATTATATATTTTAATCGAATTATTGTATTGTCATCGGTCTTTGACAGGTGTGCAAAATTTGAACGAAATCTGGCCGTTTAAAGTGGGTCAAAATCGCGCCCAAAGAAGTCGGTTACAAACAAACATACAAATATACAAACATACAAATATACAAACATACAAGTGAAGCTAATATAAAGCGTGTAAAAAGTGGCACCGATGCATTGAAACAAAAAAGTTAGCAAAAAGATCACATATTCCAAATATATTAACACAAATTCCACATTATTCCTGGAGCTTAAAGTAGCTTTTCACATAATATTGTCTAAAGTTCTGCGACGTTTTAGAAGCAACGGTCGGTGCGTGACTGAAGGCGAAAGAGTGCTTAAAGCACTCTTTTTGGTGCCATTTTCTAAGCGCTCATGTTGTATCTAGTGTATATTTGATCTAAGTGATTGACAGACAATTTGATGATAATTTAACTTAATTTAAAACTTGGATACTATAATAATTGCAAATTTGTTGATAAAATTAGACAGAAAAAATGTTGAACTAACGTGAAAATCAAATGATTTGTCACAAATCACATGTGCTACTTTTTTCTGTTATTTCACATAAATCATTGTGAAATAAAAGTAGCTATTTGTTTTAGCGATGCGCGATGACGAGAGGTTTCATTCGATTGTTTCGATTGTTCGAACATCTCGATGGTTCTCGATTGTTTCAACTTGGACTCGAGTCCGAATTGGTCTGTTATTGCGACTAGCGCGCGGCGCGTTCATTCGAGACTCGAGAGCAACAATCGACTGACCTCCGTCGGCCCCCGCGGTGACCGAGCGGACAGACTAATAAACAAGAACCGTGCGAGACTCGGTGACTGATTCGAACGATCGAAAACTAACGGTCAAATCCATTGACTCGAAACAATCGAAAAACATCTCGATCGTTTTGTAGAACGGCGAGTCGATGGTTGACTCGATTGTTTATTTTAACGACTCCGATTCTTTCGATTGATATAACATCTCGGAATCGCCCATCACTAATTTGTTTGCTTACTAATATCTCTGTTTATAGTTGAAAATAATATGATAGAAGAAGATATTATGGCAATTTTACTCGTTAAAAAAACGATATGTCTCGAAATACGAGTCTGGTATTGGTTATTGCCAAAAATACCCAGAAACGAATAATCTCGTAGTTGTCTCGAACAAATGATAGATATAACCAGAGATCTGGCATTTGCCATAAAAATCTGGCAAAAACAGGCAATCTACCTCATAAGGCCCTGTGATGAAAACCAGAACAAAATTATAATTGATTTAAAATCGATTGTTAAAATGATGGAATTATGTTCTAAAGGAATGGAATGCAGTTTTGATAAAGATATTAAAAGTGAACTTTAATCCGAATAAATAAAGTTCATTTTGAATTATACATGAAAATGTTAAGCGAACTCTGTTATTGTCTTTGATAGATCTCAAATATAAACTTAGTTGCATTGTGACATGTTTATAAAACTTGTCGTTTTTACATACGAGGTATTATACTAGAGCGGACATTGGGAACAAAATCTCTGCGTATTGTGCGTGCACACGGGGACACAGTGAAGCGAGAGCGATGATAATGTTACTGCGTAGGCGTGACTGAGACAGAAATAGAAGGTAGCGGTACGGTACAGTTCATTTTCTTATAAAAATTTTGTTTGCAGTGTCCCCTCTAGTATACTATCTCAATGCGTTAGCAAGCTTCTTGTTTTTAGAGGACATTTTAGCAGATTTATTTTCAAATTTAAAATTGTGCTATATCTATTCTTTATGAACATAATTCTATAAATTTGACTTTGTCCAGTGGCAATCTAAAAATCGACTAAATTTTACTAATTATTGAAAAGTATCGATTGTGGTTCTTATATGACAAGGCATATACAACGTTAAAAATGTCTCGACTAAGTATAATTTATTTGATAAAACGGGTGTCTGATAGTTATTTAATTATCCGGCTTCTAGATAATCAGTTTAAGTCATTTAGGTATATTGCAAACAACTGCAATTTTATCGAATTTACAATTGTTTAAAACTAAATTGCTGTTTTAATAATAACTCAATAACATTCTTATTCATGATTCAGGGTGTATTTTATTTTTGTCGATTATCGACTAAAACATCTAAACATCCAGACAATCGACTTTTTGACAACAAAAATCGACTAACAGATACCCGTTTAATCACTATTTGAAGAGCAGTTTAGGCGAATCAGAGTACTGATATGTGTAGTATTATGTACTGTATTATTCCATGTACTTACTTATGTATTATTGTAAATAGTGTTTTTTTAGTATCAGCAGTTTGTTGTACTGATAAGAGTTTAAAGATGTTTTTTTAGGGCGGGACAGTGTGATAGATTTTTGAAATTTGTTGCAGAAGGAATACTTGATTAGCGTTTATAACCTTCATTTGTAGAACAGTTAAATGTCTTTTCTTTGCATTTATATTCAAAGGCTTAGAGCGAAATCCTCGGTTTTTAAAAGGCAACACATCTATGATTTTAAATTATAATTTTAATTTACGGTAATCGCTTTACATCGCGTAACCCTGTTGCCAGTCACGGAGCATTTTCACAATCTAAAAAGCATGTAAAAGTTACAAAAATGTGTAATTGTATCTTCGCCAACTTTATGCATTCCTGGTATATAAAATGTGAAAAACTGTCTAATTATAAAATTATCTATTTGCTTATGTCGCCAATAGAAAGTTACTAGCACAACAAAAATATCCCCAGCAACTTCATGCGTCCCTGGTACATAAAAAACCCAACATGTCGATTTTTTGGCTTTTTTTTTTACCAAATTCCTCAAAACAGACAGCCTCCGCAGACGGTTAAACGCCATGAAACTAGAGGCCGCGGTTTCGATTACCGAACAGAAAGAAATATTAGTGCGGCCCACAAATATTTGTTTGTGAGACCGAAAAGTATCTCATAGTTCCTGATACCCACGACACAAGACTCGACACTAGTGTGGTGTCAAAAGTGACTATGTATGTGACTGTTAGGTGTTATTTATTATATTTTTTATTAAAGAAATATAAGTTCTAAAACTGATAATTTATCGGGTATTCCAATAAGCAATTTTCGATTAGTCCGTTATGGTGGTTTTGTGGCCTCATCATGGCCTGAGCGTGGTCCCGCCCAAACTGAATAATATATACAAGTTTACACGTCCGATTGTTGATTTTCCGTTGCCGTTATTCTGTGACAAGATTTTTATGTAGCACAAATGATAGCATTTTATTTGTGGTTCGTTTGTGTGACTTATATTACTATATATTTGGATCTGTATCAATCCATATTCGTCCCACTGCAGGGCACGGGCCTCCTCTACAATCAAGAGCACGATTGAGCGGAGTTTGGTATATACGGCCGATGCCAATAATCAATCGAAAAAAATAGATTGAAGTAAATCTGGATTTTTTTTCTACTTTTCGATTGGTCTCTTGTCATGTTGCCATAGTTTTTCACTACTGAGATTGATTATTTGCAATATAGAAAAAAGATTGAGCTGTCAATCTAAAACGGCAAATTTTGGATTGGGATTGTTTATTGGCAGCTGCTATTAGTCTACCACACTGGCTTATTGCGGGTTGGCGGATTTTACATACCGTAGAAATTCTTTCAAATTACTATGGTA
This sequence comes from Hyles euphorbiae, assembly GCA_023078785.2. NCBI lineage: Eukaryota > Metazoa > Arthropoda > Insecta > Lepidoptera > Sphingidae > Hyles > Hyles euphorbiae. The sequence continues at coordinate 1,156,016 of CM041054.1, read as the reverse complement.
TGCATTTTATGTCTCGACAAACTTATACAAACATTATTGACTTTAAAAATCTACGTAATATGCCCAAAATCCCAGCAAAGGGAAATTATGACTGAAATCGTGATTTAATTCCGAAATACCGTAGTAAATAAATAACAATGAAATTAAAGTCACATAAATGTACCACTAAGACTTTGTAAGGCTGACAGTACCGTGCAAGTCAAAGCAGCTTTATTAATAAGAGAAGCAAGAAACTCAATTGTCAAGCGTAAGTCAAATGAGCAAAGTTTACGAGAGAAGCAACATTATCACAATGATTTTAAAAACGGTTCTGTAATATTATCTCGGTGCTATGCATTCCAATTCCTTTAGTGATTTTGCTTGCCTCGTAAAAAAATGAGTTTTACGCTTGTCCCGTAAACCTTGCTCATCCAACTTGCTCCTTATTGTCAGTCAAGCAATGTTCTGTTAAATGACACCAAATATACACTATTTGTTAAAAATAGCGCACAAAGTTATTGTTAAATAAAATATTAACTGATTGCTGAAAATAATGATATAAAGAGCATATTGAAAGTACAATAAGATTGTTTTATTTATTACTATTGATAAAGCTCACTATATTCAAAGCGATTTGTTTGAAACGGCCTGCATACACCATTGTATTGTGTGAGATTTGACATATAAAATGAGGTGGATTGAAACCATGATTGAAACACAAGGGTAAATAGAAACAAACTGCTATAACTGTCTTTTGTTTTCCCGCGATTCAAGTTCGCTTAGTGCGGGGATCGCTGTAATTGTTGCTATTTTAACCTTGTACATTAATTATTAAATAAATAACTTGATTTGATTTATCTGTGAAATACATAGATGTGGTATAAACGAGAAATATTACATTTTTGTATATTAGAAATCGTAATTCATATGTGTGTATTGCATGTCAAAAATACTAATTTTCATTTATTTAATTCTAACTGTTCATAACAAACAAAATATGGCGGTCTTATCGTTCTAGGCGGATTCTTGTGTGATGAAATAATAAATTAATAGAATTATATTACAATAAATAATAGACAACCAATTTATTCCGATTCACCCCGTTAGAGAACGACAAGTAGGTAGGCGTAAGATTATTGTAGGGTATTTTGACATTTGTGGGTAGTTGATATTCATAAGACTTATGGTTTTACCACTTCTCGTGTAAAATTCATCCGTTGAGTAATGTCTGGTGTTTCGACGTTAAAACGATAATAGCGGCGTTTTACCTGAAATAAAACGCATATTAATTTACTTACCTTATTCGAAGCTTATTTAATTGAGATAGGCACTTCCGTTTCCCGCTTTCATAATAATTTCTTTTTCTAATATTTTTTGTCTCTTTCTACTTAGTCATTTCCGCTTGGCAGTGGTAGGACGCCATGAGGTCGTTACCATTTTATATTCATTAAGTCTCAATGCCAGGCAGAATTTAATCATAAGCTTCGAATAAGGTAAGTAAATTAATATGCGTTTTATTTCAGGTAAAACGCCGCTATTAATTTGACTTGACCGTTATTCGAAGCTTATTTAATTGAGACGTGTTTGTTATCGCCTGGCGGAAATGGTGAAGACGCCAATGTGACATTGTAATCATGAAATTTGAATGAAATCCAGTAAGTGATTAATATGTGGCTATGTACTATATAAGACTTGTGATTAACTGAAATAAAACAGCATAATGAGGCTTAACAGCATATTATGTTTATTTCTGCGTCATCAATCAGTTATGTACAATAAACAAGTAATTACATTATAATCGAATAAACATTTTCATCAACATTTTTCAATCAACTGGATTGAATAACGAGGCAACCGAAGGCTGATTGGTAGTGGGCATAACTTCCCGTTTATAAAACTTCGAAAAAGTGTTTTCTGATCGCTAATTACCCCTAGCGAGGATCTCCTCGATGGGATAATTATCTAACCAATTCTTTGAAGCCACTGCTGATCTTATGCTCCCTGGAGATGCCCTTATACCTGCCTCTACTAAAATAGATTTGATCCATCCTGCAATCAAAGTTTTAGATGCGGGTCTAGGTTCCCCTCTAATATTAATAAACAAATTATTAGAATTTGCAGTTTTTCGGCGACATTCGAGAAGTGATATTGTACGTTTCACCCAGTAGACGGGGTTTAATATTTTACAGTCTTTGTTTTTAATTAACCTCCATCCAGACTGTCTGTAATCAACAGAGTCAGTTTTTGAACCAAAAATAGGCCAAAAAATAATTGTATTATTTTGGTTTAAATAATTATGAGAATTCACTCTAAGCAGGGTTAAATCATGGATTCTTCGACCTGAGCATAAGAGCAGTAAAACAGCTGTATGTCTCTGTACTCGAAAAATATTATTTTCATCACAAGCCTTGTGTTCTAAAAAACTAGCAAGGTCGTTAATGTTCCAAACCGGAGGTTTTATGCGACAACCTGGTTTTTGTAATGCTATTGATTTTAGGATATGTTTCACTAGGACATTTAAGCTTAGCTGGCCTCATGTTTCTGGATTGCAAAGGGTTGCAACTACCGATTTGTGTAGCAAAATGGTATTGTATGACAATTTATGATGTAAATGGAGATCGGATAAAAATCTAGCCAAATCGTATGCTTTTGGAGATGTGGGGCTAACCTGATGAGATTCGCACCAGACTAGCCACCTTTTCCAAGCAAAATTGTAAATTTTTCGAGTCGCTGGACGCCAAGAATTTTCAAGAAGTTCTAATTGGGCACCACTCCAGTTCTTTAACAGCCCAGACCACCCCCACATTTCCACACTTCTAGAGTCATGTTGTGGACGTTCGGTGGTGGCAGTCCCGTTGTCGTGTCGATCAGGACTTTCTCTAGGTGATGTATTGTTAGCGGGGCTGTTAAGGCGCGCATTTTGATGTCGGGACGCCAAAAAACTCGCTCCCATCGAGGAGCTATTATCAGGTAAGTTCCCTGCGTTCGATTGAGATAACTCAGGACTTTGGGGATAAGAAAGGGCGGAGGAAATACCCACGCTAGGCTGTAACTCCACATCTGAGAGAACGCGTCGTGAAATATTGCTAGACCGTCGTTTTGATCCAAGCTGACGTAATTCGAAACTACATGTGCTCGGTTGGATGCAAACAGGTCGATCAGTGGAATCCCCATTTTCGAGAATATCCTGTCTGTGCAATCTGGTAACAGATGCCATTCTGGCGCTACTCGAAACCTTGATAGGTGATCGGCGTGGCCATTGTATATCCCGGGTATGTAATAAACGTTCATGTGAATGTGATAATTATCGGTTATTTGAAAAACCTTGAATGTTAGATCCAGAAGAGGGATTGATTTGGTGCCTCCCTCGTGACGGAGATATGCGACTACGGACTTGTTGTCGGTCTGAATCAAAACAGTCTTGTGGCTCAGGAGCTGAGAATGATCTTGCAAAACTTTTAGGATTGCTAACATTTCCTTTTGGTTGCAATGAAGATTCTTCTCGGCCTTTGACCAAAGACCTGAGAGCAAGACATTGTCCAAGCGTGCTCCCCAACCTATGTCGGACGCATCGGTTGTCAGGAAATGAGAGGGTTTCTCCATGTGTATGGCCGATGCATTCTGACAATTTTGGCGCCACCATGTTAGATTGTCCAAGGCAGCATAAGGTATGACGTGTAACATTCTGTGATCCGACTTGATCATTTGATTCAACAGATTTAAAAGGGCTCGATAGTTGAGCCTTCCTTTCGGGACAGCAAAACTGGCAAAATTGAGTAACCCTACTAGACTTTGGAGTTCCTTCAGGGTGGTTCGTTCCCTCTGCGACAACCGCTCTAGTTTTTCTAGAAGCGCGGGAATTTTGTCGTCGGGAAGGCGCTTGATATTCAACCACGGATCCCAAAGAATCCCTAAGAATACCAGGCTTTTCGATGGTGTGACTATCGACTTTTGAAAATTGATCACCCACCCCAACGAGTCGAGAGTGGCAAGTACCATCTTGACATGCTTTCGTAGTTCGTTTTCGATTTGATGAGCAATCAAAAAGTCGTCGAGATAAACGACTATTCGGACACCTCGCTGTCTTAGCATCTGAGCGATCCAATTTGTTAGAGCAGCAAAGGTCTTGGGTCCGTGCTCAGGCCAAAAGGTAGACAAGTCATCTCTAACAACTCGTTGTGGTAAATGAGGCGTAAAAACCGTCTGTGGCTGCGAGCCACCGGCACATGAAAATACGCCTGAGACAGGTCGATTTTGCACAACCAATCTTGACTTTGTAAAAAATCTGGAATGCGATTCGCATTTATGAGCTTGAATGGACTGGTTATAATGAAGCGGTTCAACGCTTTCAAATTGAATATTGGGCGGACCGAACCGTCGCCTTTGGGAACAAGAAAAATTGATGAAAGGAAGCTTGGTGAAACTACAGCTCGTTCTAGAACTCCCTCGTTTATCATTCTGCGAATGACAGATGTCATTGCTGCAGATTCCGGAACGTTGAGATTGGTTTTTAAAATATGTGGCTGAAGAAGCGGTGGCTTCTGACAAAAGGGTATGCGATACCCGGTTATTATTTTTAAAATGTAATGTGGTGCTCCCACTTGTTCCCATTGGTCTCGAAAGTGTCGGAGACGGCCCGCTTTGAACGAGTCAAAACTTACGTCGTTTATTATTTTGTTGGGAAGGCGATGGGCCGCGCTTCCGCCCTCTTTGGTTGTACCGATGCGATCGGCCACGAAAGTTATCCGGTGCGACCGAATTATGTTGAGCAGCATGATGTTCAGTATAATATCCACTTTGTGGAAGTGGATGACTACTGCTATAACTACCTTGCGGAGGTGGTCTACTGGCAGAACAATAAGTCTGCGCATATTGGCAGACAGGGGCTGCGTAGGCATGCACTTGCGACTGCCTATTATAAGACTTGGCACCCTGCGAGGGGCCACGAGACTTTTTTGTGTTCATGTGAGAAGCAGATGCAATATTAGCTTTTTGCAAAGGCCAAAAACATTTTCTTACGCCGCCAGCTTTATCCACTGCAGCAGTAAACTGTTCGGAATTAAATAAGTTGGAACAGGTTGGTGGAATTTTCGTTAAGCTAGCCTTCAGTAGAGGGTCCTTTGCTTGTTTCGTGACACAGTCTGCGCATATGAATAATCTCGGACCGATGTCCGCAAATTATTTGCAACAAGTCGGAAGAATACCTATCATATTCTCCTGACGAAAAAAGATCGTTGACTTTTTCAAACAGTGCATCATAATTTAATGAATTGCTATGCCTTGCCCATAGCATCAAATCTTGAAGTGTTTTTTGCAATGCTTCTTTCTGTTTAAGTACACACATGGTCAAGGCAGCATAAGACCTATCAGCGTATATTAGATGACGAGGTGAGTCAAACGCTTTAACTTCCTGGTTCATTTCAATATCTGTATAACCAGGTGAACAATTATAAAGTTTTTGTGTTTCCGAGTATCTTATTTGATCCCAGTCGCTTTTACCTAAATGTTGCAAATCGCATAGAACATTCAGATATTTATCGGACGTTTTGGGCATCGCTGGTTCCTTTAATTTAGTTTTTAGAGTTAAGGTAATCTCTTTATCAACGCTTTGCCCTATATTATTACGCTCATGCATATCTGAATGATCACTAAAATATTGGTTTACACCAGACATAAGTGAAATAGCATCATCATCAAAATTTCCACTTACTTGGTGATGATTATCACTGCAAGTCAGTTGCTGGCGAAGACTACGTACCTCTTTAGTCAACCTTCGAACTTTGCGACTGGATCGGTTGCGTTTATTGCCCTTTTTCTTCTTGTGGTGCCTCCGTTTCGGATCGCTTCCACTGGACGAGGAGCTTGAGCTTTCCGAGCTTGAGCTAGTAGAGCTGGAATCACTAGCAATGCTTGGCCTAACCTGGCCATGTGACGAAGAAGGACCCGGCAACACATCACCACTCATAATATCAGCACACGATTCTTCCATACTATTATTTAATTTAACACTTAAATGCCACAAGAAAAATCGTTACAATTTTTGAATATTAATAGGCAAGAATTCTAAAAACTTACTGTATCAGGTGTAGTTAGTATCGGTACGTCCGATCGCTGCGGGAAACAAGACGCCAATGAATATAAAATGGTAACGACCTCATGGCGTCCTACCACTGCCAAGCGGAAATGACTAAGTAGAAAGAGACAAAAAATATTAGAAAAAGAAATTATTATGAAAGCGGGAAACGGAAGTGCCTATCTCAATTAAATAAGCTTCGAATAACGGTCAAGTCAAATTAATATTGGCGTTTATTTGCAATGTTCTTTGCAAAAGAAAAGTTCGAGTAATACATGGAATAAATAATTGTTTTTTTCATCAGGTATGTAAACCATGTTTTGATTACTAAGAGTAATTTTATTAAAGAGGGAGCACTGTCATACATTTGCGTCTTGAAAAACGTAGATTTTGTTGTTCGTAATGCTGGTAGAATGCTATATTAGTGAAAATTAATTAATGATTTGACAACTTTTAAATTGCTATAAATTGCAACTGTGTTTTTTTTTTATTAAAATCATTGCCGAGACGTGCATGCAATTTGCCTTATTGTAAGCGATTCGACCGCTCATGAACAGTAGCAAAACCAAACAATACCTTGAATTACAAAGCAATGCTTAGCATTCCACTGCGCTCGCCATCCTGACACATAAGATGTAAAGTCTCAATATGTCCAGTATTTACTCTGGCTACAATGTCCTTCAATAAACACAACAGTGCATTTAAAATGCGGTTTGGCGGGAGAAATAGACATTGCGTTGATACTCAGGTGGCCTCTCACATATGAGAGACCTACCACCAGTGAGGTCTACAGTAATTTTGAAAAAAAGTTAACATTGTTTAAAATTCTATGGTCGGGAATTTACAAAGTTTTATTTCAAGCATTTGTTTTGTAATCAGGTACAGTTGACTCATATTAGATTAGTTGTTTAATGTTAAATATGCCCGCTAGTGCATAAGTAATTATTATATATTTTTGTGTATAACAATTCCAGCAAACGAGCAATCAGGTGACCTGATGGTAAGTGATCACTGCATATGCACATACACAACGCGAGGGTTGGATCATAGATCATAGATCAAAAATCACTGGTGGTAGGTCTCTCATATGTGAGAGGCCATCTCGGTGGGTACCACCGCAATGTCTATTTCTCCCGTGAAACAACACTGCGTAAATGCACTGTTGTGTTTCGGATTGAAGGACATTGTAGCCAGAGTAACTACTGGACATATTGAGACTTAACATCTTATGTCTCAGGATGACGAGCGCAGTGGAATGTTGCTACTGTTTATGAGCGGTCGTATCGCTTACCATCAGGCGAACGGCTTGCTCGTCTCGTCATTCATTGCAATAAAAAAAAAATGTGTTTATCCATCAAACCGGAAGTAGAGCGGGTAGAAAAAAAGATGGGAAGAGGAAAGGGGATTACTGGTGGTAGGTCTCTCATATGTGAGAGGCTTCCTGGGTGGGTACCACCGCAATGTCTATTTCTCCCGTCAAACAGCAGTTTAAATGCACTGTTGTGTTTCGGATTGAAGGACATTGTAGCCAGAGTAACTACAGGACATATTGAGACTTAACATCTTATGTCTCAAGATGGCGAGCGTAGTGGGATGCCAAGCATTGCTTTGTATTTCAAGGTATTGTTTGGTTTTGCTACTGTTCATGATCGGTCGCATCACTTACCATCAGGCGAATGGTTTGTTCGTCTCGCCATACACTGCAATAAAAAAAGGGGATATTGGGCCTCCGGCAATCTCACTTGCCGAACGAAATCCTGTGAGACAGTGGTACCAACCTGGACGAGACTACTCATTGGGTCATGAGTGACAACATTATGGCGCTCTCACTCATGAATTCATCAATTTCTAAAAAACGGGACTCGCCTGGGAGTGGTGTAGTTGTACAACGGTAGGAACCATTACAACGCTGACGTCTCGGGTTTGAATCCTGGGTCAGACAGAGATATTGGATGTGTGTCCGATATGGCGATAGGCGAGCCTATCACATCGTGGGAAGGAACATACAAGGCGATACGTGGGTGTCCTGGTACCACCTCTGCCTACGCCTTCTGGGAATATAGGCTTGATGTGTGTATTTATGTATTTAACACATTTAATAAATTATTAATAATTTCAGAATTAAACCGCTGCTTTATAATTAAACCCTGATTTCATCTGAACTTAAGAAAGTTAAACATATTCTATTGCCTAAGAATGGTAGATGCCAAATACCTAAATACAACAATACATTTGTAGTTTTATTTAACCTCTGTCACCGTGACCTTTGTGTAACCGTGGGGGAAGCCTATGACCAGTAGTGGAGTTCCTGTGGCTGAAACGAACGAAATCAGATTCCAAATTCAAAGGTTAAAATAAAAAAAATAAGTATTTTTGGAACAATAAAGTTATCACAATGCAACTGATAGTATGGGTGAGATATCTAAAACTAATCCTGTGGTTAAATCAAATCAAAATATTCTATATTCAAATAGTCGTTCACAAGATGTTTTGAATTATTAATTTCTGCTACCGCCGCTTCGGAACGTGTCGTAGCTGTGAACAAGAAACCAAGCGACAAATTCCCTTAGCAACACGAACTGTCTTCTTTAATTTTTTTTAAGTCTTATAATTCTAGAAGACTATTCCTCATCTGTTGAAATAATGATGCCTAATTGTATCCAGATTTACAGAACCCAAAACACGACACACGTGACTCAATATGAAGAGCTCTTTAACCGCTGTGCACGATTGCTATCCAGATAAGAACATCTTACCAATAAGACACTTCAATTAATAATAAATACATCCAACAGTCGCATACATTGTCCTGACCCCACATTAAGATCGAGTCTTGTGTCGTAGGTATCAGGAACTATGAGAGACCTCGGTCTCACAAACACCCAGACCCTACTCGATCCCTGATAGTAAGCAAAGCCTCTTGTTTGATAGCCCAGCGTCTAATCAGCTCAATTTATTTAACTGTGCTGTGGAGACTGACATTATGAATGAGAAATGAAAAATACTATTTATGTAAAGTCCGCCAACCTGCAATAGGCCAGGGTGGTGGACTATACGACATTCTCAATCGTACTCTCAATTGTAGAGGAGGCCCTTGCCCTGCAGCGAGATGTATATGGGTTGAAATGGATAAAGAAAATTACTTCACGAAAACAATGAGACAAAATGATAAATATCTTAGAAATAAACAAATCTTCGATATGTACTAAGATACATTAGATCGCGCTAAAACAGTTAAAATTTTACTTTAATTACCTAGCCTTTTTTTTTTAAGTAGACAACTTTCCATCACTTCTCAGTAAAAGTACTAGGGCAACATAATGTGGAAGGAGGTAAAAGTAATAGAATGAGAAAGCACAACACACTACACATTGGAATGAGCGAGACAGACTGTCGGGTTCTGATTGGTCAGTACCCATACTACCGCATTTATAGAATGAAAAGGCGCTATTCACTAAGCATGGGTGCGAGTGAGATGGAATATTAGTTTATTGATCTAGTTCTTATTGGTCGTCACATCATGCTTTCATTGGTCCAAGTTTTTACGTACTATAAATTAATATTCATTTGGTATATAAATTATTATTTATTTATAACTATTTAGACCAGTGACAACAAGGCAAAAATGACTGAGCTGAAGGGTAATGGCCAATGAAAACGCAATAGTCCATCTCGCTCACTCCAATGTGTATTGTATAGCGCCTTCTCTTTTTCATGAGCTTAGATTTACCTCCTTTGATATTATGTCGCCCTAGTACTTTTACTAATAGTTGTCGTTTTACTTAATGTCGTCGTTTTTTTAGCCTTTTTTCCTAAATCATGTTTATTAATGTTTTAACGTTGGAAATTTAGAAATAATTCTATTTTTTGGATATTATCCTTAATCTTTTGAATTATATTGTTTACAGCCACTTTTTTTATGCCTGAATGTATTTTATGGACGGCGCAATTTCTTCAACATACGATCGATATGTGCATTATCTCAACTGTGGATGGATCCAATATATTATAATCTTTGACATTGTGCATTCCATTGCTACAGGATTTCTATGGTATGTAAAGTCCACCAACCCGCACTATGCCAGCGTGGTAGACTATTATGGCCTAACCACTCTCAATCGTACTCTCGATTGTAGAGGAGGCCTGTGCCCGCCAGTGGGACGTATATGGGCTGGTATGTAAATAAGTTTGATTGTCAAATAAAACAAAACATCATAAAAATACAAAATATTTATTGACAAAAAAACACTTATAACGACTTTTTATTCGAATCCAGAATCAATGGTTTATTTCTATTGTATCTGAAAATAAGTAGAGAGGACATCAGGAACAAAATGTAACAAATTGCGGTACTGTACCGCTGTCTGTCCTTGTCACACCTAAAGTAAAGTATGCTCCATCTCACTTTGGCTTCCTTGTGGCTGATCTTTTCTCTCTGTCACTCGTACGTTGCACTATGTTTCCTCACCCTCGGCTTTCCCACGTAGATGATTTTCTATCTCTCACTACTAGGCTACATTATGTTCTCTCTCCCTCTTTCGTATAGCTGATACGCATAAATTTTGTTCAAGATGTCCGCTCTATAATTGCTCAGTGGTACATTCAAAAGATGTACCTAACTATTGTGTCATTTTCAGAAAAATGCATTTAAATGACTTTCGCACTAAAAAGCGCATGTTATACCCAAAATGGTGATTTTTGCATTTATTTATGTTATAACCATAAAAATTGGGGAAATGCTTTATTTTTAACAATTTTGCTTTGGGCCTAAGCCCGGCCTCACACATCCGGAATATTTAAGCTATCTCAATACATATTATTAATTCAGAAAACGCGAAACACCATATCTAATTTTTTCAGATTATAAATTTCTCAGACTCCGAATGCATCCAAAACGCTGGGCCAGGCTGACTAAAAGCTGGATTCCTGAGAATGGTCGAAGAAAACGCGGAAGACCAAAGATGCGGTGGAAAGACGAGTTGGATATATTCAAACCAAAATGGCATATAGTGGATGTCAGATTTTACGCCAGTGAGGAGGTAATAAAATTCATGTCAGAACACTGGGTCCGATTTCAATACTCCAATTCGTAACAATGACTTTTTAAAGTTTGTTACAGACGTGATTTGTGAACAGTGAACCCTCACACACTTTTTTATTTTAATTATCGACATATAAAGAATTAATTGTGCTTATAAATTTTATCAACAAGATAATTAATAAATTTTGTCAATCTGGAGCCAGCCCAGGGGGGGGGGGGTTTATGACCCCCATGACCTCCTGGATCCGCCCTTGGCCGAGGACAGGGTCAAGTGAAGTGACAAAGGGGAGGCCTTTGCCCAGCAGTGGGATACAGTATTGACTATAGAAAAGAATTAGGTCGGGGTCTAGTTTATTATAGCACGATTTGAGGGGTAAAAATTATTAGAGGTGGTAGGGATTGGGTCCCAGATTATATGTTTATCACTCTTATTAAAAGATAATGCATAGTTTTCGAAAAATTAATTATAATAGTTACTAACCTCAAATCACATATTAGGCAAAACGGAACGTTATTATGAGCGATTGACAAACAAATCGTTAGTAATATTTCAAATAAATAGTCTATGGTGTAAAATGTCGAGAGAAATCGGTGAAATGGAACGTAAAAACTACGCGTTTCAGTCATGTGTCAGTGTCAACAAAAAAAGGAATGTTTTGTTGATGTTTTTGTTGTTTTTCGGTGGAGTTGTCGCATGCGATAGACCCATAAATTACGAAGATTGAATTGATTTTGCTTAGGTTTTGTTGTTTTATAACGTCCTAGATGTTCAGAAGGAAGTTAGTGTACCCACTTTATGGACCAGTTAGGTCGACTGTATCCCAAAACCGACACGGGCCACCCCGACTTCACGTAGACTTTTGGATACCACCCCTAGAGTGTATATAAAAAGCCGGAGGCGCGGAGGGAGAGCAGCCCCCGCCCGCTGTAACGAAGGATAGGTAACCGTGCGAGCCGTAGCGGCTGAGGCTGGTCGCCGGAGGCGACCAGTAAGCCGAAGCTGCGGAGGCGAGCTTGGGTACCTATCCTTTGTTACGCAAGGGCGAAGGGGCTGTACTTCCCGCAGCGCCGGAGACGTTGCAGAAGCAACTTTTGTTTTGACATTTTGAGGTTAGGTTACTTTAATTAGGTTCTCAGAATCATGCCTTATCTTTTCATGGGAGTGGTACCAGGGGACAGGGTACACCCTCCCCCTCCTCCCCCCTACCCCCCAACCCCCATTTCGTGCTATAATATTCTAAACCTGACCCAAGAATTATACTGACGAGCGTTCTGAATGAATTCAGATAGCTATTCCGGCTGCGTGCGGCCGGGCTAACAGTAGGCGAATTTAAGCACTAAACAAACGATTTAGGTCCTTATTAATAGACAATTTTAAAACCCTATTTTAGATATCGAATATTTTGTCTTTCACTCATACTGAATTTTTTTATTGCCTCGAGTGGCGAGACGAGCATGCCGTTCGCCTGATGGTAAGCGATTCGACCGCTCATGAACAGTAGCAAAACCAAACAACACCTGGAATTACAAAGCAATGCTTGGCATTCCACTGCGCTCGCCATCCTGAGACATAAGATGTAAAGTCTCAATATGTCCAGTAGTTACTCTGGCTACAATGTCCTTCAATTCGAAACACAACAGTGCTTTTAAACTGCTATTTGACGGGAGAAATAGACATTGCGGTGGTACCCACCCAGATGGCCTCTTACATGAGAGACCTATGAAACTTGTTGGAAAGGGATAAAACATACGAACACACGATACCTAAAACAGGTTTTAAAAATGTACCTATTTATAAGGCCTTTAGTCTTAACATCCAATAATTTGACAAAGAGTTTAATTATAATTGAACACATGCGAAATCATCTCAATTTGTGACGGAATTACCGATAAAAACAGAAAGATCAAATATTTTCATTTTTATATTATAACAAAATTAAATTAATTCCCTGACACGTTCAACTTCGAAATGCGAGAAAATTCGAAAATTTCGCCAATAAATACATTAACCTTTTTTATATTAGCGACATATGAACTGTAAAGCTGAAATCATACTATACTCCGTGTTACGCATAAATACTAGAGAAACGCGTCTTAGACCGATCTGAACAATGGATTTATTGTTATGTGCACACTGTCAGTCTCTTAAGTCTTGACCTTGCATGTTCCATTGACCTGATTGGCCAGTTAGCTCTAGTATCTATGGCCGCTTCTTTACTCTATGCGTAAGACGTACGTACATTAAGGTGAAATCACACTATATTTGTATTTGTATTTCGTCTTACGCATAGAGTAAAGAGCGGTAAGTAAGCGGCCAACTGATCAATCAGGACAACGAAACATACAAGGTTCTTTCTATGTAGTCTGTGGTCACGTCTTAAGCGTATGACCTATAATGTGCACACAACAAAAGAATCCATTGTTCAGATCGCTCTAAGACGCGTTGCTCTAGTATTTATGGCCGCTTCTTTACTCTATGTGTAAGACGAAATACTATAGTGTTATTTCACCTTTAGTTTGTTTTCAGTTTAACGCAGAAATTATTGGCAGAGGTATGTGGTTAGAACACGATAATCTATGGTGGTTATATCATAATCTATTGCGGTTGTATCACGCTATACTCGTTGCGAGACACTCTCATCTTGTAAACAGGGCTTAAGAAAGATATAAAAATCACAAATAACTTCCATCAGCCCTCTAAACTTTCGGATGAAGAGTTCTGTGTCGGCATTAGTATATTATTCATCTGATATTTTCCTATATCCCCTTTTGTCGCTAACACTAGCCTCCCATTTCTTCGCGACGGTGCAGTAAAGTTGCATGGCAGCGCGGGCGTCTTCTACAGAACTGTGCTCGCCATGTTGAATGTCAATACCTAGAATTTCTTTTGCTAGTCTTTTTAAAGATGGTGTACTGCCCTTTGTTACCTGAAAATAAAAAAATATATAATAAAATACACCTAACTAAAAAATTAAAAAATTGTAACATACACAGTCCTGACCCCCCACTGAGATAGCTTTATGGTCTGACAACACTAAGACCAGAGACAAATAATTTCTATAACATATCTCTTTTATTTTAAACTCATTTTTACTGCCATAAATGGCGAGATAAACATGCCATTCCCCTGTAAGTGATGCAACTGCTCATGGACAGTGGTAAAACCAAACTACACCAAAATTACAAAGCATTCCTGACATCCCACAGCACTTGCCATCCTGAGACATAAGATAATATGTCCAGTAGCTAATCTGGCTACAATGTTCCTCAAATTAATTTTCAATATTGAAAACACAACATAGTATAAAACAAAGTCGCTTCCTCTGTCCCTATGTCCCTTTGTATGCTTAAATCTTTAAAACTACGCAACGGATTTTGATGCGGTTTTTTAATCAGATAGTGATTCAAGAGGAAGGTTTATATGTAGAATACGTACATATTATTGTACAGAAATCTATATGTACCTAGGCGAAGCTGAACCGGGCCACTAGTTAAATAATAATTCACAGAGCTGCATTAACACGTTAAACGCCGAGCAAAAAATGGCAGTTAGTCATTTGGGCCACGGGGGTCACCGGTGACCGATTACATGTTTCCTTAAGAAAATATCACGAAAAATTGTTTTAATCAAATTAAATATGCAAATTTAGTAATTTTTTATTGTTTTGTGTTGATATTAACTTTAGCGAAAAATGATGGAATTGATGATTTCCACTTGGCCCGAACGGGTCTGCTTGAATCGCCCACCGGTGGGCCGCGTGGCGTTCAACGTGTTAATAAAGTCTGGCATATAATCAAGCCTCTGTCATTAGAGGGTAGGCAGAGGATTAATAAGTACCATTTATAGTCTATTGTTAATTGATGCAAAGCGAATTACTAGAGGCAAAGACTGACAAAGGAGCTTAAATACCATAAATGCTACCACTAGCTGTTTAATAACATATATTTATTTTTTCCAAATTTATTTTTTAATTTGGACTATGAAGTTCAACAGTCATGGATCATTCCTGAAGAATAAATAGAATTATAATTTTCAGTAATAACTTGCTTAAGCAATAATTTTCTTTTAAATAATTCTATGATGTAATATTAAGACTTCTTAATTATGTATTTGTTGAGTTTGATATTATGTTTACTAATTTATTATTTTATTTAATTACATTTAAGTGGTATAGAAACTATAAACTTTGAAGAAATATGTTTAGCTGTGGACTCCTTAGAGACACTAAAAAAATAATTATCAATTTAATTGAAATTTTATAAATATAATTACCTTCCTAAATGGTTTGTATCTAGATGTGTCTCTGATATTCCTCTTTGGATGAGACAGAAAGAGTACACTCAAATCATTTTTCAAAGAGTGTCCGACCAATATACGGCCTTTTATTAATTCTGAAACCTCTTTCTGAACAACAGTAAATTCTTCACCATTAATTATATCCTCTTTTCTAATTCCACTCACTTCTGTTCTGTAATCTTTGACCTCTTCCCGCGCTTTTACAAACTTATCATAGACACAGTCCCCGAATTTATTGACTATGGAAACTCTGGCCAGCATATGATCAGAGCCATCATATCCCACACCAACCATCTCACAGTCCATTGCTAAGAATTTAGTAATTTTATTTTTACTACTTGGCACATCACTATTTTTATTTTTTATTTCACGAGGTTCTAAATTCAAAGTTTTCAAATCGGTGTCCACTGTCGATGACATTTTGCGGTATAGGGATTTTTTCTTTCTGGCGCGGCGGAATTCGCCGGTAAAGTGGTTTTGTTGCGGGGGCTTTTCTTCCTTTTTATCCGATATTAGATTACTCGTTAGAAAAGTTTGCCAGTTCGCGTCGATAACCCCACGGTTTGCCACAGTTTGCTTTGGTCCGTCTTGATTCCGTTTACGTTTCTTGGACGACTCTGTCATGTTTACATCGAGCATGTAGAACAGGAATATTTTTGTGTACAATATTAATCGCTCTACTATTGTATATAACGTGTCTCCGAGATTTAATAGAAAACAAATAACAATACTGACAAAACCATTTGCCATATTTGACAGCACCACATGGATGCCATAGACATTTTGTCTTTTTTTTATAGCTGTCATATTATAGCATATATCAGCAGTGCTATTTGCTATGTGATATGTAAACGTTATTTTACTCATTTTACTATATTTATTTTCTGCGTTCTCTATCTTTAGCCACCGGATGTCCACTGCTTATCATAGGCCTCTCTAAAGCATTATTACAGTGATCCGTTGTACATTGAACCTTTTATTGTTATTTTTACAATATTTCTACTGTATTGCAATTTTAACTGCCCAGAATAAGTTAGTTGATGGATGGTGATTGGTGGCATGGAAGGAATATACGATTTATATATGAGGTTCAAGTTTTCAATCAACTGGCAAACAAAATAATTTATACTGTCATGGCCTGACTGACAGACCAATTATTGTTGTTTTCGCTTATCCATACAGTTCTTCGGGTGTTCTTTAATATTTTTGTGACTCACTCAAAGGTAGTCATTAGTCACAGGAAGTCCATCACCAGGCGGCCGAAAATAGTTTATATGATTGTCTGTCCCTCTAGTAGGCCAATTTTAACGCCTCGCATAAAAGAAAGAAACCCTTACATGAGTTAGTATGGAAAGTTTACCTTAATTGTGTTTACTAGCTAAACAAATACGAATATTCTTCATCAACAGGGCAGGATTCACCAAACTAATAAACCATGGGCTGGTGAAATTTCAAAATGTTTTGAATACTTGAAGAAAACTAGTATTTAATACTATAATTAGTTTGTTACGCCTATTTATGGCGCAATGAATTAAGATAGGACATGAGACTTCCACCATATCGTAGTATATAGTGTAAATATCAGTCGATCCAGAGCTGATTTAAAAAAAAAATGTGTTTTTTTATTATACTGTTCCGGAAACAAGAAAACAGATCACTAGATGGTAAATGGTCAATGCCGCCAAAGTACATCTACATCACTTGAAATCAGGAAGGAAAAAGAATTGGAAGAGGAAAATGGTATTTGAAGCTGTCACATGACATCGATTTCCTGTGAGGCAAGGGAAATGTCCCGGACGAGCTTGCCCATTTATGCTAAGTGATGACTGACAATAGCGCGGCTCTACGACTTTTAAACCTTAAAGTAATTTAAAACCGTGTCAGGTCATAATATTTTCTTATGCAAGAATTAATTTCAACATTTGATTATTATCATTAACATAAAAATGTAATTAACTAAATGTGTCTAAATTACTAATGTAACTGGTTTTAAAGAATGTAGATTAGCAATTGATTTTACTTGCGTCAGATTTAATGACTACAAATTACAAATATATCGTGCAGTTTTAGAATTTTCTGAATACCTATAGTTTATTCTAATAAAATGAATAAATAAAAATATATATCGAGTAATAAATGCTATTTTACTAAATAACGTTTTTATTTAATAGCTGCAAGTTATTGTCTATGATGAATATAGGTTCAAATATAACAATAATTTACACAAATAAACTTTATTAAAATATAAAATATTATTCTATTTACATGGTGTATGTTTTAAATTAATATAATTATTACGCAATTGTTAACTTAATTGAAAATGCTATATTTCTACACGCACCGTAGATCGGTCAGAAACTTGATACATATAACACAACATTTATTATAATATTTAAAATATTTTTATAAACGATTGTAAATGTAGCTGCGTTCATATTAATTTATTTAGGGAGAATTTCTATAAAATAATTATTATAATATTATTTTCTTCGTAAAACGATACTTAATAATTCCAATAAGATTTTTCATCCCTAGTTTCAGAACGCACTTCCAACAAGTCAAGGACATTATCAGACATTTGTACTCTATCCATTGCGTATTCTTCGGACCACGTCCAATCAATATTTAATTTAAAACCCGCAATGGACAATAAACTTCACAGCTGAATTCAACTCAAAATGTAAACAAAAAATGTCAGTCTTCACCGACGTGTTTAGTTTCTTAAGTGGAGGGGAATATAATGTTATTATGCGCCCGCCAGTTTACACTTTCTAATCGCCGCGTACGGACATACGTTCAAAATGTCTTACGAGAACCTTTTCGATCGGTTATCGGCGCACGGCCAGGAACACTTGCTAAAATTCTGGCCTGAACTAAGTGAAAAAGAGCGGGAATCTCTAGTTTCCGAATTGGAAAAATTGGATTTCGGCGAAGTGAACCAGACATTCCAGCGCGCAGTGGAATCATCCAAAATAATTTTGGAAAAAACTGATGATGATTTGAAGCCAATTCCTCAAACGCATTACGAAGCTGTCCCGGCATTGAGCCGAGACAAAATTGAAGAGTATGAAAGTATTGGATTAAAGGAGATTTCTGATGGGAAAGTTGGTGTATTACTCCTTGCTGGAGGGCAAGCGACTAGGCTTGGTTTCGGTCACCCTAAAGGTATGTTCAATGTTGGCCTGCCCTCAAAGAAAACTTTGTTCCAAATCCAAGCAGAACGGATTGTAAGGGTACAACAAATGGCTGCTGAAAAATACGGCAAAGATGGCAAGATTACATGGTATATTATGACCTCACAACACACTAAAGGACCTACCGCTGATTACTTCAAATCCCATTCATACTTCGGTCTCAACGAAAATGATATTGTATTCTTCGAACAAGGAACACTACCATGCTTTGATTTTGAAGGAAAAGTTTTCTTGGATGAGAAAAACCATTTATCTTCAGCCCCAGATGGCAATGGAGGACTGTACCGGGCTTTGAAGGTCCAGGGAATCCTTGATGACATCTCGAAACGTGGAGTAGAACACTTGCATGCCCATTCAGTGGACAATATTCTGATCAAAGTTGCTGACCCTGTGTTTATCGGCTACTGTAAGACAAAAGATGCCGATTGTGCTGCTAAAGTTGTGGCCAAAGTTGCCCCGAGTGAAGCTGTTGGTGTTGTTTGCAGGGTAAACGGACACTACAAGGTCGTAGAGTACTCAGAATTGACCGATGAGGCCGCTGAAAGACGGAATCCGGACGGACGTTTAACATTCTCAGCTGGCAACATCTGTAATCATTACTTCTCAGCTGAATTTTTAAGAAAAATATGCAACTTTGAATCTAAACTGAAGTTGCATGTTGCTAAAAAGAAGATTCCTTACGTAGATGAGAACGGAATCCGTCAGAAACCAACAGAACCCAATGGTATTAAGATGGAGAAATTCATATTTGATGTATTCGAATTTGCTGAGAACTTTATATGCTTGGAAGTGGCTAGAGATGTTGAATTCTCTGCTTTAAAGAATGCTGATTCCGCTAAAAAAGATTGTCCATCAACTGCCAAGGAGGACTTGCTTAGACTCCATAGGAAATACATCAGAGAAGCCGGTGGTATTATTGAGGATAACATTGACGTTGAGATCTCGCCGTTGCTGTCATACAGTGGAGAAAATATTGAAGAATTGGTTAAAGATGAAGTGTTCACAATATCTCCATTCCATCTGAAGAGTATGCAGGAAGCTTCAACAAACGGAGTTAATGGTAATCATTAATAAATTATTGATACAAAAGTTACTTAAATATAACTATGACAGGGCTAAAAAAACAAATAGGGTTAAAATGGGGATTTGTTGGATGATTTTGTTTGGTTGTATCAATGATACATTTTTTATAAAATATATATATTCCCCTTTTATGGAAAATCCGTTTGCCCTAAAAACTGCCTTTAGCATCTTTAAGTAATAACTTTTATACATCAAAATATTCATGTATTTGTACTCAATTTTAGCTATGCTATCAGAGTAGTATATAAAATTAATATATTGTCCCAAAAAGGATTTATATAAAGTGAATGCGCGACGAAAAATTCTTAGCCAAAATTGCTAGTTGGAATGTATTGGCATTTTAATTTTTGCGATTTTTAGTCGTTTTATAAACGTATGAGATTGAATGAGGGACTTTTTATGCATGCAATAGGTAAATTGTATGTTAATACAGAAAATATACACGCAAAAATACTAAAAACTAGAAGCGTCAGAAAAATAAAAGACTTTTTTGCAAGAAATCTCAATGTGTATATACTTTTGTGAAAATGCTTGATCTATCTTATTTTAAAGTGCGCGTTAATGACCTTGACGCCTTTTATAATTTTACATGAATAGTGTATTTCAATATCTACATAATTGTGTCAAAAAATAACTGTTTATATTTGGTACACTCATAAATAAAGCCCCTTGTTCAGTCTTAAGCTCTGTATTAGTATGTAAATATTTTATTTTAAAGTCAGTTATTAAAAACTAAATATACTGAAATTCATAAAAAAAAGTCTGTAATCCCACTTCTTGAATAGATATCGTATTTTTTTGTCGTTGCCACTTAACAATACTGGCTTTTATTGACATGCGTATTATATCTAGTAGTATTTTTTTTATTTTTATATATCTCGATATGTCAATATGTATTTAGAATAAAAACCCTTTTTTCACAATCTATTAACGATTATATAAATCATTTCACGATCTTGAGCAAAAATTAGCTGAAAGCTGAATTGACAGTATATTTAATTTTTAATAAATAAAAATCATATCATCACAATTTATTTAGATTTAAAAATTTTCCATGTATATAAGAGATCTCATATAAGCATTTTATTTTTAAGTACTTGCGATTTTTATCCGCGTTACAAAAAGTCGCATATTATTTAGCTTCCTTGCAGCTTTTAAATTTAAAAGTATTTTAATACTGGCATCTTGTATCAATTATGGCAAAAAAATCTTTTAACAAGTTATGTTTAAGTTTGTATTCATAACTTTTTTGTAGAAACTCGATAGACAATAAGACAATTTAGTATTATTGAGACGAGATGTTAAAAATAAAATACTTTAGAATTGATAAAAGTAGTCAAAATAAAAACAGTTAATAATAAAAATAATCTTAAATTAATTTTCCATCCACAATTCTTCGATACGCCTATCAAATGCAAAATTGTAAATAAATGTATATTTTACTTTAGGTAAAATTAGATATTATATTAGTATAGTATGCGCTGCGATTTTTAAACGCAGGCGGCGACAAAAAGTCGTAAAACTCGCGCATTCAATGTATCTCTTTCTCTCTTGGTATTATGCTATTTCTATCTCGCTTTAACTGAACAGGTGTATAAGCTACATTAGTTCTAGAATATTCTAAATATCAGCCAATATATGTTATATTCTATACATATGAATGAATAATTATTTTTATTATTTTATAGTCATCTTGATTTTTCTGCGCGAGTTTTTAAGAATATTCCAAAATTAAATAATGTAAATAAGATTTGTATTAATGATTGTATCGGGAAAATGTATGCAATAATTATATTTATAATTGGTTGTGTTGAACACAGATTTTTTAGGTATTGTTGAGTAGTTATCGCGGACATTGTGCTATTTTTTGTTTACTGAGCTTAATAGTATTCTATATTTATGTGTTATTTATTTAAGTTATAAAATTCGATAAATTCGCAATTAAAATAATAATAAGATTTTTTGTATGTATTAGCAACAACAAAAATATTAATTACCACACAATATTTTAATTTTTAAAATTTTTAAGCCTATTCACCCTATTTATTTTCTGCTATTTCAACTTTCTCCTAAAATATTCTTCACTAATTGACTTATTTGCCACACCAATCTAAAAATTTTCGCTCCAAAATATTTTTGTAAATCTTTTTTTTTTTCAAAAATTTCTTTCTTTTCTGTGCTACGCCAATTTTTCAAAATTACTAGTCAAAACTCTTAAAGCACAGATATTGTTCGTGATCTACTTCGCTATGAAATACCTCAATTTTAACCATTTTATTTTATGCTTAAACATCACATATACTGCCTTTAAGACTTAGAGAATGGACTGTGCATATAATAAGAAACTAGATTTTGATTGCGTGGTATTATTTTTTTATTATTTAATACACCCAACAGCCACATACATAGTACAGAGCCCGCACTAAAAAATAATCTTATGTTGTGCATCAGAAATTACAAAAGATTTTTAGGTACACAAATATTTGTTTCGGTGCGAGGATCGAATCCGTGGCCTCTCGTTTCACACTCAACTGCGCCACTTAAATTATCTTTGTCTAAACTGTGGAAAATATGGATCAGTCCATGATCTAAGCATTTTAATTACATAATTATCTAATATATTATTTTATAGCAGTATTTTCAATATTATTTGATACAAAGGCATTTTATTAGACATCATAAAACCTTGGCTTTAAATGTTTTGTCCTTGGATAAACTAGGCTTTTTTAAAGCCAAGGAATATTTTGTGACCGAAAAACGGAGTGATTAGGAACCAAAGTATCCACGTGGATAATTTACAAAATAAAATATTTGTAATTGGAAATAGAACATGTTTTTATTCAAAATGCAGTACGACGGATTGTTGCGAATAATCAAATAAGAAATTTAATCACAAAAAAATATGATCAGTTGTGTTCCTATTCAACTCGGTTTTCATATTAACTATGTTATAAGGTACCTACTCAATATCTTGTGTTTGACTCTTACAAATGTCTATAAAATGCTTTTGTATCAACTTTTAATAGATTATAATTATGTTAACAAGAAAAATGACAATAAAATTTCTATCATTAAATAATGGTCGGACCAACCATTGGATGGTTGAAGGATTGTGTAACACCACAAGAATGTCGGTAGAAATTCGAATTTCGACCGTTAAAATCTTTAAAATGTACTCTCTATTTTAATTTGTCATTGATCTTGGCAGAAGATACATTTTTATTGCAACATGATGATTTTTAGTACATCTAGTAGCATTTTGACAAACATGCAATTACGTCCATTTTCATGAGAATAATTTTAAAACCGATTTTAGTTACAAATGTTTTATCTTATTCACTCAAACTGAATATAAAGGTTCGAGGCATTTGATAGGTAAAACTGTATTTACACTGAATAAGTATAGCCTTTGTATTGTATCTCAAACTATAAGACACTGCAATTAAACAAATCTTCAAGACATTATTCGTATACGAATAACTAGAGATAGATAGACAGACGCCCTCTTACAGTTCAAATAAGCGACATATTATTTCCCGTAATAACTGCGTGTAAACTCAATATAACTGTCGTTCTTTATAATGCTTTTTCCGTCCTTATATCCAATCCTGTCCCGTCCCATTCTGTCCCATGACTATAACACACAAACTTGTACTCCTGCCATGGGACAGAGACAGAAAACTGTTGCAAACTCAAAGGATTGGAGGGGATGGCCCAATCCTTTGAGTTTGAAACAGTAGGTAATATATTTTAATTACTTGCTTATTCCAAGAGAATACTACATGTTTTCTTGGTATTGAGTAGCCTATGTGTTAATTCAATTTTTCAGCGACCTGAATACCAACTTGCATCAAAATTGGTACAGCTGTTTGAGCGTGAAGAAGTAACAAAAACATTATATTTCGCCTTTGTAAAATTAACTAGGATAGTAGGATGCAAAATGAATCGTATTTCTGTTCATTAAAGTTTATTGTAGAATGTAATAATTTCATACAAGTCTATTAAAAATGGCGTCATTTGTCAGTTGTCAAAATGCCTCTAGATTAATCTATGTTATGTCGCTTTGCGTATTATTTTGTACTTAATGTGTTTATGTATGTTCCTGAGAATAAATGATTATTTTTAATATTTCGTTATTTTTTTTTGTATATTCATAGATTGTTTTATATACAGATCATAAATAATAAATATAAATAATAACACCCAACAGTCACATACATAGTCCAGACCCCACACCAAGATCGAGTCTTGTGTCGTGTATCAGAAACTACGAGAGACTTTTCGGTCTCACAAACACCCAGACCCTAAAGAAATATTTGTGGGCCGCACAAACATTTCTCTCGGTGCGGGGATCGAACCCGCAGCCTCTCGTTTCACAGGCGGCGTCTAACCGACTGCGCCACAGAGGCTGTAAACGATATGTTCCATATTGAAATGAAATCGTTTGAAATAAAGTGCGTGGCGGCCTGTTGGTAAACTAGACGCGACTGCCAACATGTTCACGGTGGTCGCGGGTTCGAATCCCAGGGCACACCTCTGACTTTTCGGAGTCATGTGTGTATTGATAGTCAATCACCACGCACTAAAACGGTGAAGGAAAACATCGTGAAGAAACCTGCATACCATAGCGATTTATAAAAAAATTCTATAGTATGTATGTCCGCCAACCCGCATTAGGCCAGCGTGGTGGACTATATGGCCTAACCACTCTCAATCGTACTCCCGATTGTAGAGGAGGCCTGTGCCCTGCAGTGGGACGTATATGGGCTGATACGACGATTTGGAACTTCCACACATTCCAATTTTTGGTGACTTCCAATTTAAACACGTACAAGTTTTTCTGCTCTCCTATTGGCTGGTATTCGACAGATTGTCCAAAATACACGAAATATTTGAAAAAAGCAAAACAAAATAAATGTTTACGGCTATTAAATTCGATTAAAATTCGTTTTATACGGATAATGAATATTTACTTGTAAGTAATTTCTTTTACTGCGAATTTAAATCAATTTGTTATACATACATACATACATACTCACGCCTTTTTCCCAGAAGGGGTAGGCAGAGGTGCTAGTGCACCCACATTTCGCCTTGTATGTTCCGTCCCACGATGTGATAGGTGGCGAGCCTATCGCCATATCGGGCACAAATTCCTGACTCTGGGCTGATAATGAATAGAAAAATCCAATATTGCCCAACTTTGCCCAACCCGGGATTCGAACCCGAGACCTCAGCTTTGTAACCGTACCGTAGTACAACTACGCCACCGAGGCAGTTGTTATACATGTACCTACATAATCGTCACGCCTGTATTCCATAGGGGTAGGCAGAGACTATAGACCGCCACTTTGCTCGATCCTGACATATTATTTACTCTTCATCCACTTTCATCAACCTCTTCATGCATTCTCGTTAATTATGAAGATTTGTTATGAAATAATTAAATTATCACCTATATAGGAGCGCTACCAACATTACGAACAAGAAAATATCTACGTTTTTCAAGACGCGAATGTATGACAGCGCCCCCTCTATATTATAAATATGAAATACTCTAAGATTGAATGTTATTATATTAATGTTATTTGCGTTATCAATTTCTATACACATTATGTAACATTAACCAGCTGTAGAAAATTCCACCATTCTATACGGCACTTAGTATCACCTTAACTACAATATAATTATTATTATACTAGCGGCCCGGTCCAGCTTCGCCCGGGTACAAATAGATTTCTGTGTAATAATATGTACGTATTATACATATAAACCTTCCTCTTGAATCACTCTATCTATTAAAAAAACCGCTTCAAATACCGTTGCGAAGTTTTAAAGATTTAAGCATACAAAGGGACATAGGGACAGAGATAGCGACTTTGTTGAATACTATGTAGTGATACTGTATCAGCCCATATACGTACCACTGCAGGGCACGGGCTTCCTCTAGAATCGACAGTCTACGGGGGTTACTCTATAAAAACGTATACGAACTTCATTATTTATTTATTTTATTAATGTTCGGATGTTCGACGTCCGGAGTAAGATATAAGATTTCCACTTCTGAAAATCAATACTGTTCTCTATACTTATCATTTTCTCCGAACTTAGTGTATGGTTGCAACATACGATGGAGGAATCCAACATTTTGTGGAGTATCTAGGCACATTAGTGAAGTTTTAGGTACGGCGTACGAACATTTAAAGTTCGTATCGTTTTAGAGACCCCTAAAATCTCAATAACATTTGTAATTACTTGTATAATTATGTTCTTTTTTTTTCTTTTCTCTTATCTCTTAATTAAGTATTCATACACCTACTTCTGCTCATCTCTGCATCACCTAAAGGTCGACTGGGAGAAAATGCCACAGGCATTAAGTCCGCCTTGTATACATTTGTATATGAAGCTTAATAAAATAAAAATAAAAATAAAATAAAATCTCTCGGTGGCCGTCACGCGCTTAATGGATGACAGGCGATGTGGACGGGCGAATGGCGCCCATTTAACTCGCCGTGCCACCCGACGCACTGCCAAATATGGCTCCTCCCAGAGAGTAACCCCCTAGGCCAGTGATTGGCATGTAGTTTAACGTGTCCAGATACCAAGAGATTTTTTCTACAAGGCCCAGAAAAAAGCGATTACCAAAGACATTTTCGAATAAAGAGATTTTTGGCCCGGAGTAGAGGAAAATGGTCATAGTATGGTGACCCGCTACTAGTGAAAATGCGAATGTGGAATTCGTGAATAAGGAGCTCTTACTGTATACCTTACCCACTTCCATACATATTAATTTATACTTGATATACAAATTATTTTCATCAAATTAGAATATCGGAGCATAGGACCCCTCAGATATTTTGAGAGATTTTGAGACCAACTAAACGAAGAATAATGAATAAAATTTCCTTGTATTTGCTGGATTTTTCACTACTGCTTCCCTCCTATATATCATAGTCTGATGATATAGCATTCCTCGATATATGACCTATCCAACACAAAAATAATTATTCAATTTGATCTTGTAGTTCTTGAGATTAGAGGTAACAAACTTTATATATAAGTCTAGATATAAAAAAATGAGTCACAAGTCCAAGTATATAATATTACATCACATTACTAAGATTACGTAGTCAAATTTAGTGGGAGGCACTTGTGGAATGAGGAAATATGTACGGGATACCGACATGAATTAGATAAAACGAGTTCCTTCAAATCAGTGGTTCTTATTTAGTCATCACTACATAGAATAAAACAAAGTCGCTTTCTCTGTCCCTATGTCCCTTTGTATGCTTAAATCTTTAAAACTACGCAACGGATTTTGATGTGGTTTTTTTAATAGATAGAGTGATTCAAGAGGAAAGTTTATATGTATAATACTTACATATTATTGTACAGAAATCTATTTGCACCCGTGCGAAGCTGGGCCGGGCCGCTAGTGAAGGATAATTTGACCAAAGGATAAAGATAAAGATAAAGATAAAGATAAAGATAAAGATAAAGATAAAGATAAAGATAAAGATATTTATTTTGTGAAACATGAGTGACAATAAATTTGTACAAGATCTTCAGTTTTTAAAAAAGTAGCTACATGTTTTGCCTTTTAAGGCGTACAAAATGTATATTTAGCGCATAGGCGTATAGATTATGAGAAAAAATAAATGCTAATACAATCTAGTTATTATTGATTACAATTTACAGAAACAAAAACATTTGGTAAAATTATGATTAGATTAAAGGAAACATCGTGATTGTGATTAATTTATGATATTTAAATATTATTTTATACATTATTGTGTTTATAGGGTTAAATTGGTGTCATTTAAAAATTCTGATAAGCTGTAGTAACACCTCTGTAGAAGATTTTTTTTAAGGGCGAATTTGTATTGCGAGGTCGGCAGTTGTTTAATAGTGTTAGGGACTTTATTATAAATGATTGTTTATACATTATTGTGTTTATAGGGTTAAATTGGTGTCATTTAAAAATTCTGATAAGCTGTAGTAACACCTCTGTAGAAGAATTTTTTTAAGGGCGAACTTGTATTGCGAGGTCGGCAGTTGTTTAATAGTGTTAGGGACTTTATTATAAATGATTGTTTATACATTATTGTGTTTATAGGGTTAAATTGGTGTCATTTAAAAATTCTGATAAGCTGTAGTAACACCTCTGTAGAAGATTTTTTTTAAGGGCGAATTTGTATTGCGAGGTCGGCAGTTGTTTAATAGTGTTAGGGACTTTATTATAAATGATTGTTTATACATTATTGTGTTTATAGGGTTAAATTGGTGTCATTTAAAAATTCTGATAAGCTGTAGTAACACCTCTGTAGAAGATTTTTTTTAAGGGCGAATTTGTATTGCGAGGTCGGCAGTTGTTTAATAGTGTTAGGGACTTTATTATAAATGATTGTTTATACATTATTGTGTTTATAGGGTTAAATTGGTGTCATTTAAAAATTCTGATAAGCTGTAGTAACACCTCTGTAGAAGAATTTTTTTAAGGGCGAACTTGTATTGCGAGGTCGGCAGTTGTTTAATAGTGTTAGGGACTTTATTATAAATGATTGTTTATACATTATTGTGTTTATAGGGTTAAATTGGTGTCATTTAAAAATTCTGATAAGCTGTAGTAACACCTCTGTAGAAGATTTTTTTTAAGGGCGAACTTGTATTGCGAGGTCGGCAGTTGTTTAATAGTGTTAGGGACTTTATTATAAATGATTGGTGCCAAACAAAATATACTTTTATGTTTTAATGCTGTGTTTGATTTTATAATACATAATCTATTTTTGTCGCGAAGATTTCTTAACGTGACATCTGATAATTTCATAAATAACTTCGAATTGCTGTGGACGAAACTAGCAACTTCATATATAAAAAGGGAAGGTAGACTTAAAATGTTATGCTTGATAAAATATGATTTGCAGCTTTCAGTTATTTTTAAGCTGAACATAGCTCTAATACACCTCTTCTGTGATTTAAAAATTATCTCTTTATTTGTAGAATTACCCCAAAAAAGTATACCAAATCTTAGGACCGAGCCGACAATACCGTGATAAGCAGTGATAAGTGCATTAATACTGACTATAGGTGCCAGTTTATTCAGGGCATAAGCAGAAGAACAAATTTTTTTGTTGAGTTCTTCTGTGTGCGCTTTCCAATTTAGATTTTTGTCAATTGTGACCCCTAAAAATTTTGTTATATCTACTTTATCGATAGCTGCTCCCTGGTAATTAACATTAATAGACGGTTCTGCTAGACGTTGACTAAAGAACATAATTTTTGTTTTCTCTAAATTAATTTTTAGGTTATTGTTATTCAACCAATTAATTATTGATTTTATGGTATTATTAATCTCATTTTCATAAGTGTTATTATTGGTTGAGTGTATGGTAACTGTACTATCATCAGCGAAAAGGGATATTGGATATTTTGTTATTTTTGGTAGATCATTAATATAAATAATAAACAGCAGTGGGCCTAAAACACTTCCTTGGGGGACACCATATTTAACAATTCTTTCATTAGATGTGTATACTTGTTCTTTTTTTAAATTAAAGTTTATATTAGAGATTTCTGTATATTGCTTGCGATTCTTGAGATATGAGATATAAGGTAGAGAGAGAAGTCTCGTCTCGGCATTCGAACGAGGTAGTTGCGTAACGTTTTTATTAACAAGTATTTAATTGTTTACATCTTATCGTACGAGCCGGCCAGAGGCGAGTACCGTTAGGTTTTTACCTGCGGTCGCCGGCCGCCGGCCGTTTTTTGCTATTATGAATGATAGTGTAATTTATCGAGATACAATAAACAAGGAAAGTTTAAATAGCAAGTCTAATTCCCTTTCTGACTTGGACGACGAAAATAGATTTTTAAGGGACGAACATCACCATGATGAGGAAATGGAGACCGATGAAACTGATAAGGGAGAACAGAAAGCGAAGAAGAGGGAAAGAGAAGAAGATGAATCGGATGAGTGGACTGTAGTAGTTCAAAGAAAAGAGAAGAAACACAAAATAGAAAGAAAACAAGGCAGTAACGAAGTGTATATTTCGTCGAATGAAATAATGCCAAAACAATTCGCGCTGGCTAAATTATTTAAAAACCAAGGTATCACGGATATTGAAAAAGTTAAATATATTAATCCTTTTAAAATCCGGGTGGACGCGGCTAATGCTGAAAGTGTTGAAAAAATAGAAAGCTGTCAGGAATTTATAGACAGAGGTTGGCGTATACAACGGGCTATGGAGGTCAGCTCATGTTATGGGGTCATTAAAGATATTGACGTGGAAATAAAAGAAGAGGAAATTTTGACAAGTATTAAATGTCCTGATCCAGGTAAATTATTATCAGTTAGCCGACTTATGCGCCGGAATACAAACAGTGATGGTTGGATAGCTAGCGCGTCGATTCGATTGTGCTTTGCAGGTTCGTTTCGCCCACCTTTTATTTCTGTGGATGGCCTAAGGATCAGAGTGGACCCCTATATATTCCCAGTATCTCAGTGTTCGCGCTGCTGGAAGTTTGGACATGTGTTGAAAAGATGTCCCTCGGCGAAAACAATATGCCCTAAATGCGGTCAGGACCATCCTAATTGTGACACCACTAGTTTTAAATGTGTGAACTGCGGTGGTCATCATATGGCTTTACTTCGGTCTTGCCCAGTTTATCGCAAGGAGAGAAGATTGAGAGAACTGATGGCGGAGTTCAACTGCACTTATCGACGGGCCCTTACAATGTATGTTCCGAATGGCGAATTTGAGCCTGGTGTTACAAAGAATGAGCATGACACTAATGAAGTTCCATCTCAGGTAAACAGTACCAATACCGGAATCATTAAAGGGCCGTCATATTTAACAGTCGCTTCCAATGTGTCGGTACGTAGTCATCAAAATATCAGCGCTCGTCCGTCTAAGAATCATAGAAGAACAAAGAACGTTAGCCCGGCTGATACAGCAGTATTTTCACCTACGGAGACCCAGAGAGTGAAGGAAGTCGCATCCGAAGAAGATGTAGGAACACAAAACGAAAGAAACGTGAAGTTCAGTGAGCTCGTAAATAGGTTAAAAGAAATCTTGTTTTTGAAGGGAAGCACAATCGAAATGAAAATCCAATCTGCGATGAAACTGTGTGTGGAGTGGTTAATTTTAGTATTAGTGGAAAACATATCTGACTGGCCAGGGTTAAAGTCGTTGCTGGGCTATTTCGGCCCATAATGGATCGAGGCTCATCTCTTGTGAGACTTAACATTATACACTGGAATGCGCAAAGTATCCGTCCTAAGTTAATATCTTTAGAACAATTATTGTGGCAGGAAAAGATTCACATTGCTGCTATTTATGAGACGTGGTTGTCACCTGGCAGTCAACTTAAGGTAAATGGCTATAATATTTATCGAAAAGATAGACAAGATTCTTACGGAGGTGTAGCGATTTTAGTCCACCACTCTGTTAAATCCTGTCTACATAATATAAACTCCTTAAACAATGGCTTAGAAGTTGTGATGATTAAAATTTCTAACTGTGAGCATGTTAAGTATTTTGCATCCATTTATTGTTCGCCATCCGCACATACGCGTAAGAGCGACTGGGATTATTTATTTAAGATTGCTGAAGAAAAAACCCTTATAGTAGGTGACTTTAACGGGCACCATACAAATTGGTCAAAAAAAATAGACGCTCGAGGTTCCCAAATATATGACGCTCTTTTAGAATCCAACTTTGTAAGCCTTAATGATAATAGAGTTCCAACTCGAATTAAATTAGTGAACAATAATCTTCAGCAATCCTCGCCAGATTTAACATTAGCGTCTTCTGATATAGCCCTTAGGTTTAACTGGAGCGCGATGCGTGAAACCTTGGGAAGTGATCACGTAATTTTAAAGATTACCACTTATTTAGAAAAAAGTATTATACTTCCCCTAAAGCGCCGCAATCAAAAAAAAGCCGACTGGGAATCATATTCTAAATTACTCGAAAGGATACTTTGTGATTTTAACATAAATAATTCCGATGACCCCCAGAAACTATACGACGAATTTGTTCATTTCATAAATCTAGCGGCGGACCGTTATATACCATATACTATAGTAGCTCGTGAACCGAATAAAAAATTTACACCCAAACCGTATTGGCATCCTTCTTTATCTAAAGTTATCGCCCAACGTCGTCTAGCGCTGACTAATTTTCGGCGTAACCCCACCCCCTTCAATTTGGCCCACTTACAAACTAAAATTAAGGAAGCGCAGAAATTAATACGACAGGCACGCGATAAATCTTGGCATGATTATTGCAATTCGTTAGACAGTACCACAACTCCAAGTCAAATGTGGCGTAAGTTAAAATGGCTAAAAGGCCGCAACTTTACTCGGGATGCTATTGATACAGATAAGGCTGAGCAACTTCTACGGTCTTTATCTCCAGACTACGTAGTACCATGTGAACCAGATTTTTTCACCCGTAGCACTTGTTTAGATGCTCCTATTACTATGTCAGAATTAAAAAGCTGCATGCGTCATAAAGACACAGCGCCTGGAAGCGACAATATAACATACCTAATGTTATTACATTTACCTGAGAAGGGGAAGTCCATCTTATTAACATTATATAATTTATTTTACTCTCTTAGCTTTGTGCCAATGCAGTGGCGGGATGTGATTATTATCCCAATCCCTAAAGTGAGCCATGACCCCCAATCATCTGGTGCCCTACGCCCAATATCAATGATTTCCTGTGTGTGTAAAATATTTCACTGTATTTTGTTAAGACGTTTAGAGTGGTATATTGAGAAAAATGATCTATTATCTCCCAATACAACTGGTTTCCGAAAGTGCCACTCAACTTCAAACAACCTTACCTGTCTTGTTTCTACAATACAAACTGCCTTTTCTCAAAATAAAATGTGTATTGCCTCCTTTATTGACATCGAAAGCGCATATAATAATGTTGATGTTAAGAATCTTATTCATATTATGCAGCATCTGAGAGTAAGTTCTATTATATGCAAATATCTATGGAATTTCCTTAAAGAAAGATACCTGAGAGTACAGACAAACGATAAGTACAGCCATTACAGAAGCACGTGTAGAGGCCTGGCACAAGGCGATCCTTTGTCGCCTTTACTCTTCAATATAGCCACCATAAATATTTGTAAGAACATTAATAATGTGTTAGTTACTCAGTATGCTGATGATTTTGTATTTTACATCAATTGTGACAATATTGTATACGGAGAACATCAACTTCAACTAGCTTTGAACAATTTAATTAATCTGCTGTCCATTATCGGTCTAGAAATCTCCTCTACAAAAACAAAAATATGTGTATTTAAAAGAGGGTACAGAAGGGAATTTGTAGATATTCGAATTAATGGCGTATCAATAGAAGTTGTGGAACATGTAAAATATTTGGGACTATGGATGGATAGAGCTTTACGTTGGACAAAACACATAAATGAGCTGAACAGCAAAAGTTCAAAGTTAATTAATGTTTTTAGGGTCTTGTCTGGATCTGGTTGGGGGGTTCATCCTAGCATATTGAGACGCGTCTATATATCTTTGATTCGTAGCAGGATAGATTATGCATGTTATTTGTATGGAAATAGTTGTAAGACACGTCTGATCAAGCTAGACAGAATTCAAAACACATGTATGCGTGTCATTGGGGGATTTATTAAAAGCACAGCTATACATGTAATGGAATCCGAACTCCACCTTCCACCGCTACATCTCCGTAGATACTATCTGGCTGGCAAGTTCTGGCTAAAATGTAAATCTTTTTTAGCTAATCCCATCATTAATATGATTGATAATTTATGCCAGTTTACTCAAAATTATTACTGGAATGCCAGAAGCAAACCACTTTTAGTTTTAGCGCACAATCATTTAAATCATATTTCGATTTATTCAAGCCATCGTTTAGAACTATATGCTTTGGATACATGGGTCAGCAATGTGGATCTTTCGTCTTTTTTGGAACCAGAAATTAAAGCTGTAACTAAACCTAAGAACAAATTCCGTCCAAATGAATTAAAACTTATATGTACAAATTTTATAGAAACTATATATTCCGAATTTTATAAGATATATACAGATGCTTCCAAAGAAAATTATAATTATAACGGTTTCGCCTTATATGATCCACAAACAAGGGGAGTATTTAAAGCACGGGTAAATGATGCCATCTCTATTATGGGGCTGGAGCTATTAGCCATCAGCGAGGCGATCTCGTATATTGATTCCTTTGAGGCTGGCAACTATGTCATTCTGACGGATTCCAGAAGTGCCATTCTTCATTTGGCTCGGTGTACCTCGAATATACGAGGTATTCCGACGGCCTACAACATTTTGGATTCGCTCCTCAAAATGAGGAGTAAACACAAAGTGATAAAAATACAATGGGTTCCTTCTCATATTGGAATACCAGGTAATGAGGAAGTAGATCGCCTAGCCAAAGAAGCTGTTACGGATGGTATACCCTCAAGGTATGTGCCCCTATTCAGTGATCTAATTTTCTTAGTCAGAAATAAATGTAAAGATATGTGGCAGGAGTACTTTGATGAAAGATCTTTAACTAAAGGAATATGGTACAAGACGATACAACCTACTGTCATATCTAGGCCGTGGTTCGCTGGATCAACTCTAACAAGATCTGATATTGTAACGGCTTTTCGGCTTCGATCAGGTCACATACCTTCGAACAGTTTTGCTTTTCTTATGAAGAAATCCCTAACTCCAAACTGTACAGAGTGCGATATTTTAGAGGATGCATACCACGTTTTAGTGGAGTGTGTTCGGGTTGAGGCCGAAAGGACGATGCTTACGCAGCAGGGGATACACTTGCAAGAGTTGGGGAAATGTAATATCATCTTAGCACTTCCCCTATCCGAAGAGGCCAAAAAGATATATAAGTTGGTTCATTTAGTCTTTAAGCGTAGATAGTTTGTTATTTGACATTTGATTTGATATGTTCCAATGGGGGTGGCATGGTCATGTTTGACCAAACCCTCTAAATTTTTCATTTAATAAAGATTAAAAAAAAAAAAAAAAAAAAAAAGGTAGAGAGATAAGGAGAATGACTATTTTACTATTAAACTTAGTATCCGTTCGAAGATCTTTGTGCCTCGATGAAACATACTTTTATGTGTAAGGAAAATATATATTTTCAATAAATATAAACACAACGACCCAGGCACGGAGTTCTTGGAGAAATGAACTTACAAGTCCAATGAAAATATGTTTTTCTTCAGCTCTATGAACAAAATGTGAAATGTGATGATAATTACTTATATACATATAAACTCACGCCTTTTTCCCTGAAGGGGTAGGCAGAGGTGCCAGGACACCCACATTTCGCCTAGTATGTTCCGTCCCACGATGTGATAGACGAGCCTATCGCCATATCGGGCACAAATTCCTGACTCTGGGCTGATAATGAATAGAAAATCCCATATCACTTTGCCTCACCCGGGATTCGAACCCGAGAACCCAGCGTTGTGTTCGTACCGTACTGCAACTACGTTAAAGGCGATGTTAATGTGTTTGACATTAAGCTAATGTATAAGCCACTATGGGGCCGTCCATTAATCACGTGATCTTTTATTTAGCATTTTTTGACCCCTCCTTCCCTTTAGTGATATGTGGTGAGATTTCAGACTAACCCTTTCGTGATTTTTATCCAACCCCTCCCCCCATTCAAGCCTCACGAGATTATTGGCGCGCCCCTATGAATAGCAAAAAATAATGAACGTTTTGTTTCCTCATAACATTATTTAACTAATTTCCATTTGCACAATGCACCACATTAGGATTTTTTAATGAATAAGGGGGTATGTAAAAACAAATGACTAAATATGACTTGTTTCTCAACCGCTATCTGAGTTTTAATAGAAATGAAAATAAAATGAAATTAAAATGAACCTGGTACTTCACAGTTCTCAGCTTTAACAGCTAAGCCAACAACGCAATGTAACAACTATTAAGTTATTACATCGTCAAAAATTCAATTTCGCTTATAGTGTTGAAACAGTCAGGTTTTCAACACGCAGTCTCGTGGCAAAGTTGTGAAATACATGTTAAACATTGACAGGCCGCTTACCCGACTGTCCCAGAAAGGAGGTTTTTATTTTATTGCAATGAATGGCGAGACGAGCATGATGTTCGCCTGATGGTAAGCGATACGACCATAAACAGTAGCAAAACCAAACAACACCTTGAATTACAAAGCAATGCTCAATATGTCAATTTATTTCTCTGGCTACTATGTCCTTCAATGCAAAACACAACAGTACATCTAAAGTGCCGTTTTGTAGGAGAAATAGACATTGCGGTGGTCTGCCCATCCAGGCAGCCTCTCACCTATGAGAGACCTACCACCAGTGACGGTATTTTTTTTACTGTATCAGTCCAAATACGTCATGTGCAGTGGTCACTTACCATCAGGTCACCTGTTTATTCGTTTGCCGGTCCTATGCAGTTAAAATAAAACTATTGTAAAGCTTAACCCGCAATGCGTCAATATACTAAGGCAAAAAGTAATTGTTCCGGTTTCAAGGATATTGTTGTTAATGAATAATGATTCCCTTATTCATAGAAAAACTATCAATCACATAAACGTGAATTAGTTAAATTATGTTAAGAGGAGATAAAGTGGTCATTAAGTTTGGTATTCATAATGGTTTTTTTCTACATATTTTAACTAATATCGCCACATATGTAGTGCGGGGTGACCTGTTGGTAAACGGACCTGACGCGACTGCCAAAATGTTCACGGTGGTCGCGGGTTCGAATCCCAGGGCACACCTCTGATTTTTCGGAGTCATGAGGGATTTAATAGTCAATCACCACGCATTAAAACGGTGAAGAAAAATATCGTGAGGGAACCTGTATACCACAAAAAATTATAAGAATTTCTATGGTATGTAACCCGCACTAGCTCAGATTGGTGGACTATATAGCCTAACCACTCTCAATCGTACTTTCGATTGTAGAGGAGGCCCGTGCCCAGCAGTAGGACGTATATGGGCTGATACTAGTACAGACAGAAATTGCCACATAACAAAAATAAATCATTCACTTGACAGTAATATCAAACGTCCAGCAAAGACATCCGCCATTTTTCTGCTTAAAGTTTGCAATAAGGGTCTCGGCCATTTTAAAGTTAATCAGCGTTTAAATAGCTGATTAGTGATTTTTGACGTCTAAAAATAACATTTTTGAGCCAGTTGATGTTAACGGCATTGGAAAATTTTAAGTCCTTATGAATCAGGGGTTTAGAATATAGAATAACATAATGTAATACTTTTCCTTTCTATGTAGGTTCTATCGTTTACACTTTAGACTGCCTATTTATCCTATTCTTAAATCCATGGTTATCTGTAAGACATTACCTTTCGGCGATAAGGCCGCCAATTGTACTTTTTATGTATGTTATTTCTCTTTGTATTTGTTTTCTTTTGTGCAATAAAATGTAAATAATATGAATAACCCCCTTGTTCTTATTATGGAATTTAAAATAACTTAATGTCTGAGTGAGCGCATTGGCATGTAATGCTTAATGAGTAGGTTACATTGCTGTTTATGTGCAATCGGGACGAATAGCATCAGGCGAGTGAACCTGCCCGTCTCGACATTATTTCTGTCGCATTTTTTATGATTTTTTAATTTCCCTGTGACGTTATCACTAAAACTACCACCCGGCTTCGTTTTCGATCGCA
The DNA here is from genome assembly GCA_023078785.2 of Hyles euphorbiae. Lineage (NCBI taxonomy): Eukaryota > Metazoa > Arthropoda > Insecta > Lepidoptera > Sphingidae > Hyles > Hyles euphorbiae. The sequence continues at coordinate 1,118,643 of CM041054.1, read as the reverse complement.
GTCTTGGGATATACCCTGTATATTTAGTATGTACAATAAATAATTAAATTAAAATAAATAAGTAAATAAATATTACCCTTAATTAAAGCCCAAAGGAAGTAAACATAAGACATTGACAATAATATGTTATTGTTGGGAGAAAAGAGTTAAGTAAGTAAACATAAGACTTTTAAAAAAAAATTAGTTGTTAGGAGAAAATATTTAAAGGATTTATGTAATTCAGGACCTGTCAGATATAAAACACAGATTCAAGTTATAATTATTTTATTCTTACGGCTTTATTCATAGACAATCTTAACCCCTGTTTTAGTTAATGTTTTGTCTCCTTCGCTCAAACTAATTTCAAAAATGGTTCGAAAGGGACACAAGATTCCAAAGCTACAATATATTTTAAAACTATATGAATACAGCTTCACAGCTGTAACACTATGTACAAGAAAATATCTACGTTTTTCAAGACTCTATATTATAAATATTCTAAGGTACTTACCTATTTTTATTTAAAAGCCTCCGTAGCGCAGTTGTTTGATTGAGCCAGCTGTTAAACGAGAGGCTACGGGTTCGACCCCTAACCTAGACAAATATTTATGTCCGTTACTTACGTACTTACATTTTTCTGGTCTGGGTGTTTGTGTGACCGAAATATTTTACATAATTTCTGATTCCCGACAAGAATCAATCTTAAAGTGGGGTCAGGACTATGTATAATTTAATTATCATAAAATTAATTTAAAAACTAAAATACGGCAAGGTAAACGCTAATTATGAACAAAGAAATATATGTACTAGGTCGGCCATTACACTCGCTTGCATAACTAGATAATGTTTTATAGAAAGGGGCATTACGCCAAGGCCGCCGCTCGATACAGCCTAATAATTAGACAAATTGTGTTGGCAAAATATTTTTTAATTATAGATTATGACATTTTATTAATTCGAATTCTTTATAACAATTAGTCAAGGCAAAATATTTTTAATGATCGATTTTGATATTTCATATGTTTGAATTAATTATAATTGTAAAAATAATTACTGCCTCGGTGGCGTCTTTGTACTGCAGTACGATTACAATGCTGAGGTCACGGGTTCGAGTCCAGGGTTGAGCGGTGATATTGGATTTTTCGATCACATCGTTGGGCGGAATATACAAGGCGAAACGTGTATGTCCTGGTAGCGCCCCTGCCAGTACCTTTTTTTATTTCAATGCGAGACGTGCATGCCGTTCGCCTGAAGGTAAGCGATACGACCGCTGATGGACAGTAGCAAAATCAAACAATGTCTTGAATTACAAAGCAATGCTTGGTATTCCACTGCGCTCGCCATCCTGCAAAATAAGATGGTAAGTCTCAATATATCCAGTAGTTAATCGAGCAACAATTTTCTTCAAACCGTAACACAAAAGTGTATTTACATTTCTGTTTGTTGGGAGAAATAGGAAAAAGGCGTAAGTTTATATACTTTAACTTCGAACTTTCTGAAGTCAGTGTGTTGATAGTAAATTACCACACACTTTAAAGAAAATATTGCGAAAATTTGACAGCCTCTGTGGCGCAGTTGGTTAGACGCCGGCTGTGAAACGAGAGACCGCGGGTTCGATCCCCGCACCGAGAGAAATGTTTATGTGATCCACAAATATTTCTTTAGGGTCTGAGTGTTTGTGAGAGCGAAAAGTCTCTCGTATTTTCTGATAGGACATAAGACTCGATCTTATTGTGGAGTCAGGACTATGTACGTGACCGTTGCGTGTATTTATAAGTTTTAAATAAGACCTCCAGTATATTTCTACTTGTCCCGTTTATGAAGTGGAAAGATATCGGAAAAATATTTGGAAATATTTAACTGAAAAATTTCAATATTTCTGATATTTTTCATGACCCAACAGTGACATGACTAAAACGTCAAGAACCTGCAGCTCTAGACAATACGAAAGTGAAAGGAGCTGGTAAGGTCGCGTTGTCACAAGTTGGCGCAAATTATCGTGACGCAACACTTCCTAATTCAGATAGTCTCGTGCCAACGCGGTAACATTATTACTATTTGTAATATATTTTCAGTACATAATGGCAATATAACGGAATAATAACAGTCATCAATATAAAAAATAAAAAATAAAAAGTGAATTATATGAAAAAAATAAAAGAAACATAAAATGAACTTCGTGTCTATTCCATTTACAAATTTCAAAAAATAAAAATAGTGTTTCCTTTTTCAAATTAATTGAAAGAACACAATTTAAAAATGCTTTATTTCAGATTGCTTGATTATAGAACAATAAAATTAAATGTTAAATTAATTTAAAACAAATATTATGTTCTTTTAGGAATCGTCTAATATAATAACAAAAATACTTCCAATCGTATCTTTTTTTATTATTCAATTCCACCACCCTCCTTCAATCCTTTACAAGTATAAAACAAATGCAGGTCAAGATACATGGGTACTATTTATTATGCAATTATCTGTTCACTGTTTGTCCTTCAACCATTTAGCTGTACTTGTCTAAGTTTAAGGCAGGGCATAGGCCTATTAAAGATTGCGCCATTGAGAACCTAGATAGATTTATGTCCACATTCTCAAACTGAACAGACAAGTTGGGAATTGACATTTTAAAAACTTAACTTTTAGTGAATCTTTAGCTTTATACTTAAAATACACGTCTGTTAAAAGGTGGTCAAGTCTGCTACCGAAAACGAAGCCGGGTGGTAGTTTTAGTGATTTCAGACAATACAACTAAAAACCTTTCTTCTCGTATTTTGGTGATAGAAACATTTATTGTTCTTAAATAATAGTGTACACTGTTTTATTTTTAAAGACGCTATGGTACGCAAGGTAATAACTATAGATTTACCATCTAAACACGATGATATTTAAGAAATCATCAAAATTTAAATGTTTGTAGTCATTCATTGAGATATTATAGGTACTACCTTAATGTAGTCATTAAAACTACTTACCACCTGGTTTCGTTTCCGGTGGCATTCTTGATATATCTTGTATGTGAAAATTTTCTACTAGTGTATATATTTAAAAAGAACCATGAACACTATGGAAAATTAATAAAGAAACAACATATTTAATTAATAACACTATACCTACTTGTTTCTTTTTAAAAGTTATTTTAGGTTTTATTAATTTTGATGTAAACTTTATTGACATATGTTACCTTACTAATCCTTACTATCCTTACTAATATTATAAAGGTGAAAGTTTGTATGTATGTATGGATGTTTGTTACTCTTTCATGAAAAAACGGCTCAACAGATTTTGATGAAATTTGGTATAGTGATAGCTGACACCCTGGATTAACACATAGGCTACTTTTTATCCCGAAAAATGTAGTGTTCCCGTGGGATGAGTCAGGAAACCAAATATACATATTTTCTACTCTTTCAAATTCAAATTGTTGGCACGGGATGTCCTCTCCTACGGAAGGGAAATATAGTCGACGGCACGCGGGAAATATAGTTAGTAGACACGCGAAATAATATGTTCTTGATGTGGATTGGACTCAAAAACTATCTGCACCCGGGCGAAGCCGGGCCCGACAGCTAGTAAATAAATATTTTTCGTTGCAAGCGCGTAATGAAGTATTTAAATGTATGTATGTATATATGTATATTACGTATGTGTATTTATTAAGTTACGTATACATATTATTTATGATTATGTATTTAATTAATAATAATACTAATTTACACTGCCCTTTATTTCTCCTTTTTTTATATCCAAAGGTTGTCTGAAAAAAATCCCATAGTAACAATATAGCGATAAAACCAACTTTTGTACTTTTAATAGACGGTATTTCACAGAGGACATTTTACATACCGGTATTTCTTTATACTGTTCTTTTTGTTTGTGTACAATAAAGATTAAATAAATAAAGTAAGAAAACATCTAGGCATTTCATTTCGATTCCCTAGCCAGTCTAGCAGACATGGTCACGGTTCATCGCCCTTTTCATTTGTATGCAAACATCGTCCGTTCGAGAGCGGAGCGTTACACTCACTTCTGTTAAGAAAACACTTGATTTTTACTTATTCTTGGATCAATAGAAGTACTGGGAAACCTCAAATTGCTTTGCTCAGATGTACTTTTAATTTTTAAGAAAAGACTTGAATTTTACTTATTGTTGGAACAATAGAAATATTGGGAATCCTCAAATTGCTTTGCCCAGGCGTACTTTTAATTCCAATCCAGAAACCCATGGGCGTAGCCACGGTGGGGCAGAGTGGGGCGCTTGCCCCACCCTGGCTTTGCCCTGTAAGGTACTTAACGGAACTTAAAAAAATAAATGATCTAGGTAAAGTACTAGAGAGGTGAGCAATAGGAAAGTGTTTAGGATAAATCGCATTATAAATTTAGATACAGGGTGCTTTAAGGTGTAACCTTTTTGTATTAAATACGTACAGTTTTCTAATTACGTATCATTTTTTAATGCTGCCCCACCCTGAGCCCATGGCTGGCTACGTTCATGCAGAAACCTGTCATAAAATCCAGTCCATATACGTCCCACTGCAGGGCTCGGGCCTCTTATACAATCGAGCGTATATACCATTCAGATTACTATTGTTTTAACTTACTTTTTGCCAATACAAACTTATTACATGCATAAATACATAAATTCACGCCTTTTTCCCAGAATGGGTAAAGCTACCACCCACGTTTCGCCTTGTATAGTTTGAAGGACATTGTAGCCAGAGTAACTACTGGACATGTTGAGACTTAACATCTTATGTCTCAGGATGGCGAGCGCAGTGGAATGCCACACATTTCTTTTAGTTCAAGGTGTTGTTTGGTTTTGCAACTACTCATGAGCGGTCGTATCCCTTACCATCATGTACATGACATGTATGTAGATGTACATATTTTTTTTCTCTCTCAATCTCTCTTCTTACTTTAAGACTTGCTTATTTTCGTTTTCCTACTTCCATTCACTCCAGTTCATCCAAATAAGATATCGCCGACAGTAATAAGACTGCCAATTGTACTGTAAATATAGGTTTGTTTTGTTGTGTATTTTTTTCTGTTTGTTTTGTACATAAAATGTACTAAATAATCTTGATCTCACTGAGGAACAACTTAATAAACTTGAGCGTCTCCAAAACTTTTGTATTAGATTTATATTTGGATTGCGCAAATATGATCACGTCTCCGAATTCCGTAACAAGCTCAAGTGGTTACCCATTCGGTTTCGCCGGAATACCCATATTCTATCTCTTCTTTATTCTATACTTTTCAATCCCCATTCTCCCCCGTATCTTAATAACCGATTCGAGTTTCTTCATGATACGCACTCAAGATCCCTGAGGTCATCGGAGAACTTAACACTTAAAATCCCAGTGCATTCCACTACATTTTATGACAAATCGTTTACTGTACAAGCTGCTAGGCTGTGGAATTCATTACCTGTCACAGTGAGGCGGGCAGAGTCGCTGCCCATATTCAAAAGATTGGTCAAACAACATTATCTTTCACAATTAAACTGAAGACATTGCATGTATACCGTGTTTATTTATATATATTCATATTTATATATGTGTATGTGTATGTATATATATATATGTATATATATATATATTTATGTGTATATTTATATATATATATTTGTTGCTATGGTTATTTCATGCATAATGTTGATACATGTTAGTTATAATATTTATTTATGTATGTGTTTATGTATATATATTTATTTATATATGCATTAGGTATGTATAATTATAGATACCTATATGTCCGTTTATCCTTCCGTACACCTCATGGTACCCCAAAACTTTCGTTCCCTCTTATCCATCCCATGGTTGGTTGTCTGTAAGAGATCGCCTCGAGCGATAAGACCGCCTTTTGTACATTTTTTTTTCTTATCGTCTATTTCTGTATTGTTAGTTTTTAGGTGTATAATGAAGTTTTAAATAAATAAATAAATAAATAATGTTAAGTTAATTAATAATAACTATTATTTAGTTTCCTCTCTTTTATTTATTTTGACAGCCTCCGTGGCGCAAGCGGTTAGACGTCGCCTGTGAAACTAGAAGCCGAGGGTTCGAACCCCGTACCGAGAGATATGTTAGTGCGGCCCACAAATATTTCGTTTGGGTCTGGGTGTTTGTGTGACCGAAAAGTGTCTCGTAGTGCCTGATACTCACGACACAAGACTCTATCTGAATGTGGGGTCAGGACTATGTATGTGACTGTTGGGTGTTATTTTCTGTATCAGCCCATATACGTCCCACTGCAGGGCACGGGCCTCCTCTACAATCGACAGTACGATTGAGAGTGGTTAGGCCATATAGTCCACCACGCTGGCCTAGTGCGGGTTGGCGGACTTACATACCATAGAAATTTTTATAAATCGCTATGGTATGCAGGTGTCCTCACGATGTTTTTCTTTACCGTTTTAGAGCGTGGTTATTGACTATCAATACACACATGACTCCGAAAAGTCAGAGATGTGCCCTGGGATTCGAACCCGCGACCACCGTGAACATGTTGGCAGTCACGTCTAGTCCGTTTACCAACAGGCCACCACGCACTTATTATTATTTATTTTACACAGCCCTCTCTTTCTCCTTCTTCTAAATCCATCCCATGGTTGTCTGTAAGTCATTGCTTTAAGCGATAAGATGCTCTTTTACTTTTTTTAAATTTATATTTCTGTATAGGTATTGTTTCTTTAACGTGTGCAATACAGATTTAAATAATAAATAAATAAATTCAAATCAACTTTTATATTTCAAATCGATGAAAAATCCAAAATGGCGCGCAATATTACCGAAATCGCTGGAATATTTTCCTCGAAATAATTCAATTGCGTAACCTTGACTGAGTCAATGATAAGGTTACTTGATAAGAGTATTACTTAATTGATCATATCGGTTATTCGGGTAATGTCCCACTTTTAATGTTATCAGTTACAAACGCTACAGCTGGCTTCTCCGTAAAATACTTTTTAATGAATACGCATCACTACATAGTATAAAACAAAGTCGCTTTCTCTGTCCCTATGTCCCTTTGTATGCTTAAATATCAAAACTACGCAACGGATTTTGATGCGGTTTTTTTAATCATCATCATCATCATCAGCCCGTTGCAGTCCACTGCTGGACATAGGCCTCTCCCAAGGTACACCACAGAGCCCGGTCTGTAGCTTTACGCATCCAGTTCTTGCCGGCCCTCTTCTGCAAGTCATCCCGCCATCTGGCCAGAGGACGTCCCACGCTACGTTTGCCAAGACGCGGTCTCCACTCCAGAACACGCTTACTCCAGCGGTTATCCGTTCTGCGACATATGTGGCCAGCCCATTGCCACTTCAACCTACTAACTTTCAGAGCTATGTCGGTTACCTTGGTTCTCTGACGGATCACTTCGTTTCGAATTTTGTCCTTTAGAGAGACTCCGAGCATAGCTCTTTCCATCGCACGTTGAGCGACCTTTAACTTGTGGATTAGCCCCACAGTCAGTTTTTTTAATAGATAGAGTGATTCAAGAGGAATGTTTATATGTATAATACGTACATATTATTGTACAGAAATATATTTGTACCAGGGCGAAGTTGGGCCGGGCCGCTAGTTGATTTATAAACCAAGGATAGGTCCTTCAGTACATTTGGAGTTTCAAAAGGGACACGGTGAAAATCGCGCTAAAATAAATATTGAATTAACTTTATTTAATAGTTTCCACTAAACGGTGAAAATAATATTATCTTCATTTTTATTCAACTTTCTGTCTTAATACAACCAAGAATTTTCAAAATCGTTGCAGGCGCCGACTAATTTCAGTAAAGCTCCACTAGAGATGTACTGGAGCGCGCACCACTTACAGAGGAACACTACGCGCTTTCCGCCCTGTCCATTTTACTGATGATAGGTTTCCCATATGTGATAGTCCGCCTGGGTAGGTACCACCGCAATGTATATTTCTCCCGCCAAACACCAGTGTAAATGCGCTGTTGTGTTCCGGATTGAAGGACATTGTAGCCAGAGCAACTACTGGACATAATGAGACTTATGCCTCAGGATGGCGAGCGCAGTGGAATGCCAAGGCCCAAGCATTGGTTTGTAGTTTTGTAGTTCGTGGCGTTGTTTGGTTTTGCTACTGTTCATGAGCGGTCGTATCGCTTACCATCAGGCGAACGGCATGCTCGTCTCGCTAATATTCGTAATAAAAAAGCGGGCTATTGGTTGATGGATTATTTGGCCTAAAAACTCATAATTCTTTCTCTGTCTTTTCTTTTATCTCCATCAAAGGTAGCCTGTAAGCGATTGCCTAGTGTAATAAGGCCGTCCATTGTACTTGCTTTAAATATAGCGACAATTTCTTCTTGTGTATTAATGTAGCGTATTTGTTTGATGTTATAAGTATGTAAGAAATATATAAATATATTTTTTTAACATTATTGAGGTTGTCACTTTTTTTCTACGAATTGTTCGGCAGTATTCATTAGAGAAGAACGGAAAAATTCTAGTATTGCTCTTCAAAACCAGTTTAAAATACAATAATTTTAACAGCTTGGCTGATCGAAAACACTTTCGATTTTAAAGGCCGGATCGTCTGCTAAATGTCAAGGTAATGTGCCAGTTATTGTGACCAGTTTTTATATTTAAGTATTTAAAACGACTTATTATCATATTAGAGTATTCGGCTAATAAATTTGCGTGGATCGAATATTTAATGAGGGATTTTTTTTGTTAAAATGATATTTTTTAGCCAACCCGCACTAGGCCAGCGTGGTGGAGTGTACTAACCACTTTCAATCGTATTCTCGATTGTAGAGGAGGCCCGTGCCCTGCAGTGGGACGTATATGGGCTGATACGGTAATATGATTTGAGAACCTTTTATTATTTCAGTTTGGTAAATGGCTCATCTAAGTGATTACCGTACCTTTTTTATTTCAATGAATGGCGAGCTGAGCATGCCGTTCACCTGATGGTAAGCGATACGACCGCTCATGCACAGTAGCAAAACCAAACAACACCTTCAATTACAAGACAATGCTTGGCATTTCACTGCGCTCGCCATCCTGAGACGTAAGATGTTAAGTCTCAATATGTCCAGTATTTAGGTACTCTGGCTACAATGCCCTTCAAAACAAAAGTGCATTTACACTATTTGGCGCGAGAAATAGACATCTTAAATTACAAAACTATTAGGCTGTGTTTGGTTGTGTTGGTATTTCGTTTCTATCGTTTAAATTAAATTTCACAGCCTTTGTCTAACCAACTCCACATGAAAACTGTCTATTTCTTCATCGTCTTGACAGCCTCCGTGGTACAGTAGGTTAGACGCTGACTGCGAAACGAGACGCCGCGGTTTCGATTCCCGCATGGAGACAAATAAGTATTTGTCTCAGGTTTAGGTGTTTGTGAGACCGAAGTCTCTCGTAGTTCCTGATACACGACACAAGTCTCGACCTTAGTGTGGGGTCAGGACTATACTGTTGGCTGTATTTATTTATTTTATTTTTCAGACATATCAAGTCCTTTGCTGTAAATAGACCTCCCCCTAGCATATTCACGCCACATTTTGGAACTAGCCCATTTAAATGAATTGTAATGAAACATTTATCACTAACAACAGGATGTCAATACTGATATGGCGACAAAACGTACCGCAACAAAGTAATTGTTTGAAAAACGATAATTAAAGAAGAATATACATTCATAGTATCGGTAAATATATCGTTGATTCCGATACTGATACTACTTAAAACCCATTACAGCATTGTATATGGTTTGTTCTTAAGCGTTTTCCTGTTTTATCACGAGCGACAGATTTTTATGAAATAAAGTAATTATATCATCACATTTTTTATTTTGTTCACAGATCTGAAGACAAAAAAATAGTTTTTACTTGATGGACTTCAAGTTAATTTCTCAAGAACTCCGAGGCTGAGTCGCAATATGTTTTAAATATTTATTGAAAATATAATTTTTCCTTACACAAAAAGTAGGTTTCATCGAGGCACAAAAATCTTCGCACCGAAACGAAGTTTCATAGTAAAATGGGCATTCATCTTTCATTCGTTTTTGTACAACTGTGAAGGAAAACATCGTGAACCTGCATACCATTTTTTAAGGCGTTTGGGAAAATTATGTTGCAATTATTTTTAACGCCACTGTGGTGAATACGGCCCAACCCCTCTCAATCGTACTTTTGATTATAGAGGAGGCCTGTGCCCTGCAGTGGGAAGTATATGGGCCGATACAAAAAACACCGACACCCAAAAAAACGACATTATGAAGATCTAAGTACCAGGGACGCATGAAGTGGCGGATTTCTTTTTGTTCCAAGCAGGTAGTTCTCTATTGATAGATGATATTAGAACAATTCATCATAATTTTAAAATTATTTATTCCATTCAAATACCAGGAATACATGAAGTTAGCGGAGATATGGTTTATGAAGTGTGACGTCCGCTTACAATAAGTCAGAGTGATATAGGGCCTGAAGATTCTCTATAAAATTCTCGATTGTAGAGGAAATGCATAAAAGGCGTGAGTTTATGTTTTTTAAGTATGTCATTCTTATTGCATAGCTATCAAACACCAATTAATCTATTATCACTTAACTCGACTGTAATCCTTCCACAGAATTTTATCAGATAAACGTGTTGCAATTGTTTCGAAATGTTTAAGTGTTCTGTAAATTAGTTCAAGAATTAATCCTTCAATAACTGTTTGAGTGTTTGAATGACATGATAAAAACTATTTATTGATCTAGTTTTATTGAATAGGTAATCAAATACACTTAACAGTAAAATTTTATTGTAATAAATGGCAAGTCCAGCATGCCGTTCGCCTGATGGTAAGCGATACGACCGCTCATGAACAGTAGCTAAACCAAACACCATGAATTACTTTTTTATTTTATTTTATTTTATTTATTAAAGGATTTCCCACAAGGAATACACATAGCGTTAATATAACAATATTACATATAACACATTAAGCGTGTTTCCTCAATTATAGGAAATCACAACAAGCTCAAAGTATGTTCACCACGAATTAAAATTAAAATTAAATTACAAAATAAAAAAATAACAAACTAAATTAAAATTAAAATTGGTATTAATGCAACAAATAATAAAATTAAACAAAACATAAAATTATTATAATAAATATGTTCTTATAAATTAAACAATTAAATTACAAAGCAATTTTTGGGATTTCTCTTAGCTCCCCATCCTGAGACATAAGTCCATTAGTTACTCTGGTTACAATGTCATTCAAATTGGAACACAGTACATTTACACTGCTGTTTAGCGGGAGAAATAGAGATTGCGGTGGTACCTACTCAGGCAGCCCACCTAGACCTACCACCATTAAGTTTCATTGAGGGGGCTTAGTACATTCCTCTATTGTCTCTTTTAATTTATGTACATAAAATCATATTTTGTTAGTTGGAGCTGATTACAAGAACAAACAAATATATTATTTATCAATTAAAGCAAATCAACAAACAATCAATTTAAAATCTGTTTGATGTACAATTAACTTTGATTTTTGCGGAAACTAATCTAATCTTACAAGGTCACTGATAAAGTTAATTAAAGGGAATGCAATGATTTCAAATAAAAATATAATTTATATTTGTGATTTATCGACAGTCTATTCGTGGTAGGTCTCTCATATGTGAGAGGCCGCCTGGGTGACACCGCAATGTCTATTTCTCCCGCCAAACATCATTGAAAATGCACTGTTGTGTACCGGTTTGGAAGACATTGTAGCCAGATTAACTACTGGGCATATTGACACATAACATCTTATGTCTCATAAGTAAGTCATATATAAGTGCGTGGTGGCCTGTTGGTAAACGGACTAGACGCGACTGCCAATATGTTCACGGTGGTCGCGGGTTCGAATCCCAGGGCACACCTCTGACTTTTCGGAGTCATGTGTGTATTGATAGTCAATCACCACGCACTAAAACGGTGAAGGAAAACATCGTGAGGAAACCTGCCTACCATAGCGATTTATAAAAAAATTCTATGGTATGTAAGTCCGCCAACCCGCACTAGGCCAGCGTGGTGGACTATATGGCCTAACCACTCTCAATCGTAGTGTCGATTGTAGAGGAGGCCCGTGCCCTGCAGTGGGACGTATATGGGCTGATACAGATCTTATGTCTCTGGATGGCGAGCGCCGTAGAATGCCAATAACTGCTTTGTTATTCATAGTGTTTGGTTTTGCTACTGACCATTAGCGGTTGTCTCGCTAAAATCAAGCGAAGTGCATGTTCGTCTTACTATTCATTGCAATATAAAGTCTCCGTGGCGCAGTTGGTTAGACGCCGTCTGTGAAACAAAAGGCCGCGGGTTGGATTCCCGTACCGAGGCAAATATTGGTGTGATCCATAGGAATAGCGATTAATTTTGTTCGTTGAGTAAGTTTCCTAGTTGCCAAATAATACTTTCCTCTTCCCATTATTTTTCCTTCCCGCTCTGCTCATGAGTTGATGACGTCAACACATCCAGGATCCGCGCGTTGTGTGTGTTTATATACAGTGATCACTTACCATCAGGTCACCTGCTCGTTTGCCGAACCTGTTATCACCACATAGTATAAAACAAAGTCGCGTTCTCTGTCCCTATGTCCCTTTGTATGCTTAAATCTTTAAAACTACGCAACGGATTTTGATGCGTTTTTAATAGATAGAGTGATTCAAGAGGAATGTTTATATGTATGATACGTACATATTTTTGTACAGAAATATATTTGTATCGGGGCAAAGCTGGGCCGGGCCGCTAGTATTGTATAAAAATAAGGTATTTGTCTCAGGTCTGGATGAGATCGAAAAGTCTCTCGTAGTTTCTGATACACGACACAAGACTCGATCTTAGTGTGGTGTCAGGACTATGTGTGTGACTGTTGGGTGTATTTATGTAAGAAGTTTCTGAACGCTCTATTGTCTTTGGTATTTTAGTTTTTTTTTAATTGAAATAGCTATAATGTCTGTAGGTAGTATGAAGGAAGATATTACGATATTTACGGTGTAAGATAAAAGGTGTTTATTATGTTTGTATAGTTAGTTTAAAAAGTTGTGAGTCAAAAAGTGTTAAATTTGTTTCGAACCTACCCATACATTTATTTATTTATCTAAATCTGTCTACTTGTTACTATGACGCATATGTCGCCGTGTGTGTGCTCGCTAAAACGAATGCAATTTATACAATTGTTGATATATTTTATCAGTTGTTTACAAAGTTTGATAAAAACCCAGATAGCGGATTGGAAAGCATAATTATTATTGCAAATGCATTTATTCAGTTATGGGGAACTACCGATGGTATTTTATCGATATTAATCCTGATAATATTGTATGTACTTATTATTATACATATTATTATGTACATACATACATAAACTCAGGCATTTTTCCCAGAAGGGGTAGGCAGAGGTGCCAGGACATCCACATTACGCCTTGTATGTTCCGTCCCACGATGTGATAAGGGGCGAACCTATCGCGATATTTTTATACTATTCTTAAAAGTTCAAATGTAATGTAATAAATGTGATGAATAGATAAATAATAAAGGCTCATTTTGCTTTAAATTCTAAGTAAATCTAAGTACAATTGAGAGTGGTTAGGCCATATCCACCACGCTGGCCTAGTGCAAGACGGACTTTACACACCATGGAAATTCTTACAAATCGCTATGGCATGCAGGTTTCCTTACGATATTTTTCTTACCATTATAGTAAATTATCTTGTATATAAAAGTAATGGAATTTTGACATGTCGTATTAGACTTGAAACAAATATTTGTGTGTCAAAACATTTACCTCAGTGCGAGGATCGAACTCCCAGCCTCTCGTTTCACAGCCGGTGTCTTAACAATTGCGCCACGAATGTTGATGATGGATATTTATTTGTATTCGATTTTTAAAATCATTTCGACGTCGGATTTAAAAAATAAATTAGAATAAAATCAAATTAGACGTGTATAATTTTACAATTCGAAAATCATAGAATGAAAACATGAATTCCATCGGTAAGTTAAAGTTTATAATTCCGATTTGCAACTGCTTTGTGACATTTATTTGTATTCGATTTTTAAAATCGTTGCAACGTCAGATTTAAAAAAAGAATGATTCTCAATTTTCAAACGAATCATAAACTAAAATCATAAATTCCATAGTTAAGATTAAGTTAAATAATTCCATTTTGCATTATGATTCAACAGTTGGAATGGAATCCAGATTGGTTATTACGTATTGTGCAAGGATCCAGGTTGGCGACCTCAGTATTGAAAGTGATTGACCTCCAGCGGAAACCTTTACAATATCTTAAAATATTCGTGTGAGACAAAAGAGGTTTTGATCTAGAGACTAGAAGGAAAGAAAGAATAAAGTTTTTTATTCGGTTTTGTGAGCAGAGACAGAAGATTTGTTATTAAAAACTTGGGAAGAAAAGAGTTTCAATTACCATGGAGGTTTTTCATTTGTTTATTTTTAAATCTAGAAGAAATAAAGGAAATTCAATTACCACAGCAGTTATTCTGTTGTTTATTTTTAAATTTGGAACAAAGAAACGAGTTTCAATTACCACAAATAATTTTCTTTTTATTTTAATATTAAAATTTATTTTTTGTTAATAATTCGCCTCGGGTGGCTTGTAATAGCATGTATTTGATGGCATTGTGAGGGCTCGAGTTCGAATATCAAATCGGGCTATACATTTTAACCGACTTCAAACAAGGAGGTTCTCAATTCGACGGTATTTTTTTTTTCGTTTTGTTTTACATCAAATACACCCCGTCGAGCACATTTCTATGATAGTAAAAGGTACCTATAGTAACTTTTAATATTATTTTATATACCTATAGGAATTGCAGTGTATATTAAAAAGGTATCTTTACAAGTCTTTATTGAAAAGTAAACGACCTTTTGAATATGAATTATAATTCCGCCCTTTCTCATTCTAAGGTCGTTTGTAAATAATGAGACGGAAATTTGATTTTGCATACTAATTCATTGTGATCCGTACTTATATTAATAAAACATAAATACACCCAATTGTAACATATTAGGGTTCAAATCCCAGGGCACACTTCTGACTACGTACCACGCACTATAATGAAAAAAACATCATGAGGAAACCTGCATACCAAAGCGATTTGTAAGAATTTCTATAGTATGTAGAGTCCGCCAACACGCACCCGTGCTCTGCAGTGGGCCGTATATGGACTGATATAGTTACGATCACAAATGCACATAGTCCTGACCCCACACTAAGATCGAGTTTTGTGCCGTATCAGAAACTACGAGAGACTTTTTGGCTTAACTGCCCATGACTTAATCTCAAAACAAATATTTGTGGATTACACAAACAGGAATTTTCGCTGATTTTGGTTTCGCTGCAGGAATCGAACCTGCGGCCTCTCGTTTCTCAGCCGACGTCTAACCAATCAACCACGGAGACTGATGATATTTTAATATTTAACAATTATATGCAAGTTCCATTGGAACACTCGAGACTCTTCCAAAATCGAGACTATTGAAACTTCAAAGGGTTTAGAAATTAGGAAGAATCCTGTCCTAAGCGAGGCGGACTTCGCAAATCAAAGGTATAAATTCTTGCAAAATTCTACTTATGATTTTTAGGTTTCCTTTCCCGTCACTATTAGGATATATTTAAATCCTTTTATTAGTAACAAAGTGACCATAAAACGATCAAGTTAGTGAACTATACCGGATACTGCGAAAATGTCTATATGGCATATAATGGCACTGCAAACAAAATGTTTGTAACAAAATGAACGGTACCGTACTACTCCTTCTGTTTCTGTCTCTGTCACACCTACGTACTAATACAGCTTCTCTCTCGCTTCACTGGATTCCCGTATGAACGCACAATACGCAGATATTTTGTTCCATTTGTCCGTTCTAGTATAATATCTCAGTGGTCTATAAGAAACTGCGGTACCGTACCGCTATTTGTGTTTTTGTCTCTGTCTCTCATAAAGTACATTAACTTCCCTCTCGCTTTGAAGCCCGCATGCTCATTTGTCTCTATTATTCGAACCACACTATTTTCTCTCTCACTCTGGTGTTCCGCGTGGCTTTTGTATCTTTCACTCCTACACTTAACTATGTTCCCTCTCGCTTTGGTGTACCGAGTTGCTTGTTTTTGTCTATGTCACTTCTACCGTACACTATATTCACTTTTACTCTGCTTAGTAAGTGCTTACCCTCGAGTCGTTTGTCTCTTTCACTTTAATATTACATTACGTTTGTCTCGCTCTGATTTCTCGCAGCCTGGCGCACACAGGTTTTGTTCGCAATGTCCGCTCTTTAATTTGCCACTACTTTGATGTTGCGTAATGGAAGATGTACCAATATGAACTTTACGAAAGGTCATAAGTCGTGACTGATGACATGCAAATGTCGTCGTTAAATGCCAACACATATAGGTCATAATAGCATCTTATACTTAAGGTTGAATGAATAAAGAAGCGATATTATATAGGTATACTTCTTAGCTCTTCTCTCTGTCCTTATCCCACATTCAAAAGTCGACGTAATATGATCCATGTTGCAGATTTGGCAGAAACAGATCATCTTAAATCTGTAATTGGTGTGAGGCAAAAGGATGCATTCATCACAGAGCCGAAGGCAAAAAAAAGTATTTTTGCGGACTTCAAGATAATTTCTCCAAGAACTGCGGGCCTGAGTCGGTATTATGTTGGTGTTTATTGAAAAAAATATTTTTTTCCCTACACAAAAAAGCCGTCAACCCGCACTAGGCCAGCATGGTGGACTATATAGCCTAACCACTCTCTCGATTGTAGAGGAGGCCCGTGCCCTGCAGTGGGACGTATATGGGCTGACACACACACACACACACACACACACACAAAAACGTAGGTTCCATCGAGGGACAAAAAATTTCGCACTGATATTAAGTAGGTACATACCGCTACAGGAAAGCGATTTTGTCGTATCTCAAAAAATGCGTATGTGCGTTTTGTATATTATTTAATTCATAAAAAAATTACCGCATTGAAGTTCTTTCTGAAAATGTAAGGCTTTATTTTAAAATATTATTATTAAAGAAATGGTATTCCTAAGTTTTCTAGTTTAGAGGTTATTCATTTTTT
Source organism: Hyles euphorbiae (assembly GCA_023078785.2). Taxonomy (NCBI): domain Eukaryota; kingdom Metazoa; phylum Arthropoda; class Insecta; order Lepidoptera; family Sphingidae; genus Hyles; species Hyles euphorbiae. Next base: position 1,101,547 of record CM041054.1, on the reverse strand, counting down.
AAATATTTTTTTTAATCCTGGTTTAAAATTGCTTGTTTCGAGATACGACATAATCGCTTTCCTGTGTCGATACATAAACTGATGCCTTTTTTCTAGAAGGGGTAGGCAGAGGTGCCAGGACACCCACATTTCGCCTTGTATGTTCCGTCCCACAATGTGATAGGTGGCGAGCCTATCGCCATATCGGGCACGAATTCCTGAACCCGAGCTGATAATGAATAGAAAAATCCAATATCACTTTGCTCGACCCGGGATTCGAACCGGAGACCCCAGCTTTGCAATCGTACCGTGGTACAACTACGCCACCGGGGCAGGCGATATTTAGTCTCATAGTAAAATGGCCGTACTCCTTTGAGATATTGTTTTGTAATGTAAACAATAGTCATTTATACTCATAATCGAATGATACTTCAGTATGATTCCAAAGCTGAGGCTCGGGTATGAATCCTAGTTCTGGAAATGTGATATTTTCTATTCAATATCAGCCTGGAGTCCAGAATTTGTGTGATATGGCGATAAGCTCGCCCCTTATTTCACCGTAGGATGGAACATAAAATGCGAAATGTGGAGGTATCCCTTCTGGGAAAAAGGCGTGAGTTTATGTATGTATGTACGTACATAATTATGTTAATCGCTATCCCAAAATAGGATAAAAATGTCTTATTTTTTTCCATTGAGATAATATCCTATAGGGGACACTGCAAACAAAATGTTTGTAACAAAATGAAAGGTAACTTGTATTTCTGTCTCTGTTACGCCTACGCAGTAACATTATCTTCTCTCTCGCTTCACTGTGTACCAGTGTGCATGCACACTACGCAGAGATGTTGTTCCCGATGTATTATAATACCTCAATGTTTTTTTTTTCATTCATTTTTGGTCCTTCAACCCAGTTTTCACCCAATTTTTTTGCCACATAACACACAATTTACTTACATATACCACCGTAAAATTAGAATCGTGAGCAAACCTGCATATAAAAAAGATTTTTAAGAATTTCAGACTACCCATCAGCTATCAGAATAACACCTCCGCCTACCCCTTCTGGGAAATGGCGTGAAATTATAAATGTGTTTACTTTTTTTATTTTAGTTTAATTTTGGTTCCAGTAGGAAATATTACTTTCATTCAATATTATTATGGGGAAATGTTATCTTGGTACAATAATAAGAGTCGTGATGTTATTTGCAATGCTAATTACTAATACCATGTGATATTGTTTATGTTATGATGTTATTGTACGTGAAAACTTATAGAATAGTTTAAAACGAAGTAAGAGTATAGGCCTTACCCAATGATCTCCACATCGACTTGTTGGAAACGGCCTGTATCCAGCGACTTCCTGCAACTTAATCAATCTTTATCAGCCCATATACGTCCCACTGCATGACACGGGCATCCTCTACAATCGAGAGCACGATTGAGAGTGGTTAGTGATTAATCCACCATGCTGGCCTACTGCGGGTAGGCGGACTTATATACCATAGAAATTCTTATACTCGTAAATCGCTATGGTATGCAACCATCTGTTTGAATATTATTAATCCTGGCTTAGGTACATGACTTGAATTGGCATATCAGGGGTTTACCTACGAGATCGAATCAATGAGGAGATACGTAGAACTAAAGTAACCAACTGATTAATTCAAGTGGCAATGGGCGGGGCACATATCGCGGAGAACTGACGCCCGATGGGACCAAAAAGCCAAATGGAGGCTACATAGCGGGAAGCGCAGCGTAGGACGTCCACCCACAAAGCCAGACGACCTGATAAAGGTCGCGGGACGTCGCTGGATGCAGGCTACCTCCAACAGGTCAGTGTGGAAATCATTAAGAGGCGAAGGTTAAATTAATTAGGTTTTAACCTGTAAAAGTAGTGTTATGTGGCAAATAAAGAAATAAATGTTCAGCAGTGGACTTCCTTTGGCTGATGGATAGATCAGGAACACTTTATAAGTTGTTTTAATGTCAGTAATTCGCTTGTTTTATAACAAAACGGGAAACAACACCGCATTCCAGCACATTCACTTTTAACCTTGAGTAGAACCGGTACCTACGTGGTACAACTCGCAAATGTCACTCGATAGTTGAATATTCGGTGTTTTTGATAAAGGCTTAGAGTATTTTTAAAATAGAGGGAGCGGTGCCATGCATTTGGGTATTGAAAAAGTAGATATTTTCTTGTTCGTAATGTTGGTAGCGCTCCTATATTAGTGAAAATTTAATTAATTATTTATAAATAAATTGCTATAAATTGCTTTGATAACAGAAACTAATTTAGCTAGTATCCTTTTAAAACTAGAATTAAATAGCCCCAAACTATTTATTTTTACTGTTCTTTTCCAAGTTATTCATTTAAATTGGACAACCTTACAAATATCAGCCAATAGGAGCACAGAGAAAGGTGACTCGGCAACACCATTTTTATCTAAGTTTTTGAAGTACCAGCGCTCCCTCTATATTATAGATACTCTAAGGCTCAATTGCACAAACTAACTTTGCCAATACCTTTGCCCTTGAAACTGTCAATTCCATACATTCGCAAGGTCAAATACATCTCAAATGTATGGCGATGACATTTTCATAGGCAAAGGTATTGGCAAAGTTACTTGGTGCAACTGAGCCTAAGGGTATAGGATATTATTTTCGTATAAGACATTTTCCCGCCTAGGTGGATGGACGAGCTGGCTAAGGTTTCAGGAAGTCGCAGGATACATGCTTCCAACAGGTCGATGCGGAGATCTTTGGATGAGGCCTATGTTCAACAGTGGAGTTTCTGTGGCTGACATGATGATGATGATAGGATATTTATAGTATTTTTTTTAATTTATATCAATGGCGAGACAAGCATGTCATTCTTCTGGTAGTAAGCGATACGAACTCTCATGGAGTACACGTAGGAGTAGTAATACTTGGAATTCCACTACGCTCACCATCCTGAGACATAAGATGTTAAGTCTCAATATGTCCAGTAGTTACTCTGGCCACAATGACCTTCAATCAGGGAACTGTAGTTTGTAAAGTATTGCTTTGTAATTCAAGGTGTTGTTTAGTTTTGCTACTGTTCATGAGCGATTGTATTATTTACTATCAGGCGAACGGCTTGGTCGTCTTGATATTCATTGCAATAAAAAAATACCTGTGTATCTGAGTCATGAGATATCCAAGTGTAGTTATTTAAACTCTATACTATCTTGTTTACATGAGTCATTCAGTCAATATGTAATAGGTATATTATTTTTTGATATGTCATTTTAAATTAGTACTAATAGATGGCGCTGTTTTGCCATTGCCATTGGATGTATTAATATCCATTACAAACTATGGGCGATTAATATTAATAGGTAATTTGGGTAATAAATAAATAACACCAAACAGTCACATACATAGTCCTGACCCCACACTAAGATCGAGTCTTGTGTCGTATCACGAACTACGAGAGACTTTTCGGTCTCACAAATACCAAGACCCAAAAAAAATACCTGTTGATCACACAAATATTTTTCTCGGTGCAGGGATCGAATCCGCGGCTTGGTTTCACAGCCGGCGTCTAACAACTGCGCCACGGAGGCTATTTCTTTCTAATTAAAAACTTATATTTTCGAAATCGCTTATTTTAGTGTCCAACCGCCAACAATGGATTTTTAATCACAAATCAGATCAATCTGCAATCGGATAAGATAATATTATGCCGAAATAACAACCATAGAATAAATAAGGAAGTTATAATGTAATTAGTAGATAAATTTATAGTATTCAGATTACATTTATCAAAATTAAACTGCTACATGGCTTGTTTATTCTTTCTCTGTGTGCTGATTGCCCTGGGATTAACTATAATATTCTGAATGAATTCATTTTGACTTAAAAAGAGTTTGGCCTAGGACATAATAGTTTGTAACAAAATCGGAATAAACAGTACCTACCTACCTATAATCATTGATTTAAAAAGAAATATTTATGCCAATGAGTATAATATCCATTACAGTGCGTTTAGCCTGGAGGATATAGTTGTGTGAGTATATAATAATTCTACTATATTAAAAAAATATATGCATTAAATCTTTAATCAATGCTGAATCGTGATCAGAATTAATTTAGAAGTTCTATACGAACTTTAAAGAAAATTAATAGAAAGGTGCTGCCATCTCTTACACCACACGGGTACTATTTTATACAAATGAATTAATATTTAATTCAATTTTGACGATACATTCCTCAATTATTATCATCGCATTCCTTAAAAATGACGTTTCTTCACTATGCATTATTTTATGTCGATTCCCTTGATCTAAAAATAGCTCCATAAAAGGCGTTCAATAAACTTCTGGACACATGCGCTATATTTTGTTTCAATTCAACATATTTAAGTTGTACATACATTTGGAATAACTATTCGTAACGATCGGACTTCTGTATTTGTTCGTATTATAGCTTGTCATATCAGCCATCTCTTACTCTCTCATTGCATAGTCATTCTCGATCTCTTTCTAAAATAGAAAAAAATAACAAATGGCGATCGCTCCATGACATTTAGTACGATATTATTAAACCTGTTAAAAGTGTGTTATCTTATGTTATTATTTACATTTATGAAATAAAACAAAATGGTTATCGTTATGGACAATTATTTGGTGACTTATTTCGGTTAGTGCGTCGCTTTGTGACCGAGCAGGAAAGGAACAAATTATCTGTTGCAAGTGGAACAAATAAAATTAAATATTATGCAAAATGAGTGTTTAAATGTAAATTTAAAGTTTAAAACAGTTTTATAATATTGTATTCATGATTATTAAATAGTTTTCGTGGGTGCATATCTTAAAATATTACTTTTTAATTCAACTATACTGAAACCTCTTTTCATGTCACGGGAAGTGAAATTAAAAAAACTTTTATTTTTTTATATCTTATTGGCTGAACTATAGAAGTTCTAATGTATATCGTAAATTGTTAAAATTAATTACTTTCCAATGTAAATATTTATACGTTGGGATGAATGAATAATGTTTATAGATGCTGGGTCGAGGCTGCGGTAAAAATTACGGTGTTATAAAAAACCACAAGTGCACCGAAGGAATAAAAATATAATTCTTTTACTGTGTGTTATAATTAAAGTTATTAAGTGTGAAAAATGGACGAAGCGTTCAAAGTGTTTTGATTTTATTTTTGTGTTTAAATTGATATTTTTGAATGAAAATGGTTACGATGAATTCATCGGAAAAGGTGGCACAGAAGGCCTGTCAGCAGGGAACGTCCAGGTATGCTAAATAAAAAAAAAAATATTTTTTATTTATTTTTTCTTCTAAATTTCTAGATGTCTTAATTTGAATGCTCCTTGAATTTAAAATTATGATTTGGAATACTTATTGAAAACACTTATTTCCCTGCATTTCATTTACATTTCCTTTAAAACAAAGTACTCTGTGATTTACATCTAACAAATTTACTGATGCACAAAAGCTCAGTGTCTCAAATCCTTGTTGTTTTAATTAAATATACCTGTTTAATATGTAGATGTTTAATTAAAACTAAGTTTCTTATTTGATTATTTATTTAATTCATTATTTCATACTTTAAAAAATAATAACAGTTTTAGAGACAATAGAAAACAACCAATTAGAAATGGCGGTCTTAGCACTCTATGGCGATTTCTGCCAAACAACCATGGTTTCTTATAAAGAAAATGTTATTCTATTATTAGGTTTACTTAGTGTGTAATAAAGGATATAAATAAATGAATAAATATGTTATTGTCCATAGTCCATAAGGCCCCAGGCTAAAATCATAATATCGGACATTTCTTCTACCATAAGTAAAAGTAAGCCATGGAACTGATTTCTTTTCACAAAATTATTATTGGTAACACCAATTACACTAATTTTTATATAAAAATCTTAAAACCATACTATAAAAAAATTAAAAATATTGAAAACAAAAGAAAAGTATTTAAATCATATCTAAACTACAAACATAAGGCTTAAATAATTTTCATAAAACATTAAGGTTTGTAAAACATTCAGATGAACAAAATATTCCATAATATAAAATTGTGTAGTTTAGAGAAATCTGATGTTTCATTCATTTATCATCTTATTACAGTACTGTTATTAGTTAATTAATTTTACAATGTAAACATACAAACATGTCTAAACATTTACGGCCTTAAGTACAGCTAGTAAAAATATATTTTGGTCGAATGTTTTGTATTCTACACTCAACCTGAATACAAAATTTGTTTAAAGGTGAAACATTAGGTAACTAAAGTGGCTTTATAAATTGCTTATGAATATGGCTGTTATTAATCTTAACTTTAATATTAATTTGGAATGAATATTAAAGTTAAGATTAAATAAATGACAAACTATAAAGAAAAGAAGCAACTTTAATATAAGAAACGAAAATTTAAAAAAATACCTACCTATAAATATTGAGATAATTTAGAAGCGAGAGAGAAAAGGATGTTACTGCGTAGGCATAATAGAGACAGAAAGTGTCTCCTCTAGAATATAAATAATCACTACTCTCGATTGTAGAGTAAATAAAAAGTAACTAAAGTAAATAAGACACATGCCCTGCAGTGGGGCGTATATGGGCTGATAAAATATAATGCAATACAATCTTAAAAATATTACACACCAAATATAATAATAACTGCCTGGCACACTAAAGAATTCATAGATATATAAGTTTCCTCATAAGGTTTTCCTTCTCTGTTAAAATCAGCAACAATTAGTGGCAAATGCAGATTACTTTTCAAGTTCAAAAATATGTTCCATTTTCAAACCTGGATTCAGATATGGCTGTCTCATCATGTAGGAACTACTTACTGCACTTTTGGTCAAGCTGAATATGAATTACCTTAGCTTATTTTGCACAATGACATATTCAACTAGTGGTCGAATGGTAGCAAAATATTAGTAAAGAATATTGTTGTATTTTCTATTGTATTACTGGTGGTAGGTCTCTCATATGTGAGAGGCCATCTGGGTAGGTACCACCGCAATGTGTATTTCTCCCGCCAAACAATAGTGTAAATGCACTGTTGTGTTTTGGTTTGAAGGATATTAGCCAGAGTATCTACTGGACATATTGAGACTTAACATCTTATGTCTCAGGATGGCGAGCGCAGTGGAATACTAATAACTGCTTTGTAATTCGTAGGGTTTGGTTTTACTGCTGTCCATGAGCGGTTGTCTCGCTAAAATCAAGGGAATGGCATACTCGTCTCGCTATTAATTGGAATAAAAAAATAATAAAAAAATACACGCAGCATAGATTAATTTGTATTGTATTTTTCTTTATGTATATTTTTTGTGTATTACTTGTTGGAAATCCTTTAATAAAAAATAAAATAAAATAAGACAGTAAAACTACCACCCGGCTTCGTTTTCTGTCGCAGTCTGTATACACCTGTATAACACAGTATATTTGCTATTCGATGCGCCGTGTTGCTTACGCGGTCGATATATCCAGTTACTAAACGCATGAGTGACCACTCGTTGCTGTAGGGGTTCGATTGAACATTGTAAATAGAACATAGAGCTATTGTCTATGATTGTGTGACATGTATTAGAACCTATTTCGTAAATATATATAGCGATATTATTTTTTATAAATAAATAAAGAACACCCAACAGTAAACACAGTCCTGACCCCACACTAAGATCGAGTCTTGTGTCGTGTATCAGGAACTACGAGAGACTTTTCGCTCTCACAAACACCCAGATCCGAAAGAAATGTTTGTTGGCCGCACAAACATTTCTTTCGGTGCGGGGATCGAACCCGCGGCCTCTCACTTCACAGGCAGCGTCTAACCGACTGCCCCACGGAGCCTGTTTAATAACGCGATAAAGTAATTACTTAACTTAATATCTTCTTCCTGACTTCTTTGTTTTTCAACGGACCATATACGGCTGAAAACAGTTTGATGGTTTAAATCAGAGCAGGTCATTAATAATTTTATGATACAAACTTCACTTTACACTCTTATTTGATAAATTCGCCATTCTGTATCTGTATCAGCCCATATACGTCCCACTGCAGGGCAGGCCTCCTCTACAATCGAGAGTACGGTTGAGAGTGGTTGGGCCATATAGTCCACCACGCTGGCCTAGTGCGGGTTGGCGGACTTACATACCATAGAAATTCTTATAAATCGCTATGGCATGCAGGTTTCCTCACGATGTTTTCCTTTCCCCTTTTTAGTGCGTGGTGATTGACTGTCAATACACACATGACTCCGAAAAGTTAGAGGTGTGCCCTGGGATTCGAACCCGTGACCACCGTGAACATGTTGGCAGCTGCATTTAACCAATTTCACTTTTACACTCTTATTTGAATAATCCACCCTTAATAAAACAAATCTAGTTACTACAAAGACTCATATTTCTTCAACAGGGAGAGTTCAAAATGCGCCAAAGAGGAGAAAGAGAAAGAGAAGGAGCGAGACAAGGACAAGGAGAAGAGAGAGACAGCGATATCCAACCTGCCGCCGAACGTGCAAGCCCTGATAGCCACCATACCCTCGCCGGAAGAGTCTCCGAACTACCTCATTTATAAGAAGGTACTGTATTTAATAAGCAAATACCCGCTTTGCACGGGGGGCAGTGGACATTAATTTATTTCCAACCCCTCCTATTAAATTAACTTTCTGATTGATTTCGTTGCGGGTTAAAGACAAGTTAGACATTCCCGGAGACTCGCCGAGCTTCAATGCTCGGTGTCTTTACAATGTTTGTTGATCCTGCGACACAGGAGTTGCAGTGGTGGGTGTGAGGGCGGGATAGTCTTCCAAATAAGTAAATACACACAATAATAACGTAAATAGTGCACGGGGGTTAAAAATGATACGATTTTCCAAGATCCGAACTTCGTATGTTTGGACGCCGTACTTAAAACTTCACTAATGTGCCTAGATACTCCACAAAATGGTGGATGCCATACGTACGTCGCAACCATAGACTAAGTTCGGAGAAAATAATAAGTATAATGGAGAATAATCATTGAGGTATGATACTAGAGCGGACATCGGGAACAAAATCTCTGCGTATTGTGCGTGCACACGGGAACACAGTGAAGCGAGAAGGAAGATAATGTTACTGCGTAGGTGTGACAGAGACAGAAATAGAATGTACCCTTCATTTTGTTACAAACATTTTGTTTGCAGTGTCCCCTCTAGTATATCATCTCAATGAGAATAGTATTAATTTTTACAAGTGGAAATCATATACAGGGTGATGTTGACATATTGTATATAATTTAAACCACATGTTCCTAACCCCCATAGGTAATATTGTACAAAGTTTGATCTAAAACTGCCTGATAGTTTTGTCAAAAATCGCGATTTTATGTTCCAAGACTTGATCTACCCCTATAGATCTGTATCAGCCCATATACGTCCCACTGCAGGGCACGGGCCTACTCTACAATCGAGAATACGATTGAGAGTGGTTAGGCCATATAGTCCACCACGCTGGCCTAGTGCGGGTTGGCGGACTTACATACCATAGGAATTCTTATAAATCGCTATGGTATGCAGGCTTCCTCACGATGTTTTCCTTCACCGTTTTAGTGCGTGGTGATTGATTATCAATACACACATGACTCCGAAAAGTCAGAGGTGTGCCCTGGGATTCGAACCCGCGACCACCGTGAACATATGGGCAGCCGCGTCTAGTCCGTTTACCAACAGGCCACCACGCACCCCTATAGATACCGATTCTTTTTACGACTCAGGTAAGTTCCCGAACCGAACTGAAGTTCAGCAACGCGGTAAAATACTCGTATCATATGGGATGTCCAAAAATCATGAAAACAAAAATAACGATTTTTGACAAAAAATTTGTTTATATTTTTTTTTTCAAATTATGTCCAATGTTCCTTGGGGTGATGAGAAACATGTGGGTCAATTTAAGTAACATGTGTCAATATCACCCTGTATATCAGGACGTCGAACATCCGAATATTCGAAGATCGTATAGGTTTATACAGTAACCACCCCGTGATGCCATTTGATACTCTGTCTGGACGGTATTTGCGCTTACCATCAGGTGCAGTGCAGTCATTATGCCGTTGAAATCCTCTTTATTTCAGATGGAAGCTCTGATTGAGAAGATGCAAGATGAAGTGACAGGAGTTCAGGTTCGGACGGTGAAGAGTTTCATGAGCAAGATACCTTCTGTAAGTACTTTTTTAGCTGTGAAAGGCGAGACTAGTATGCCATTCGCCTGATGGTTAGCGATACGATCGCTCGTGTACAATAGCAAAACAAAACAACACCACGAATTATAAAGTAATGCAAACATAAGACATAAGAGTCTCAATATGTCCAGTAGTTACTCTGGCTACAATGTCCTACAATGCGAAACACCAGAGACCTATCACCAGTAAATTACTGATGGTAGGTCACTCATATGTGAGAAGCCGCGTGGGTGGGTACCACCGCAATGCCTATTTCTGCCGCCAAACAGCAGTTTAAATGCACTGTTGTGGTTCGGATTGAAGGACATTGTAGCTAGAGTAACTACTGGACATATTGAGACTTTACATCTTATGTCTCAGTATGGCGAGCGCAGTGGAATGCCAAGCATTGCTTTGTAATTCAAGGCAATGTTTGGTTTTGCTACTGTTCATGAGCGATCGTATCGCTTACCATCAGGCGAACGGCATGCTCGTATCGCCATTCATTGCAATAACAAAAAGACTTCGGTCTCACAAATACCCAGAAAAGGGGAATAATTTTACAGTAAAGGTATACTTCTTCTCCAGGTATTCACCGGCTCTGAGCTAGTATCCTGGCTGACCAGACATCTGCAACTGGAAGAGGCTTGGGAGGCTCTGCATCTTGCACATCTCCTCGCTGCGCACGGATACCTGTTCCCTATAGACGATCACTGCTTGACCGTGAAGAACGATAACACTTATTACAGGTAGGATTTAAGTTAATGTAGAATTCATACTAGAATGTGGGATTTATACTAGAATGTAGGATTCATAGTATAATTTAGGATTCATATTAGACTATAGAATGGGTAGGTTTGGGAGGCTCACTGCCTGACTGAAGAACGATAACACTTACTACAGGTAAGATTAACTTTAGGGTTAACACCAGGTACTAGATTGTGGGGTTATAATACCATACTTTCTGATTCTGAGTTCCGTGGGATTCGTGAATTTTACAGTACTATAGTAATTTGGAGTTTTTGTTCTACATATATTGTACATAATAAAATTATCGTTTGATACGTTTCAGGTTCCAAACACCATATTTTTGGCCATCAAACCAATGGGAGCCTGAAAATACCGATTATGGTAAGTGGTAGTTTTTTTTAAATCAACTGTAGAAATAATATTATGTACCATCTTAATTGTCATCTCAAGATAGAATACACATAATAGGTCCCATTGAAATGTAATAATTATTTTATACGTGATGTTTTACAGCTGGCTTTTCTGGTTGTAAAAGTATTTTTGCGAGGTTATTTACATCTTTCAAATTTATATAGTATGTTTTCCCTACAATTTTTGGACCGCCGGATTCAAGATCTATATACATATAATCAAATTTATTTATATTAACGTTACAGAACCCAAAAAAATGTTTTTTTTTTTTGGATTATTGCCTTTGCGGTTGTGCGCGATCAATTCAGAAACGGATTTCGGAGAAATTTAGTGTGAACGTAGTTGACACCCTGGATTAATATTTCAGCTAGCTTTATCCTGAAAAATAAAGTGTTCCTATGGGAAGAGAAATGAATTCCGGTGTATTTGTTAATTTTTACACTCAAAGGAATGTGATGGGACTGGATCACATGCTTTATCATGTTTTATTTTACTTTACACCATAAAATCAATTGTGGAGGTACTTTTTTGAAGGGATAAATGTGGGTGAAATAAGGTTTAAGGCAGTATATATCTATTTTTAGTATACAAAACATTATAATGTGCATTCAATCACGCAGACAAAGTTGCGGGCAAAAATTCGTATAAATGAAATCCATACAGGGTATATCAAGAGTGTTAGCGAAAACGAAACCTGATAGGAGTTAGATTGACTACAAACATACAAATAATGTTTTAGACGTTTATTTTTTATTTTTTAAATATCATCCTGTATGGGTGGTAAATCTATAGTTATTGCATTTAAAGTCTAGAGTCTTTAAAAATAAAAGTGTGAACACTAATATTTTAGAAAGTTCTATGTGTTTGTCGTCCAAATACGACGAAAAAAAATAACGAACAATCGTCACTATTTTGCAAAAAATTGAGTTGTATTTTCTCTGAAGTCACTAAAACCACCACCCGGCTTCGTTTTCGGTAGCAGTCTTGATACACCTTGTATAATCCTTGGCTTTTTTTACAGCGGTATATCTCTGCAAGCGTACCATGCAGAACAAAGCCCGTCTTGAACTTGCTGACTATGAGGCCGAGTCATTGGCTAGACTTCAGAAGATGTTCAGCAGAAAATGGGAATTTATATTTATGCAAGCTGAAGCTCAGAGCAAGGTAAATACAGTTCAGGATACAATAAAAAAAAAACTTTTTTCTATTTATTGGAACAAAAAAATAATTGTACATTATATTTACTATATCATCTTAATCTTAATGTATAACCAATACAAATGTCTACATAATAAATATAATAAAAGAATACAAAAACAAACAATTCATATTACAATAAATGGCGTGGCTAGTATGGGTAAGCGATACGACTGCTGATGAACAGTAACAAAACCAAACAACATCTTGCATCCCAAAGTAATGCTTGGCATTCCACTGCATTCACCAATCTGAGACATAATATGCTAAGTCTCAATAAATCCAGTAGTAACTCCGGCTGCAATGTATTTCAAATAACTTACAAATCCAGGCAAAAATAATATGGTAAGCGATACGACCGCTCATGGACAGTAGCAAAACCAAACATCTTGAATTACAAAGCAATGCTTGGCATTCGACTGCGCTCGCCATCCTGAGACATAATATTAAGTCTCAATATGTCCAGTAGTTACTCTGGCTACAATATCCTTCAAACCGAAACACAACAGTACGTTTACACTGCTGTTTGGAGGGAGAAATAGAAATTGTAGTGGTACCTACCCAGGCGACCTCTCACATATGAGAAACCACCAGTAAAAGAGAAAAAAAAATATCCATTTCTGGTTATGAGTCATATTTTCTCAGCATGTTAGAATTTCATATGATTAATATCCTTGCAGGTGGACAAAAAACGGGATAAGTTGGAGAGGAAAGTTCTGGATAGCCAGGAGAGAGCATTTTGGGATGTTCATAGACCTATGGTATGTTACAAAATCACATTTACATGTCCCCTTTGAAAATCAATATAACAAAAGTGTTGCTCTTGATATATTGCATTTGCATATCGACGCAGGAAAGTGATTTTGTCGTATCTCGAAACAAGCAATGTTACACCAGAACCAAAATAAGGAACTTCGTTCCAAAAATAAAACCTTACATTTTCACGAGGAAATTCAATGCGGTATTTTTTTAATGAATTAAATAATATACAAAACGCATGTATGCATTTTTAAGGATACGACAAAATCGCTTTCCTGCGTCGAAATGTTCATTTTTTATGGTACCACTTATCAGTCTTTGTATTCTTTTATATGTTTTGTTAAGTTGGTATATGACTATCATTCTCTTTTCATACATATTGGATTTTTCATATTTTTTCTATGGAGTCCCGTCTCTTATAAGATAGTGTTCATTTTCTCTATGTATTGCAGCATAAAGCTGAATAGGAATCCCACTTTAAGCGCAACAATTATTTAGATTTAGTTGACATATTTTATTTGACTTTGTCATTTGTTAGGCCAGCGTGGTGGACTATATGGCCCAACTCTTAACCCTCGACTGTAGAGGAGGCCCGTGCCCTGCAGTGAGACGTTTATAGGCTGATATAAATGTAGATATGACTGTTGGTGTATTTATTTATTTATCTATCATCCCTTCATTTCAGCCGGGTTGCGTGAACACAACGGAACTGGACCCTCGCAAGCTGTCCCGCATCAACGCGCTGAAGGAGAAACGCAAGAAACAGTGCCAGGAGCTCATACAGCAACACAACCTCAAGGTAATGTATGGGAGTTACATACATACACACATATACAGGGTGTTATCAAGTGGGTGTGGATGGCCAAATCGGAAACTATGAGAAATAAGGAAGCACACTGAAAGGACTAACGCCCGAATACTGGAATGCGATTTAAATAATAAGTTGCTCTTAACAGTGGACGGGACACTTAGCCAGTACATTTAATCGGGATTAACGAAGTTAAGCGCAAGTTATATTTAAGTTGCGTTCCAGTTTTCGGGCGTAACTCATGTACAGGGTGTATTTTTTAAGTAGATGGCCAAATTTGAGACTATGAGGAATAATGAAACACTGAAACTTGAAAGGACTACTACTGGTATGTACTCTCATATGTGAGAGGCTGCCTGGGTCGGTGCCACCGCAGTGTCTATGTCTCCTGTCAAATGGCAGTGTAAATGCACTGTTGTGTTCCGAATTGAAGGACATTGTAGCCAGAATAACTACTAGAGATATTGAGACTTAATATCGTATATCTCCAGATGGTGAGCGCAGTGGAATGCCAAGCTTTTTAATTCAAGGTGTTCGGTTTTGCTACTGTTTATAAGCGTATCGGTTACCATCAGGTGAACTACATGTTCGTTTCGCTATTCTTTGCAATAAAAAAGGAGCATTTTTCGCTATTGCTCATTGTCTCGGATTTGGCCGCCCACGCCCACTTGAAAATTACACCCTGTATACACACCCTCTTATTCATAAGGACTTAAAGCAGTTTTCAAATGCCATTAATATGAGTTGACTCAAAAAATGATAAAAATAAAAAATCAACTATTTAAGAGCTCATTAAGTTTAAAATGGCTGAAATCAGGAAAACATTAAAGGCTTTAAAAATTCTATAATGAGCCATAAAAATAAATTTTAGGCAGAATCGGGATCAACGATATTTTTTACCGATGCCATGAACGGGCATTCTCCATTATCAGATAGTCCCTCAGGAGTAAAATGTTAAGAAGCACAGGTCTAAATAGTGATTTTTCTTCCACAGAACAACCCAATAGTGACCATAACCAATCCTCAAGAAAGCGAGGAAGAAATACAGAAGAAGAACGCAGAAGTAGTCAAAGAGAATGGTAAGTTATCGATCAAATACTCAAACTCCTGGTGGTAGGTCTCTCATATGTGAGAGGCCGTCTGGATATGTACCACCGCAATGACTATTTGTACTGCCTAACAGCAGTGTAAATGCATTTTTGTGTTTCGCTTTGAGGGATATTATAGCTAGAGTAACTACTAGACATATTGAGACTTAACATCTTATGTCTCAGGATGGCGAGCGCAGTAAAACGCAAAGAATAGCTTTGTAATTCAACGTCTTAGGTTTTGCTACTAGGTCGTATCGCTTACCATGAGGCGAACGGCATGCTAGTATCGCCATTCAGTGGAAGAAAGTGAGCCAACTCTTATAATAACATCAAACAATTTGAAATTATTGCTTTAATAATTAGATGATGAGGTGACGCGTTTTGGTCCTTCAAGCCGGATGTTTTGGTCATTCGAGCACTCTGCAAGACTTATTTTAATTAAAAGATTCTACAGCACAATGGTTTATAAGATTTACGCGAATTTTACACATTGAAATAAAACTATTATTTACGGATTTTATCAATTTTATTCGAAAGGAACGGAAGTTAAAAGATGTAAAAAATAAACCAAAGCTGCGTTAAAATTATACAGCTTTAAGAAAGTTGTGAAATGAGATACTGCAGCACGATTTCCGCACCGAATATTATATGATATTTTGACGATTTACGGGTATATGTTTCCGATCTGGTTGTTTATACGAGCGAAAAGTCTCATATTTTCTGATATGAAAAACTCAATCTTAGTGAAGGGTCAGTACTATGTACTATATGATCATGGCATGTATTTTCGATCTCACTTTGGGATCACGCTTGTAACTTTAAGCTGGGTACTGACCAACGTTGTAGGGTGTAATGTAACATATTACAACTCGAACATTTGTGCAGTCAGTACGATTAAATGAACACGAAAATCGAATTTTCACTAACAATTGTAGCACATGACGTAACACAAATACTGTTGCGAATGTTACATTACACATCATCATCAACGTCATTGTAGCCAGAGTAACTACTGGACATATTGAGACTTAACATCTTATGTCTCATTTCGAGCGCAGTGGAATGTTGCTACAGTTCATGAGCGGTCGTATCGCCTATCTACAGGCGAACAGCTTGCTCGTCTCGCCATTCATTACTGTAAAAAAATGGTTGCCTGTAAAGTCGGTTTTACGGGCGAAGATTTTACGTGACAACGTCTTTTTCTCGGTAGAATATTTATTGATATGAATATAATTAAATTGCACAATAGGAACAAGGAATTGAATGAAAATAAGAATTGCACAAATTTTAACTATAGAAATATATTTTGTTTACTAAAACATTGTACATGTAATGACGAATCTAAGCACTCCATATTTTCACTACAGACACAGCTGACGATACTTTAACCACACGTGTGAACTTGTATTGTGACGCTTTCTTGTTTTTCCAACGCCAAGAACGTTCGAGAAAGACAAAGACAGAGACACAAGCATGCGCCGATTCAATGCGCCTAATTCTCTAGTGCTGCGCGCGCGGCAGACCGATCATAGTTGAGTGGGAGAGAGACGCAAGGCATTCGGCGGGCCTCTCTCTCGTTCGGTGACTCATCGTAACGTTACCGGGCGTTACACTTTTTCATAAGTGACTCCCAGCCGCAACCTAATTTAAGACGTTGTCACGTCAAAAAACACCGCGTAACGTCGGTCAGTTCCCACCTTTAAGGTGTGTTTATCTCTCCCCCTCCCCCTGCAGGTGAGTCGTCGCAGCCTCCCCCCTCCACCCCCGACAAGGCCGCACCGAGTATCGAGCAGCAGATCGATGCGGCGCGCAGACACCTCACTATGCTGCGAGCGCGCATGGAACGTAGGAATGTTCGAGTCAGCAAGGTGGCGGAGATGTGAGTGTTGTTCGACAGTTGTGTAGCACTCATACAACCATACTATGGTTGTATGAGTGCTACACCCCCCTCCCCTTCCCCTTCCTACTCCCGTCCTCCTCCTCCTTCCCCTACCTCCCACTTCCTCATCTTCTCCCTCCCACCTCCCCCTCAATAAATAAAATTAAGTAAATGTACCTACTCTACGCTACTAGGAATATATTTAATTTTTATTATTAACTCGTCAGGTTCATAGCGTACTGCGAGCAATACGCGGAGTATGACGCATTCCTAACGCCTCCGGAGTGGCCTAACCCATGGATTAACGACACCACCGAGCTATGGGATCAGGAGAAACAATCGTGAGTACATAGAGATAGTATATATTAGTGTAGGAATAAATAGGGATAGCAATCACAAATAGTGTGAATTCGATAATAATATTTTACAAATTAAACCGGGTATCTCAAGACTGCTACCGAAAACGAAGCCGGGTGGTAGTTTAAGCGACTTCAGACACAGTGCAACAGAAAAAATTGCAAAAAAAGCGACAAATTTATTAAATTTTTTTCCTATGACCATATTTGGGTGGTAAATTAATTTTTTTTCCTAAAATAATAGTGTGGTACACACTATTTATAATAACTCTAAGGTGTAAAAGAGTTTAAATTGTTATTTTAGCAAAAACTATGGATTTACCACCCAAAAATGACGATATTTAAAAAATCATTAAAAATAATTGTCGCGTTTCTTTGCGAAATTTTGAGTTGCATTGTGTCTGAAGCCACTAAAACTACCATCCGGCTTCGTTTTCGGTAGCAGTCTTGATACACTCTATATGCGTCGGTACAGATACATATATCGCTGCTTTAATTTGATAGTGGCACATAACAAAATGTGTATTTTTATGATAATGTTACCATTAAAGACATATTAATCTAAAATACTATGTGAATAAAATTCATATTTTTGATAGATTATACGTTGATTTAAGCAACTTTCAAAGAGTTGTCATTATTAAAATAAAATATATAAATAATTAATTATTTTCTTTTATTTAAACTGCTCTCCTGAAAAAAGTTCATTTTTGAGATATGTCGTTAACAAATTAAAGCAGCGATATGTATTGTCACGCGCCGTACAGTAGAGTATCCCCGCAGCAAGGAGCCACTGCCCAGCCGGCGCGTGCGTCGCTGGGCGTTCGGGCTGCGCGAGCTGCTGCGCGACGCGCACGGCCGGGAACACTTCGCCAGGTTCCTCAGCAAGGAGTTCAGCGGGGAGAATCTCAAGTCAGTGTGTAGTGTAGTGTGTGTCATACGATATGGATTGTAGATGTTGTTGTCCTTTAATTGTGTTTTACACTTGCTGTATCTTCATTTTTTTTTTTTTATTGCAGTGAATGGCGAGACGAGCATGCCGTTCGCCTGATGGTAAGCGTTGCGACCGCTCATGAACAGAAGCAAAACCAAACAACACCTTGATTTACAAAGCAATGCTTGGCATTCACTGCGCTCGCCATCCTGAGACATAAGATGTTAAGTCTCAATATGTCCAGTAGTTACTCTGGCTACAATGTCCTTCAATCCGAAACACAACAGTGCATTTAAACTACTATTTGACGGGAGAAATAGGCATTGCGATGGTACCCACCCAGGCAGCCTCTCACATATGAGAGACCTACCACCAGTAAAGTTCTGCACTCCTGGTACTTGTTTTTGATAACTCACTCTACTTCTCCTTGTTATGGATGCCACCTTAACCTTCTTAACTTCCCTCATTTCCCGTAGTTATCCAAATAATTGTATCTACCCCACATAAGCTTTGCTCTTGTTTAACTGAACATTTTACTTTTCAATCCCCAATTATGTTATACATACACTCACATTTAAATGTAATAATGATTTGGTGAAATTCGGTGTCATTACAATGCGTGTTGTTGATCCTGCGACACAGGAGTGACAGTCTACAAATACATACATTTCCACAATTCCAATATTTTTATTACTTCCCCAAATTATCGCAACTACCTTGTATACATAAGCCACGCCTTTTTTAACTGAACGTTCTATTTTCCGATCGAAATATACACGAGTTATTTTGCCATAGGTTCTGGCTGGCCGTTCAGGAATTGAAGGCGCTACCCATCCGGCGCGTGTCGGCGCGAGCCACAGAGATATGGAAGGAGTTTCTCGCGGCCGATGCGCCTTCCCCGGTCAACGTTGATGCCGCTAGCAGGTAAACAAACAAACATTAATTAAAAAAAAATTACATACATATAAAAATATAAAAAGTGTTCAGATGCTGGTATAGGCGAACATATCCAAAAACCGTGCAATTTTGACAAATTTACATACATGCACATCGAATACATAATCTCCTTTTATGAAGTCGATTAATAAGGTTGGATATCGAAAATTAATTCGATTAAAAATAAGAAAATAAAAAAAAAATTCTATTAAAAAAAGTACAAAATAAAAGTCATCTACGGAACTCTGTGTATAAGTAATCGTTTTAATTCATTGATTTAAAAACTAAGGATAAGCCCTTCAGTACATTTTGAGTTAATTGTAATAATAAAATAACACCCAACAGTCACGTACATAGTCTTGACCCCACACTTAGATCAAGTCTTGTGTCATCAGAAACTACGAGAGACTTTTCGATCTCACAAACACCCAGATCCGGAAGAAATATTTGTGTGCCGCACAAACATTTCTCTCGGTGCGGGGATCGAACCCGCGGCCTCTCGTTTCACAGGCACCATCTAACGAGCTACGCCACGGATACTGTCAAAGTTACAAAAAGATGACCGTGAATATCGCGCTAAAATAAATATTAAATCAACAACAACAATCGGTACTGAACTACTGCATTATCTCATGGGGGTCGGCTCGGAAAAGCTATCTTATTAAAGCTGAACGAGCGCAACGAGCCGTTTTAAGTAGCTTATAGAAAAGAATTACGCTACTCTACAGCTGAGTTGTATAGAGAAACTGAGGTGTTAACAGTACGCAAGTTGTACATCATAGCAACTATCTTAAAATTTCACAAATGCTCGCTTGATAATAGAATCGTGACTAAACGCTCGCAGAGAATATATAGATGGAGCAAACCTCCTTGTAGAAGAAGTTTTGGCAAACAGTGTTACCTCCAGATGGGCCCGCATCTATATACTAAATTAAATTACCAATTGAATATATTATATCAGACTACCCATAACTGCAAAAAAACTGTAACCAAATGGCTAGCAGATCTGAGCTATTTGGATACTGAAAATCTAATTAAATCTTCTTGATAACCACCACAGTATCACCTCTCTCTACGTTACACACGCACGCACTCACACACACACATACACACATACACATACACCCACACACACACACACACAACAATTTGAATGTTCCTTAGTTTTATTTATTTTAGCTATGTAAACTTACATGTACCCAAACTGTATTGGACGAATGACTAGATCCCACAACACAGGGAATCCTAGTGTGGGGTCTAGTGCTTTTTATCTATATCCTTGTACCTTTTGTTGAAAACAAATAATAAACATTATTATTATTATTATTACTTAATAAATTGCGTAAATAAAAAAATATATTATCTTCATTTCATTCCACTTTCTGTCAATACAAGCAAGAATTTTCAAAATCGTTGCGTGCGACTATTAATTTCAGTAACGCTCCACTAGAGACGTACTGGAGCACGCACCACTTACGTCCATATACTTAAGTCAGTGATTTAATTATTTTTTTTCCAGGGAATTGACTCGAGTGAAAGTGGAATCGGGCACTCCAGACAGATATTGTTTCGATCAAGCTCAGGTTAGCTTTAGTCCTTAATAATATGGTATTTGACTATTATTGATTTTTGGTTTTATTTCGTCAACAAACACAAATCTCATATGTGAGAGGCTGCCTGGGTGGGTACCATCGCAATGTCTATTTCTCCCGTCAAATAGCAGTTTAAATGCACTGGTGTGTTTCGGATTGAAGGACATTGTAGCCAGAGTAATTACTGGACATATTGAGACTTAACATCTTATGTCTCAGGATGGCGAGCGCAGTGAAATATTGCTTCTGTTCATGAGCGGTCGCATCGCTTACCATCAGGCGAACGGCATTCTCGTCTCGCCATTCAGTATTCATTGCAACAAAAAAAAAACAATATTCGTTACAAATAAATCCTTGTTGTCAAAAACGTATTAAAGTAGTTTGTAACATAAGGCAAACAGATAATTAATTCTTACAATTGCAGAGTTCTTTTTATTGAAATTAATGTCCAGACGAGCATGCCGTTCGATGGTGGTAAGCGATACCACCACTCATGAACAGTAGCGTGAAAGACAAAGCAATGCTTGGCGTTCCATTGCTCCCGTCATCCTGAGACATAACATGCTAAGTCTCAATACATCCAGTAGTTACTCTGGCTCTCCTTCAAATCGAATCACAACAGTGCATACACACTGTTTGTAGAGGAAATAAACATTGCGGTGGTATCCAGGCGGCTTCTCATATGAGAGACCTACCACCAGTAAATTGTAAGTAATAACTTTGTTTTTGTTTTTCACAGGCGCATGTGTATCATCTAATGAAGTCGGACAGTTACTCGAGATACTTGCGATCCGATATGTACAAGGAATACCTCAACGGATCCAAGAAAAAGGTAATATTATAATTATAATAATAACCCCATACGCGCCCGCGCAATTTTTTACGACCCCGCAAAATGACTGGCCCATTCCCGCGTTTGCTACTCAAGCGTGTAATCAAATTGTTGACAAGGGCAAAAAAATGTCCAAAGTCATGTCAACAAAAACATGACAAGTCCAATGTACGATTTGGAAATTGTAAACAATTTATTGACTTGGACGAGCAAGGGAAAACTATTTAAACTGCGTTGCAAATTTTGCCGTATTAACTAATGAGAGCGATTAAGAAATTTAACATAACACTATAACTTATTGAGAGACTGTGACCCCAAACTAAGCGCAATGCTTGTATTTTATCTTATACTAGCGGCCCGGCCCAGCTTCGCCCGGATACAAATAGATTTCTGTACAATAATATGTACGTATTGTACATATAAACCTTCCTCTTAAATCACTTTATCTATTTAAAAAAACTGCATCAAAATCTGTTGCGTAGTTTTAAAGATTTAAGCATACAAAGAGACATAGGGACAGAGAAAGCGACTTTGTTTTATACTATGTAGTGATTTTATATTACTTCACTTCTGCACCCTCTATACTAATATTACAAAGCTGAAGAGTTTGTTTGTTTGTTTGAACGCGCTAATCTCAGGAACCGCTGGTCCGGTTTGAATAATTCTTTCATTGTTGGAAAGTACATTTATCGAGGAATGCTATAAGTTATACAGGGTATACCAAGAGTGCTACCGAAAACGAAGCTGGGTGGTAGGCTTAGTGAATTTAAACCACATGTTCCTAACCACCCCGGGTAACATTGTACCAAGTTTGAACAAGAGCTGCCTGATAGTTTTGTCAAAAATCACGATTATAGGTTCCTAAGTTTTAATCAACCCCTATAGATACCGAGTCTTTTACGGCTCACGTAGGTTCCCGAACCGAATTGTGCCCCAAGCAGGAACATTTGGCTCTATAGTATAGTAATCGTAATAGTAAGATTTTGTATGACAATTTGAACAGCGCCATTGTGAGCGTATTTGGAACTAAATTATGGCAGCGGGAAACGTTTACGACAGTATAGTATGGTAATCGTATAGTCTAGCGATAGTTTTACTATACAAATGTATGAAAAGTGGTAGCAGGAATAATTTTTGACGTATAGTATCGTTGTAGTAATAGTATAGTAATCGTTGTCACGATACTATTACTATACGATACTTCAAAATGTTCCTGTTTGGGGTACTGAATTTCAGCCAGGCGGTCAAAAAACTCTTATCTATATGTCTAAAATCACGATTTTTGACATCAAATCTTGACAATTTTTTTTCAAATTATGTACAATGTCACCTGGGGTGATGAGATACATGTGGATTAAATTAAGTACCATGTGTCAATATCACCCTTTATATTAGTACAGTTTAACCAATCAATATAAAAATCATATTTTTCTCGTTACAGACATCAGTGAAAGGCATTCGGTCGATCGTATCCTTCACTGGACGTAAGGAGACGTCATCCAACTAATGGGGCGAGCAGACGAGCGTTAAAACGCGGCGGCAGAAACGCCCGTCTTGTCGTGCCAACCGCTGCGTGAAATCAAGCCGATATAAGTGGTACAACTGGCGTGAGGTGTGAGGTTTAATAAATGGTGGTTTTGAATCGACGCCGGCAAAAAATTTGCAACTGGCAATCGGTTGCTAATATTTCTATATACCGGGTATATCAAGACTGCTACCGAAAACGAAGCAGGGTGGTAGTTTAAGCGACTTCAGACACAATGCAACAGAAAAAGTTGCAAAAAAAGCGACAAATTTTTTTTTGTTATTTTTTTCCTATAGCCATATTTGGGTGGTAAATACATTTTTTCCTAAAATAATAGTGTATACCCTTTTATTTATAAATACTCTAAGGTATAAAAGAGTTTAAATTATTATTTTAGCAAAAACTATGGATTTACCACCCAAAAATGACGATATTTAAAAAATCATAAAAAATAATTGTCGCGTTTCTATGCGAAATTTTTAGTTGCATTGTGTTTGTAGCCACTAAAACTACCACCCGGCTTCGTTTTCGGTAGCAGTCTTGAGATACCCGGTATGTAGGATCAATGTCGGTATTGAATGAGCAATTGGCTACTAATTGCCTTCGATTTAATCGAGTTATTGTGTTTAGAAAATCAATGCCGGCGTAAAAAACTCGTTTGGCAATTTGTTGCTTAAGTTGAGTTGTATATTGTGACTTAGTACTAGTCCGTTTTATTTACCTGAAAATAAATTCCGACTGGCAACCTATTGCTCATATTATGCTGTTCTAAAGAATATGAACTCTATATTAACGAAGCAAACGAATGCCGTCAAAAAAATTGCAATTGGCAACCAATTGCTAGTTGCCTTCGCAGTGCTTGTCACGACTAGTCGCGGTTGCTCTTATATTCCTATTCGGAGGAATTGTTATTTATTAAGTAGTTAAAAACGTTGTTCTTTCATCAAAGGGGGTGAAGATAGGAAGGGGAGGGCATAATGGGGTGGAAAAGATATAGGGAAATTTAGTCAGTCGGTCAGTCATGCCGGATTTTTCCGTCTACGGGAAAATTAGTCATTGAGTTTTGTTCTAATCATGTACACATCTTAGTCAGTTCATTTTGTTTTATGCAGTAATTTTGTTTAATAATTCACTCTAACATTCATAAATTAGATTAAAAATAAACTAAAATATTAAGGAGTTTTGGGGAATATTATGACATGTTTACTTATAGTATTTTGAGTCAAACAAGTATTGTTTATACAGTAATTTGTATAGTATTTTTTTGGGATTTTAATAACATATCTCGTTGACTAATTTAGTCATTTTTGAGTCATTTCTTCAGTGATTATATTGTTGATGCTGTCACTATTATTAAATATTCATATTTAATTATTTAAGACATTTAGTCCGACTATAATTTAGTTAAAGATTCATAAATGCTTAACTCAACTCATATTATTGTACAGCTGGGTTTTAAGTGATTGACTAAACTAGTCATCGACTAAAAGTCACGAACATTTTCGTCAGACTTTGACGATTTATCCCGTCATGTCTATACTGTCGGGATTTTGAGTCATCTGTTAAATGCCCTTTCTTATCTTCACCAACTTGTATCCTACTTTTTGACTTTAAACTGTCGTTTATAGAAACAGCTGTCTCATATTAAAATTTAGTTAAAATTACTGTGTTCTTTGGATACTTGTATCAGCCCATATACGTCCCACTGCAGGGCATGGGCCTTCTCTACAATCGAGAGTATGATTGAGAGTGGTTAGGCCATATAGTCCACCACGCTGGCCTAGTGCGGATTGGCGGACTTACATACTATAGAAATTACTTTGGACACTATGTTCTCAATATATCAACTATAATTTTTTGGTGTGCGAGTGCTGTTTTCAAAATACTTCAATTTTTTCTCTATTTAAAAAATTTCTTAGATAAAAATAAATAATAAACCCAACAGTCACATACATAGTCCTGACCCCACACTGAGATCGAGTCTTGTGTCGTATCAGGAACTACGAGAGACTTTTCGCTCTCACTAACACCTATACCCAAAATGAATATCTTTGGTTCACAGAAATATTTTTTTATTGCGAACCCGAGGCCTCGCTTTTTACACCCGGCATCTTACTAACTAAGAACTTTTGCCGTTATTTATTTTCTCTACTAAAAATTACGACTATGAAAAATAATAAATTTTAATATGGGACAGTTGAAATATAAATAAATACTTTGAAAAGTATGTTTGTAAATCTATAACTTTAATACTTTTTAGATCTTTTGTGTAGTACCACCTGTTGCGGTGTGGTGGCGCTGTTGTGCTCGAACAGGCCGACGTAGCGATTGCTACTGACGAGGGTTGCAAATCAAATTCTTTTCTAATTTTTGTGCAAGTTTGGGGAAAAATTGGTCAAAACGTAAAGAATGACGAAATTTAAGTTCAGTTATATTTAAAGTTTTGTTCAGTTCAAGTACAGTCAGCAACATAAGTCGCTACACATTCACGAGATTTGGAATTGTCTTATCATCCAAAATAATAATTATTTTTAATATCGTATGGCACTTCTCGGCATAGATGACTTTACTTGGTTATATTTTACGACTACAGAGTAGTACGTACAAATGTTAATTCATAAAAAGGTTATCAAAAAATGTGAAGTGCTCAGCGACTTATGTTGCTGACACGCATGAAACTTTAGGTCGATTCAAGGATGAATTCAATGTCAAACCCAAGGTTAAAGCGTAGGAGCAGTACATGACATTTTTAGGCTAAGCTAAGAATAAGAAAGGTGATAATATTTTTGCTGCAATTGGCTAGATCACAGTCAAAAATATCACCAAGTATAGGATCAGTAAGATTTGTCATTATGTTGTTAATTCCAAGGTCAATAACAGTCAAGTTCAAGGACATTTGAAGGTCATGCCCAAGGTCACAACACAAAAATTTAGATAAAGTTGTCACGAACGATTAAGGTCACAAAAGATGACATTCAAGGATACTTAGGTCAAGGTCGCAAAAGGTCACGAAGGTCAAGGTCACAAAGTTCAAGGTCGACTCAAGTACACCGGCGTCGCCGCCCGTATGTAACCAACCCAACACAAACGTAACCAAATTGTATAGACTGTTTTTATTTTTTTCTAGTGTTAAGATTATTTTTTTTTTATATTTTTATTATTTTTTTCGTTTCTCTTCCTTCTCGAGCTTTAAGAGTAATTAAGGTAGTTGTATTTCGCGTATTGGTGTGAACGCGGCGCGGCTTTGTGGGTTCGTTGACCTCATTCCCAAAAGGTTAGTGTAAATTTGTATACAGGTGTAAAGTATTTGGTGACAAAAAAAGTTTATTTATTTGTCCGTCTCTCTATACCGGGTATCTCAAGACTGCTACCGAAAACGAAGCCGGATGGTAGTAATAGTGACTACAAACACAATGTAACTTAAAATTATGCTAAGAAACGCGTCAATTTTTTTTTATCATTTTTTAAATATCGCCATTTTTGGGTGGTAAATCCATAGTTTTTGCTAAAATAATAATTTAAGCTCTTTTATACCTTAGAATCTTAAAAAATAAAAGGGTATACACTATTATTTTACGAAAAAATGCATTTACCACCCAAATACGACCATATAAAAAAAAAAACAAAAAAAAATTGTCGCTTTTTTTTCCAACATTTTCTCTTGCATTTATTTATTATTTATTTATTTAAATCTTTATTGTACACAAACTTAACAAGAACATAGCTTAACAGAAATAATAATAACAAAGAGTACAAATGGCGGTCTTATCGCTCAACAGCAATATCTTACAGACAACCATGGGATGGATTTAAATGAAGGAGAGGGAGAGAGGGCAGTGTAACAAATAAAGAATTACTTCAAGCTAAATAATAATACTACTTAAACATAATTACTAATATTATACATATACATATCCATATATATACATACATAAATATATATACATACATACATAAAAATAAATAATACAAAATCATACATAAATTATAATATACTACAATTTCCAAATGATTTAATGAAAAAGAAGTAATAGTGAAGTCTGCTTTAAAGGGAAAGGTAGTGCTCTTTAATCAGTTTTTTAAATGACGACAGCGTTTGCGCCTGCCTCACCACAACAGGAAGCGCGTTCCACAATCGAACTGCTTTGACAGTAAAAGAATTATCCATTGCTGTCGTGGTATGCACAGGCATTCTCAGCTTAAGATTCTCAGACGACCTCAGGGATCTCGAATGGGAGTCATGAAGAAAAATGAATCGTTCTTTAAGATAAGATGGGGTGAGAGGATTAAACAAAATATTATAAAGAAGAGAGAGAATGTGAGTATTCCGACGAAGCCGAATAGGTAACCACTTGAGCTTAGCACGAAACTCAGAAACATGGTCATATTTGCGAAGACCAAATATGAACCTTATGCAGAAATTTTGAAGACGCTCAAGTTTATTTAGTTGGTCTTCGGTGAGATCTAGATAGCTGACATCGGCATAATCAAGGATGGGGAGAAGGAGGGTTTGCGCAAGCGTAATCTTCGTGGTAACGGGTAGAAAGTTGCGTAGCCTTCGCAAGGACCTAGCGGAAGCAAACAGCTTCCGGCTTATATCCGAGAGCTGTGGACCCCAGGTGAAAGATTTGTCTATGTGTATGCCCAGATTGCGGACGGAGTCACTGAAAGGAATTTTGCATTGTGTCTGAAGTCGCTTAAACTACCACCCGGCTTCGTTTTCGGTAGCAGTCTTGATATAACCTGTATATTGTAGTTCAATAATAAGCATTGGTGACATTATAAAAATATATTTTTGTCCGTATAATTTAATTTAATTAGTCCGAGGTCAGGTATTTGCGCCCAATGTGGCGATAGGCTAGTCACCTATCACATCGTGGGACGGAACATACAAGGCGAAATGTGTTCTGGCACCTCTGCCTACCCCTTCTGGGAAAATGGCGTGAGTTTATGTATGTATAAAAATTAGTTTATGAATTTGGTATTATTTTTATATCTGTTACACTACCTCTCTTGATTCTGAACTGATTGGTGATTTCTTTAGTTAAATAGAAGGGTTTAGTTAATGTTCCAATTAGGTCTTTAGAACTGGGAAAGGCGAGAAAATAAAATGGAAGTAAATGAAAATATTTGTAATGGAAAACCATACTATGTATCGGTATCAAACACATTTTAAAATAATAATTGATTCGAAAATCGATTGTGTCAAATCGATTATACAAATCGACTCCACAAAGCCGCGACGCCGTTAATAGTTAATATTTATTCATATAAGTGGAAACCAAAAGTGCATTTTTATTGTAAGTGAGTTTTCTTTGAAGAGTCTGTAAGTCCCTATCGAAACAACTTCAAAAAAATCGATACCCTTTACAAAAGTTAGGTTAAAAATACTGAACCATACAGCCGCTGCCAATAAACAATCCCAATCCAAAATTTGCCGTTTGAGATTGACAGCTCAATCTTTTTTCTGATACTATATTGCCAATAATCAATCTCAGTAGTGAAAATCCTATTGCAACATGGTAAATGACAAATCGAAAAGTAGAAAACAATCCAGATTGACTTCAATCTAATTTTTTCGATTGTTTATTGGCATCGGCCGTTTGCATCTTGTCTCAGGATGGCGAGCACAGTGGAGTACCGAGCATTGTTAGTTGTTACTGTTTATGATCGCTTACTATGACGCCAATGTCATGCTCGTATCGCCACTCATATAAATAATTTAAAAAAATACCCAGATACAATCAGACTCAGTCACTGTATCGGTGAAATATACAGGGTATATCAACTTATCAAGACTGCTACGGAATACGAAGCCGGGTGGTAGTTTAAGCGACTTCAAACACAATGCAACAGTAAATGTTGGAAAAAAAAGCGACCATTTTTTTGTTATTTTTTTTATATGTATTTGGGTGGTAAATACATTTTTTCGTAAAATAACTGTGTATACCCTTTTATTTATAAAGACTAAGGTATAAATGAGTTTAAATTATTATTTTAGCAAAAACTATGGATTTACCGCCCAAAATGACGATATTTAAAAAATGATAAAAAAAATTGTCGCGTTTCTTAGCAAAATTTTTAGTTGCATTGTGTTTGTAGTCACTAAAACTACCACCCGGCTTCATTTTCGGTAGCAGTCTTGATATATATTGTGGATGCTCTCTAAGTACTTAAATTCAGGTCCACTGTAGTCACATCTGGTCTCAATATCCCTTCGATATTTAATTAACGGGAGGTTAAATAAGGTACCTTTACAATGTCGATACAGTTGTATGCTTCAGTAACAAATTGAATTAGAATCTGTATTGGGGTATGTATTGACTTATGGCTTGCTGTTATGAAAGGTTTGCTAAATCCATTGACGTAAAATATATGGACGGGGCGGAGAGTACGAAAAGTGTTGTCACGAAGTGGTCCGCGGACCAATGCAACGGTTGTGACGACACAGCGCACCGGTCTGTAAGCCGTCGACAAATGCCTAATTGTATCGTCGTGGTTGCAATAAAGATGACCGAAAGTTCACAAAAAAAAGATAACATTTCTTATCATCGCTAAGTAAAAATTATATAACTTTATATCAGTATAACATTTATTTTAGCATTATTGAAAAACGATTTCATGGCCGCCATTGACGTAAAAATCCAACAGATGGCGCGATTTTTACGGGCATCTTTTTGAGGTACCCAATGTACTGAAGGGCCTATCCTTAGTTTTTAAATCAATGGCTAAATCGCAAAAAAAAACAGCTGTTTAATACATCGTGCAGTCAAAACATTTTTTGTATGATAATAACTAAATAAATAACACCCAACAGTCACATACATAGTCCTGAGCCCACACTAAGATCGAGTCTTGTGTATCAGAAACTACGAGAGACTTTTCGGTCTCACAAAAAGACTCAAAATATATGTGGATTACAGAATATATTTGTTTCGTTCCGGGGATCGAACCCGCGGCCTCACGTTTCACAGCCAGCCTCTAACCAACTGCGCCACGGAGGTTGTGAAATTATGTTACATACATTATTTTCGCGATTTCAAGATTGGTCCCGTTGTAAAAAAAATTCACCTTTCGATTGTACTAATTCTAACCCTGTATTAATATTCAAGTCACTTACAATAAAAATGTTTGTCGTAATATTAAAACTATTTTCGACTGTCAGGTGAATTCAATATTGATAAATGACGAAAATGATTTTAAAATTGCGAATGTTACGTAAAATATTGATATTTCATTGATTTTATTGTATAGGGTGTTTCGAAATTTATTTGGTTGTACATGGTGGTTTGTTTTTTCAAAACACAGTATTAGGTGTTGTATGGTCATACTATTAAACCAAATTCCATAGTTTGATTAGAAGTTTCACAATTATGTAAACGATATTCAATAAAAACACAGTTGTGTTTCGGTTTGATGGACATTGTAGCCAGAGTAACTACTGGACATATTGAGACTTTACATCGTATGTCTCAGGAGCGCAGTGGAAAGCCAAGCATTGCTGTGTAATTCATAGTTTTTGGTTTTGCTACTGTTCATGAGCGGTCGTATCGCTTACCATAAGATGAATGAAATTCAGAGCAATAAAAAAATACATGTTTTGTATGATATCTACTGCTTTAATTCATATGCGGTGAGATTTTGTAGTCTATTCAAATAATTGAGAGTTAAGGTACTTCTATTAAATGTTCTAGAAAATTCATGTATCATCCAGATTATTCAAAAATGTATTTTCCTAAACGAGGGTACATATTTTCAATTTAATCTAATAGATGGCGTTATTTCAAATCGCGCTCTCTCCAACAGTATTCGCTAAGTATTTTATGTAAAACTAAATAAATTTCGAAACAAATCTCTCAAGATATTAATAAAGATCTGAATAATGACACAAATTGTAATACCAAAGCTTAGGTTAAGTTTTATTTTAATTTTTAACTGCAGTCGTAACTGGATTTTTTGTATATTAAATTCTGTGTTATGTCCTACACGCAAATTGGTTAAGATTAAACTATTAATGTCATACAACCTTCGATCAAATATACACTAGATACACAGTTCCCTGTAAACGTTCTGTTAAAAAGTGGCACCGATGCATTGAAACAAAAAAAGTAAACAAAAAGATCACATATTCCAAATATATTAACACAAATTCTACCTTATTCCTGGAGCTTAAAGTAGCTTTTCACATGATATTGTGTAAAGTTCTGCGACGTTTTAGAAGTAACAGTCGGTGCGTGACTGAAGGCGAAAGAGTGCTTAAAGCACTCTTTTTTGGTGCCATTTTCTAAGTGCTCATGTTGTATCTAGTGTATATTTGATCGAAACATACAACCAAAAATGATTTGTGTACTCATTGTAGTGTATTGATATATTCATACTCTTTGCATCTGTCGTCTCGAACTATACACAACGCGAACCAGGGGTGAATGAGAACAGATATAGTTGTTTGTGGACGGAACGCTGTGAAGACGTGGTGTATAGCAAACGAGCCGATAAATATTAATAATTGTATTCTACTACAATGTTACACATATTAACCGTAAATAGTGACTACATTACACTTGTGTTACTAAGGTTAATTTTATTTTGAAAACTTGTATTTATCAATAAGTCACAAAATATTTGCAGCCTTATTGACAGATAATTTTAAAATTTATTTTAGCTATCAAATTCAATATTCTTTATTTTATTTCATTTATATAGCTGTCCTAACAGCTAGTGGTTATTACAATATAACTTAGACTAATAAAATATACAAAAATAACTTCAGAGTAACACCCTATGAAGGCGTCACAACTTGCAACGTTTGGTTTAAAACAATATACATGATACATATTCGATTCTTTCGAAAGGGACAAAAAATGCGATAACTAAAACAGGTTTTAAAATTGTCTATGAATTTTATTATGAATATTTTCATGTTATTAAGGCTCATTTCATTCATGTGCAGTGATCGCTTACCGTCAGACATTGAGGTATTATACTAGAGCGGACAAAGGGAACAAAATCTCTGCGTATTGTGCGTACACACGGGTACAGTGAAGCGAGAGGGCAGATATGTTACTGCGTGTGTGTGACAGAGACAGAAATTGAAGGAGCGGTACGGTACCGTTCATTTTGTTACATTTTGTTTGCAGTGTCCCCTCTAGTATAATATCTCAATATTTGGTGACATGTTTACTCGTATGCATAAAAAATACTTATAAAATATTCCAGTTTCGACTGTAAGTGTTTTAAAAGAGACTTTTTATTTATTTTTTATACTTTGATTTTTTTATGGACATTTTGTTGTGAATGTGCGTTTTTGTTTCTAGGTATAAAATGTGTTAAAATCAAATACATTATTTACTATTATATTCAGGGTATATAAAGACTGCTACCGAAAACGAAGCCGGCTGGTAGTTTTAATAACAGACACAACGAAAAAAGAATTTCAAACATACTTACTTCCTACATAGTATTACATCGTTTCTTTTAAATAATAGGCACCCTTTTATTTTTAAAGACGCTATGGTACGGTCGGGTTAAAATTATGATTTAATAAAACTATCGATTTTATTATCGACAAATACGAAAACACTTAAAAAAATCACAAAAAGCTATTTTGGTTGCATTGTGTTTGTAGTCACTAAAACTACCACCCGGCTTCGTTTTCGGTCGCAGTCTTGATATACCCTGTAGATTAGTTCTGTTTATAATAATTCATTTTTTAAAGTCTGATTTTTCAGACTCACCAAATGTTTTAAAAATCAGAAAGGCATTTATGAATTTTTTTGATAACCAAACATTTAAAGACTGTTTTCAACTTTTCACAGAAAACATATTAAGTATTTTTGACTTATAATTTTGATAAACCAAATGACAATGAGAAGACATAGGTATGGTTTTTAGAACTTGTACCGTAAATTAGCATTAAGAAGTATAATAATTATTTAGTTATAATTTTCACTCTGCGAAAAAGCTCTTGCTAGAAACAAAAATGCACATTGTATAATTTATTTGATCAAAATGTATCTACATGTATAGATTAGAGTATGTATAATAGATTAAATGATAAATTCACTGTTGCTTTATTTATTTCAATAACATCTTGTCCTTTCTTCACCTTGAACCTTACAAAAACTATTTATATAAGTAAATGTAAGTTTTCCGGAGACCAAATAAAGCTTAGCTTAACTAAATTACTGGCGGTAGGTCTCTCATATGTGAGAGGCCGCCTGGGCAGGTACCACCGCAATGTCTATTTCTCCCGCCAATCAGCAGTTTAAATGCACTGATGTGTTTCTGATTGAAGTATATTATAGCCAGAGTAATTACTGGACATATTAAGACCTAACATCTTATGTCTCAGGATGGCGAGCGCAGTGGAATGCCAAGCATTGATTTGTGATTTAAGGTGTTGTTTGGTTTTGCTACTGTTCATAAGCAGTCGTATCGTTTACCATCAGGCGAACGACACGCTGGCCTAGTCATTCACTGCAATAAAAAAGCTTGCCTCATCACTTCCTTTTTTTCCTTTTCCACACAGAACATACCAAAGCCCCTTTAGCGTGTTCCTTGTCAGATCTTTATATTAAAAAAGGTAATTAAATAAACAAATGAATTGAAATAATACGTATATTTTAACAATATCAGTCTATAAACAACAGTTTATAATATTAAGCCTCAAATACAATAAATCGTCTCACGATTTCACGTTATTTGATAAAGGATTTTTTTTGTTTTTGGAATTGAAATCTTGTGTTTTTACAAATAAGAAATATTTTTATACAATTTTATTCTGTCAAAACCCTATCTTTTAGAAAGTTGCTTTAGTTTCTAATACAACAGACATTTTATTTTCTCAAAACCCTGTATTTAAAAAGTTCAATTTTGAATACTACACCTTAAAATGCTCAAACTTTTTGTACTTATAACAAATTTTAACGCACTTTAGTAGAAAATGTTTTAGTCTAGCAACACTGGTAGAAAATAAAAAAAAAATGGCGGAATAATTAACCTAAAACTTATGACTAAACATTTTTAACAGTGTCTTGGCAAGAAATTATTTAAAACTTCCTGGACACATGGAAAATGTGACAAATGTAGTTGTTTTTTAATTAAAAACGTTTCTATTTGACACACCCGTTTTTATTAACTGGCTTGTCTTTCACTCTAATAATATAATCTACAAAAATATAATTTAAAAAAATTAACAAACCGGGCTGTCAAATTTCCCACCAAAATTATTCATTCAAATACAGATGTCACATTTTAAGTGTTGTCAGCTTATAAAATACTACTATTTTAGTAGGTATTTGTTGCGGAGTCTTGAATGCAATATAACATAAACAAGAGTTTTTGAGCTTTACTTCACTATATGCTCAGCATCGGATTATTTTTCATGTTATATTTAAAACTACGCAACAATTCTATTACATCTAACTCAACCCTTATTTTGGTGGTGTTTTTTTAATGGTTGTATGATGTTGTCCATTACTGTTGCTGCTGCATTCACTTTACTGCATCTGAAATTAAAGAAAGCATTTTATAAGTATGAAGTAACGAAAACAGGTAAGCCTATTTTTGAAATAAAATTAATATTATCAGATTTTATCGCGGATTAGGTTTAATTTTTACATTTTTTAACTTCCCGACTTCAATATTACTTTACAGCTTTCGTGGTCCCGGGAGGACTCAAAACTGGCGAAGGCTATTTTTATTTTACCCTCTGATGTACAATGCTGCTAACTACAGATCGTTTCAGGTCATTTTGCGTGTGAATGCGTGTTTGTCATGCTGCTGTCAAAATAGGAACAGATTTTTTTCTATTTCACTATTGTTTGAGATATTTTTCTTCATTTATACAACAAGCATTTAAACTCGTATTCTAACGCCCGAATACTGGAACGAAACTTAAATATTATGGTGCACTTAACTACGTAAATCTCAATTTAATGTACTGGCTACATACTGGCTAAGTGATCCGTGCGCTATTAAGAGAAACTTATTATTTGAATGGCGTTCAAGTATTCCGGTGTTAACTTACTTGGGAAACATGTCGTTACATTTCAGCTCTGTCCACCCCATGAACGCTTCATACAACATCGTGTCTATAGCTCTCTCTGCTGACAGTTCGCCAGTCAACATGCGCAAGGCAACACTGAAAAATAAATTATATTAATGATTAAAGGTGAAATCACAATATAGTATTTCGTCTTACCCATAGAAGTGTAGTAAAGAAGCGGCCATAAATACTAGAGAAACGCGTCATAGACCGATTTGAACAACGGATTATTTTGTTGTGTGCACATTATAAGTCGTACGCTTAAGTCGGGACCTTGTATGTTCCATTGCCCTGATTGGCTAGTTAGCCGCATCTAGTATCTATAGCCGCTTCTTTACTCCATGCACAGAATACTATAGTTTGATTTCAGCTTAAGACCGCCGGTTGTCCAATACCCCTTTCCTTTTACCATCTTTTTCCTTCTCGCACCCTATGGCCTGTGGCGAATAAAAAAACCCTTTTGCTGTGTTTCATGTATTTGCCATAAATAATATTGCTGTAATATA
The DNA here is from genome assembly GCA_023078785.2 of Hyles euphorbiae. Lineage (NCBI taxonomy): Eukaryota > Metazoa > Arthropoda > Insecta > Lepidoptera > Sphingidae > Hyles > Hyles euphorbiae. The sequence continues at coordinate 1,065,746 of CM041054.1, read as the reverse complement.
ATATTGTCGTTATCCTATTCCATATTTGATTTATTCTAGATATTTCTGGTCAATTTTTTTAAATATTTTTTTGTTGTTCCTTGGTCTTAGCCACTGTAATAGCGAAGTCTTAGCGTGATCTATTTGTGATTGTATTTTTTCCCTCTTTTAATTATATCCTTTTATCCCGTTTATTTTAACTCATTTATACTTTCATTCATATTAAATCATTCAATAACACGTTTTAATTTCCTCAGTTAAAAACTGTATACAATATAATGTTACCGACTGACCTAATAACTTTTTGCATTTTCTACCAGTCAACTTTGTATAAAAAAAAAGACGGGTTGCACTCCGGGAGTGCCGGCAGAAGTGAAAACTTGATTATTAACGTTGAGCATGTTTGATATTTTGGAATGGTTAGGGAATAATTTTGCACCAATTGCTTTATCAGTATAAAAGTACTATCATTTATGTGGTAGAATACAATATTCATTTATTGCGCTATCGTACACAAACATGACAATTTATATTACATAAAAAATTTAACACTTTAAAACTATTACAATTATTTTACATTAAAAAGTTTATCTCTCCGAAAAATCAACTTTCATCCATAATTTCAACGACTTTTTCACCATCATCATTACCAAAACTATCATCGCCAATCTCTAAAACTGATACGATAGGTTTATGGTAGCTGAAGTAAGAAACGAACAGTTTTGATTCGAACCTATTTAAATGTCTAATAAAGACCGCATCAATAGTAGTTTTGTATTTCGTTGTGCTAAGATTGCGATCATTCGACATAGTTAAACCAAATTCATTATTTAAAAATTCAATTAATAGTTGATTTTTATCGTCTGCGAAGTTTATGTTGAAATCTCCACTCAAAATCATTGGCAATTCATCAAAGCTTTATAAACTGACAGCTAACTGACAGCTGTCTACTCTCCATCCGTCTTACGCTTTTTCGATCAGGTCACGTGTCCTGACGCGAGTTTAAGATTTTATACCCATTACAGAAAAAGTGCTCAACGCCGCTAAAGAAGTTTTCACTTCAAAAGATCGTATATTTGGATTCATGAATTTTGCATTCGCTAGATATAATATTACTCACCCATTTATCCTTGCCATAGTACCATACGGTGGGTTCAATTTCGACGTAGCGACTAAATTCCTACAATATAATAACCAAACACAGTCCAACTCGGTATAAGCTTGGTTTGAGCTGGTAACACTGCCGTTATACGACGCTTGAAGATGATTCAATACTTGAGTGTTGCCATCTATATCTCGTGATATTTGGCTCTGTGTTTCTTTGGTTGCTAGCTGGTTTAGGATGGTCCTGAAATGATAAGAAAACATTTAAATTTTATTCTATTTTACGCTATTTGTTACATTTTTTTTAAGTCAAAACATATAAAAAGAATTAAATAATAATTTTGAGTTGTGCTGTTTTAATTGGTGGTAGGTGTCTTATATGTGAGATGACATCTGGTTAGGCACCAGCCACCACTGGTAAATATTATTTATTGTAACTGAAAATATTGAATTGTCAACACATTTTCTTTTCTTCTTTTTATGTCCTACATGCAACTGGCCAATCAGTGATCGTGCTGAAGCAAGTTAGTATAGGTTCGAATTTGAACGCGAAAAGACGGTTCTATAACGGCAAAATAGTGTTTAGCAAAAAGTGTTAAGTCTCAATATGTCCAGTAGTTACTCTGGCTACAATATCCTTCAATCCGAAACACAAAAGTGCATTTAAGCTGCTGTTTGACGGGAGAAATAGATATTTTAAGTTAACATTATTAAATATACTTAATAATACCTGGTGTTCTTGTAAGCTCTTCCCAAATGTATGGCAGCCCTTGCAGTACTCATACCGATGTCCAGAATATTGCTTAAAAAGTGTTTACCAAAATCATCATCCATATCTTGCTTATTTTGTCGTTTTCTGAAAAATTAATGTCGATTACTTTTTGATAATTACGTGGTGGCATATTAGTAATGGACTGGATGCTACTATCGAGACTTCGGTCGCAGGTTCCAACACAAAGAGCATTTCTAAGATTTTTTATAAAATTATTTAAAAGTTGCCTTTAACGTTAAATTTAAATATTTGTATTCTGTGTATAACTTGACAAACAATGATTATTTTTTCATTACTTGTATCCTAAACAGTACGTATAATTTCTGTTGGTCCCAAAATGGCATGTCCGTATCTTGGGCATTGGCATTAACGAAAAACAATTATGGTAGTACTATTAAAAATGTCATAGTGTATTCTCTCAGAACAATGACTAAAGCTATGACTGCTTTATTTATTGTTCTGGCGTATTTCTTTTAATTTTCGTACTTCATTTATTTATTTTTAATTCAAAATAGACAAAGAGACGTTTAACAACAACAAATAGTTTATCGGGTTGCCAGATCTTATTTTCTTCGCCCTCATTCAAAACATACTCTTCTTTGAGAAGCTATAAATAATAGTATGCCCAAGCCAGTCAAATCCTTTTGGCTTGCTTGTGGATCAAACCTAGAAGCTGGGACCTTACAGTTCCAGTCCATTAGACAAAAGAAACAATTGTTATTAATTTTTAAGGTTACATCACGGAACAGTTTATCATTGCTAGTAAAACAATCATATCAACTTGTACTTTACATTAATAAACTTACGGCACATTCTCCTTCGTTTGTATTTCGTTTTCCATAGCCTCCATTTTGTTATGGTCTAAAAACAAAGCGTTGAATGCGTAAACGTCAGGATCCCTCAACATTTTGATACGAGCTGACTCCTGGAAATAATTGTTGGGTTTGATTCATTGAGATAATATTCTAGAGGGGACACTGCAAACAAAATGTTTGTTACAAAATGAAGAGAACATTCTACTTCTGTCTCTGTCACGCCTACGCAGTAACATTATCTTCCCTATCACTTCACTTTGTACCCGTGTGCACGCACAATACGCAGAGATTTTGTTCCCGACGTCCGCTCTAGTATAATACTGGTGGTAGGTCTCTCATATGTGAGAGGCCGCCTGGGTGGGTACCACAGCAATGTCTATTTCTCCCGTCAAACAGCAGTTTAAATGCACTGTTGTGTTTCGGATTGAAGGACATTGTAGCCAGAGTAACTACTGGACATATTGAGACTTAACATCTTGTGTCTCAGGATGGCGAGCGCAGTGGAATGCCAAGCATTGCTTTGTAAATCAAGGTGTTGTTTGGTTTTGCTACTGTTCATGAGCGGTCGCATCGCTTACCATCAGGCGAACGGCATGCTCGTCTCGCCATTCAATGCAATAAAAAAAAAAAAAAACCTCTATGGTTTGATTATGTATATTTATTTACAATTCATAATAATTATGTTTAGGATTTAATGCCTGACGCATTCTCTACCTACTGGTGGAGAAATGGTAAGTATTGCTTCTTAATTCGTGGTGTTTGGTTTTGCTACTGTCCATGAGCGGTCATATCGCTTACCATCAGGCGAAAGGCAAGCCATCTCGCCATTCATTAGGATCGATGTCTAGCTGTCTCAATACTGAAGTCGCTTTAGCCAAGTTACAAACGCTTCTAATCTATTCTCCTTCTACAATCGTTAACGCCTTGAAGTAAGCGATGACGTTTGTACGTTGTACAACGCCATTGACTAACTCCCATACAAATGCTATCCAAGATGCAATTTGATTAGCGCAAACGAAACGTTATCGCTAACGTCAAGGCGTTAGCGATTGTAGAAAGGGAATATAAGTCATCATACGATCGACCGTTGCTGAAAGCCCTTCTGTCAAAATATTAAGAATAGTTTTTTTCTTTTTACATTTTATTTGTAAATGCATGTTGATTATATTATGTAAAAAGGTATTTCATACAGATGTGAATATTTGAATAAAGATTTGAATGTCTTACCTGATTCTCCCAAGCCATCATCTGTATATTATGCAACAACATCACATCCAAACTCAAAATCCCGAACGATACCAAATCAGTACTATTTTTAATAATAGATTCGCTTGTTTCATTACTTTTACCGCCAAAGTAAACGTCTCTTAAAGTATTCATAATAATTGAAACATTTCCTTCAACTAAACTGGAATTTAAAGCTTTTAGAACTTCGCTAAAATCGTTGGAAATATCTCTTTTGGTACTGTTCTTTACTTTGTCAAAATCAGGGTCTTTGCCAACCCAATCGTGTAATTCTTGAACTTTTTCGATCAAATAGTTAGTTATACTATTACTTTGTATATAATCATCATATAGGTTAACATCATCGTAATAATCTTGGTAATCTTCTTGCCTATATTTAACAAATGTTTCTGGTAGTTTAACTTCTATGTTTCTGACTATAGGTTTGAATTGTGGTATGAAGTTTCTTATATCATAATTATCTTTCACATCAACAATTTTATGAATATCTTCCTTTGTGTCAACGATATTTTCTTTTAAATCTTCAACTAAATTTGGACTCTCATCGTCTGCTTTATGGTCGCTTTTCGCTTTGTCTTTCTTCTCGATCTTTCGTTCTTGGTGATCAATTTCTTCGTGTAAAGGATGCATTTGATGTTTTGATAGTAGGGATTTGTTCCTTTCTCTATTAGCTACTACGTTTTTGAACATTGACAGCTTCTCTAATACTGGTGTTTCAATTTCTTCCACTTTTTGTTGTTGTTTTGTGTTGTAGTATATTGGTTCCTGTAAATAATTTAAAGTATATACAACATTATATTGTATAAATTGAATAAAGCGGAATATAAGTGCGGGTTGGCAGACTTTGCATATCATAAAAATTGTTGCAAATTCCTTTAATTATTCTCCTAATAATTTTGTGCTGTTCAACCGTACAAATCGGCGCGGAATTTTAATTTATTAACATAAAATTATTAATAGACGAATTAGTACGTTAGGCTTCGCATTCCGCCGCGTGTCTTCTATCAAATCAAGCACTAAACTTTCATTTTATCAGTATCATCAGCAGTTAGTTATAAAGGGTAGGTATATCAACACTGCTACCGAAAACGAAGCTGGGTGGTAGTTTTAGTTACTTTAGAATTCAGATACAATGCAACTAAATTTTGTGCAAAAAATTGCGACGAATTTTTTTGTTATTTTTTTCTATTGTCGTATAAGGATGGTAAATTTAAAAAAAAATATCTTAAATAATAGTTTACACCATTTTATTTTTAAACACGCTATGGTGCGCAAGGCTTTAAATAATTATTTTAGCAAAAACTATGTAATTACCACCCAAACTCGACGATATTAAAAAAAATTTAAAAAATAAGGTCGCATTTCTTTACGAAATTTTTAGTTATATTGTGTTTGTAGTCACTAAAACTACCAACTGGCTTCGTTTTCGGTAGCAGTCTTGAGATATCCTGTATATCAATAGACTTTTTATATATAAAGATAAAATAATAATAATTTGTGACTGCCTCGGTGGCGTAGTTGTACTAGAGTACGGTTACAAAGCTGAGGTCTCGGGTTCGAATCCCGGTTTGGGCAAAGTGATATTGGATTTTTCTATTAATTATCAGCCCAGAGTCAGGTAATTGAGCCCGATATGGCGATAGACTCGCCACCTATCACATTGTGGGACGAAAACATACTCGGCGAAGTATGGGTGTCCTGGCACCTCTGCCTACCCATTCTGGGAAAAAGGCGTGAGTTTATGTATGTATGTATAAATTGTTATGCTATATAGACTTACCGGAGGCTCGGCGTAAACTTCTGTCGTATATTGTGTTCCAGTGCCCCATTTTGTGATGACCACTGTAGCTAGAACCAGCGCGGCGCACACTGCGAAGCATGACGCACTTGCTATTATCCAGATCTTGAGGGGAACCTGGAAATTATTTGTAATAATTACACCCAACGGCCAACAGTCATAAATAAAGTCATGGATAATATCTCAGATCGAGATCCTATCAGAAACTGATACAAATGACATTTCTACTAGTAAGTCTTTCTTATATGAGAGGCCGCTTCGGTAGCTACCACCGCAATGTCTATTTCTCCCGTCAAACACCAGTGTAAATGTACTGTTGTGTTTCGGTGTGAAGAACATTTAAGCCAGAGCAACTGGACATATTGAGACTTAACTTCTTATGTCTTAGGATGGCGAGCGCAATGAATTGTCATGCACTGCTTTTAATTCATTTAGATTCATGGTGTTTGGTTTTGCTACTGTTCATAAGCGCTCGTATCGCATAGCATCAGATGAACGGTATGGTCGTCTCCGCCATTCAAAGGAATAAAAAAATGTATAATATTTAAACCCAAGTCACATACATAGTCCTGACCCCACATTAAGATCTAGTCTTTAGTCATGTGTAAGAAAAGACCAGAGACTTTTCGCTCTCAGAAATACTCAGGCCCTAAACAGTATAGTGTCTATTGTGAGGCACAGGCTCGACAGCAAAATTTGTGTGCCTCTCGATGACAACTCATCGCCCGGCATTTAGATATGCAATAGCTTGTCTCCTTTACAGCACCAAATCATTAAAATAAGTATTAATCACTACATAGTATAAAACAAAGTCGCTTTCTCTGTCCCTATGTCCCTTTGTATGCTTAAATCTTTAAAACTACGCAACGGATTTCGATGCGGTTTTTTTAATAGATAGAGTGATTCAAGAGGAAGGTTTATATGTATAATACGTACATATTATTGTACAGAAATCTATTTGTACCCGGGCGAAGCTGGGCCGGGCCGCTAGTTTATTATAAATTGTTGTGTTTTGTTATAGACTAATGTTTGTTTGTTTTAAATATTATTTTATTGTATGGTTGTTCTATCTGAAATAAATATATACTTTAAATTTAAAAACTTGGGGTTCACACAATATTTCGGTACGGAAATCGAACCCGCGGCCTTTCGTTTCACAGCCGGCGTCTAACCAACTGCGCCACATAGGCTGTCAGTATAAAAAGTAAAGTTACCACGAAATGGCACCAATATGTTCGATTGACCAATCAATGAAATATGTAGCGTTGCTGTGGGAATTATTGTTAGAAAGATTTATGGAGCAAGAGTAATGAGAACACTTTTTATGCATCACATTATACGAAATAGTTAATTATGAGTTACTAAACTGTTCAAGGTGGTCGCGGGTTCAAATCCCGGGGCACACCTCTGACTTGTATTGATAGGCAATCACCATGCACTAAAACGGTGAAGGAAAACATCGCGAGGAAACCTTCATACCGTAGCGATTTATAAAAGACTCTATGATGTAAGTCTACTAACCCGCATTAGGCCAGCGTGGTGGACTATATAGCCTAACCACTCTCAATCGTACTTTCGATTGTTGAGGAGACCCGTGCCCTGCAGTGATGTCGCTGGCAACTGATTCCACAGAGTAGTACGTGGGAGAAAGTATCTAGAGAAACGTACTGTGGTGGATTTCCAACCTCCAAGTCTCTTCGTCTCGTAATTCATAGCAAAAGAGTTTTAATACTAACAGTAGTCTTGGCAGGCAGCTCGACAGGTCTGGGTGGCAGTGGTCTACAAGGTCCTCGAACTGGTACCGGGTTCCGCCGACTCCAATCTGTGCTTGCTGTGGCGCCACTGTCGCAGGAGTTGGAGGACGGCGGCCGTTTTTCGTATTCGTATTGAAACATTTTCTGCAAATATATTAAAAGCATTATATACACAAATCTTAGATTAGAGTATTCGGAGTTACGGAGTCACGTGTGTATTGTTACTGTATCAGCCCATATACATCCCACTGCAGGGCACGGGCCTATTCTACAATCGAGAGTACGATTGAGAGTGGTTAGATATCCACCACCTGGTTAGGTGTCCACCACGCTGGCCTCGTATTGGCTGACTTTACATACCATAGAAATTCTTACAAATCGCTATGGTATGCAGATTTCCTCACAATGTTTTCCTTCATAGTGCGTGGTGATTGACTATCAATACACACATGATTTCCAAAAGTCAGAGGTTTATTTTTATTTATTTATTTATTTATATAAGCTTTATTGTACACCATAAATAAGTACAAAAGGAAACAATACAAACTAGAAAAAAAAAGTACAATTGGCGATTGAGGTTGATTGATTGAGGTGTGAGATTTGAACCCGCAACCACCGCGAACATGTTGGCAGCCGCGTCTAGACCGTTACTAACAGGCTACACCAGTGGCGTAACAATAGGGTGGCATAGTGCGCAAAATGCCACGGGCCCCCGACCTTAGGGGCCCCCGGCGGCCTGGTCCCTTAGGCCTAAGAGGCCGTAAGCAGAGAAGAACCTTCCCAATTTATTACCAACAAAATTGATAATCAAAAACTATTTTCTTAGTTTCCAGTAAAGATACCAAGGTTTATTTATTTAAAAATAATAATAATGGTTCTTTAGATTTACGCGAATTTTACTAACTTTTTTTTAACTATTATGTGCAGATTTTAGTGCGGATTTGGTTTAAAAAAGAACGAAACTTCAATATTAGGCTTCTGAAGGGGCCCCATCACCATTGCTCCAGCCACGTAGTAATTAAAAATATATTACGACGACTAATTGGTCTCGTTGTGTAGTTCTTTTCACAGCCTGCAGGCATACGAGGATACAGCCCGCCTCACGGTCAGCGGTCGCTACCGTTTATAGACTTTTGCAGATCCAGGGATTCGGCAAAATGAAGTCGCTTCCTACTGTAAGGAGAACACTTTCTTAAAGCCTAGTTTATGAAATGAAATGAAATGAAATGAAATGAAATGAAATGAAATGAAATGAAATGAAATGAAATGAAATGAAATGAAATGAAATGAAGAGATAGAAAATGAAGAGCTCGGCGCTGTAATGAGTCAAGTGGGTCGAGCTGGTATTTTGGGGGCTACCCAGAGGTGAGAGCAGAATTCTACGTCGTGCCGGATTGTCGCTTTTGTAGAGCAATAACCGATGATCCGACGAAAAGTACCGCTTGGCTCTGTTGAGAATCCTTAACTTTTTGCTGGCCAATTTGCCTTTGCCTTCCAAATGATACCTAAACTGCAATTTTATCAATAATTTGGGTCAATGAATACTCTCGGATACTTATAGAGAGTGTCTCCATGACAAAAGGGGTCTTCTTGGTTGTAAACGAGCAAACTTATATCTTCGTGGGGTTAAATTGTGCTATTTTCTATTTAACCCCATTGAGAGGTTTGACCCAGAGAGGTCTCGACTTCCGACAAAATTTGAAACCATCTTTCTTTAATGGATCCCCGATAGAGATTCTGTAGTCAAATGTATGTTGCCTCACTTGCACTAGCATCTGCATAGCAATACCAGCTGGTGATAGACAATATTTCATCGATATGCAGGATAAATAGGGTCGGCGAAAGCACCGAGCTTTATGGAACACCAGAATTAATGGTCTTGGTCTCGATACAAAAGCCGTCCAATACTTTTATGCTAAGATCATCCAGAAAGCTGGCGATGTATTTTCAGAGTTCCTCAAAACGCTAGCTTCCCCAAAACGACGCCATGCTACACTCGATGACAATTTCAAGGCCTACCGTAATCGCCTCATCCCCACTATCCAATGCCTTTACCTGATGGTGGGTGAGATAAACGAGAAGATCACCATCCGAACGACTCTCAGTTGGTGATCTTCAAGATACGTCAAGAGCTGCATATTTATAACTCGCTCCAAGACCTTGGAGAATAAACATGTGGCGGCAATCGGCCTGCGATTCGAAGGATCCGACTGGTCACCCTTCTTGGGGATTGGATGAACATGGGCGATATTCCATGAAGCCGGGCTGAGGTTGTTTTAATAGAACAGACGCGTGAGTACGGGGGTTATCTCAGGGGCGGATATCTTAAGAACCACTGCAGGGACATATTCCGACCCACTCGACTAGTAGATGTGCAGTACCGCCCGAAATGCGGAGTTCAGGGTTTTATTCGGAAGTCTAGCGCAGATTTTTGTTAGGGACCTGCTTTGGACGGAATTTACTGGCAGGCCAGTGACACTTATATATTCCTTTCGGTCTTCTCCGGGGTATCGGAAAATAAGATTATCAGTTTTCCTCTCCATACAAAAAGGGGGGCCCCCATCCGATGATTTTGCCACGGGCCCCAGATGGTGTAGTTACGCCACTGGGCTACACACTTCTATAAGTTTATCAGAACGGAACTAAATGGCTATTATTATGCACAGCTTACCCACAAAGCCAGATAGGCGTGAAATCATCTTAATGTGGGAATATGAAAATGGGATATCAATTTGAGATCACACACCATGTGTTTTGTGACAGAAAAAAGACGTTTTTATTCAATAAGTCCGATAAACGACTTGAATAATATATTTGGCAGGAATCAATCTTACGATATGGGTGTTTGTAACAATATCCTAACCAGTCCACTTTCTGTCAGTGCTATGAAATTGTATAAATTAGTTTTAAGGCGTTCTTAATTTTGTTGCTTTTTTGTATTAAGTGATATGGTCACTTAGCGACAAAGCATATTAAACAAATTGAAAAAAAACGTCATGAAATTAAAAAATCATAAAATTAGTGCTGCGTATGTACTGCTTACTTGTATTTAATATACATATAAGTGCTATATTTTATGTAGTTATCCAAATAAAGTAAAATAAAATAAAAGTAAAATGTATTTAAATAATAATAAATAAATAACACCCAACAGTCACATACATAGTCCTGACCCTACACTAACATCGAGTCTTGTGTATCAGAAACTACGAGAGACTTTTCGGTCTCACTAACACCTAGACCCGAAACAAATATCTGTATCACACAAATATTTATCTCGTTGCGGGGATCGAACCCGCGGCCTCACGTTTCACAGCCAGCATCTAACTGTATAACGGAGTAATATTAACACTTTCGCGGACGGTCTCAGTTCAAGTTGTATTCTAATATGACACAATAAATTGCCATACAAATATATTTGGCGTGTAAATACGTTGTGTTCTATAATATTGAATGTTAAAAAGACAATATGACAAAAACGTTTTATCACGTTATCGTTTGCAAATGTCGTGTCGTGTGATATGTATTATGATGGACACAACGTATAATAACGTATGGATACGTCGGACGTCATTATACGTTGTGTCGTATCAAAATCTCAAATCATGACGTACAATCACGTTGTGTCCGCGAAAGTGTTAAAAAGCAGATTATTTAAGTACTAGGTCAGACATATACGATTACCTGTCTCTTTCTAATGACCACATTACTGTGAAAATGGCCTTTTACTGCCTCGTTCCCACGATGCCAAGAATTGTCATAAAGTAGGTGAATACATAAGTGCGTGGTGGCCAAGGGCGGATCCAACTTTTATGCCAGGGGGGGGGGGGGGGTCACATTATAGTTCATGTCAGATTTTACGCCAGGGTGGGGTCATATAGTTCATGTCAGAACACTGGGTCCGATTTCAATACTCCAATTCGTAATAATTACTTTTTAAAGTTTGTTTCAGGCGTGATTTGTGAACACACACGTACTTTTTACACGCTTTATATTAGCTTCACTTGTATGTTTGTATGTTTGTATGTTTGTTTGTAACCGACTTCTTTGGGCGCGATTTTGACCCACTTTAAACGGCCAGATTTCGTTCAAATTTTGCACACCTGTCAAAGACCGATGACAATACAATAATTCGATTAAAATATATAATTATCCTGATTAGATTCGCCAGGATTAATTATTCTTATAATATATACCTTATATACCCAAATGGAGATTGCATTCCGTATAAAACACTGAAGCACAAAAATTTGACCTTGAATGCAATCACTGTTGCCTGCTATCCTTTTCTTTAGAGTGACAATGAATGAAGTTCACGTGAAGTTCATTCATTGTTACGCTAAAGAAAAGGATAGCAGGCATCAGCGACGTCATTCAAGGTAAAAATTTTGTGCTTCACTTTTATATACGGAATGCAATCTCCATTTGGGTATAAGCTTCTTGTATTCTTCAAGTGTGGGGTGTTTACAACAATTACTTATCATCCTGCACCCCACGCTTTGTAACAATAAAATATATGTATTTTACTCCATTTACTTATCTTAAATTCAGTATCAATTATTTTTACTTTTTTAGTTGTATATCTTATTAAAGCGTGTATTTTAGTTTTTTTTAACTATTATATAATTTATTTTGTTTATCGACATACAAAGAATTAAATGTGCTTATAAATTTTATCAACAAGATAAATAATAAATTTTGTCAATCTGGAGCCAGCCCAGGGGTCATGACCCCCATGACCTCTCCTCTGGATCCGCCCTTGGTGGTGGCCTGTTGGTAACGGATTCGAACTCCATTTTGGATCATAGACTTACCCACCAGACGCGGCTGCCAACATGTTCACGATGGTCGCAGATTACTCTGACTTTTCGGAGTCATGTGTGTATTGATAGTCAATCACCACGCACTATGATAAATGAAACCTATACAGGGTATATCAAGACTGGTACCGAAAACTAAGCCGGGTGGTAGTTTAAGCGGCTTCAGACACAATGCAACAGATAAAGTTGCAAAAAAAAGCGACAAATTTTTTTTGTTATATTTTTCCTATGACCATATTTGGGTGGTAAATGCATTTTTTCCTAATATAATAGTGTATACCCTTTTATCTATAAATAATCTAAGGTATAAAAGAGTTTAAATTATTATTTTAGCAAAAACTATGGATTTACCACCCAAAAATGACGAGATTAAAAAAATCATAAAAAATAATTGTCGCGTTTCTTTGCGAAATTTTTAGTTGCATTGTGTTTGTAGTCACTAAAACTACCACCCGGCTTCGTTTTCGGTAGCAGTCTTGATATACCCGGTATAGTATAGCGATTTGTAAGAATTTCTATGGTTAAATCCGCCTGGTACTAGGCCAGCGTGGTGGACTATATGGCCTCACCCAATCGTACTCTCGATTGTAGAGGACGCGTGCCTTGCAGTGGGCTAATACAGCAGTGTAAATGCACTGTTGTGTTTCGGTTTGAAGGATATTGTAGCCAGAGTAACTAGAGGAAATCTTTAGACTTAACACCTTATGCCTGAGAATAGTGAGCGCAGTGGAATGCCACGCATTGCTTTGTAATTCGTGGTGTTGTATGGTTCTGATACCGAAAATTTTCAACCAGAAAACTCATATAGAGTGCCCAACCTTGGGTTTGAATTGCAGATGATAGAAAGAGACTGTGAATTTCAATTGAAAATAGGCTGAAAATTCGATACAATCACTTTATTGTTATTTGGTGAAGAGCAACACTAGAGTGGAGCGGGCTATGCTCGGTGTTTCCCTACGAGATCGAATCAGAAATGAGGAGATCCGTAGGAGAACCAAGGTTACCAACATAGCCCATAGGATTGGCAAGTTGAAGTGGCAGTGGGCCGGGCACATAGCTCGTAGAACCGATGGCCGTTGGGGCCGAAAGGTTCTTGAGTGGAGGCCACGTACAGGCAAGCGAAATGTCGGACGCCCGCCTACAAGGTGGACGGACGATCTGACTAAGGTCGCAGGAAGTCGCTGGATGCAGGCCGCTTCCAACAGGTCATTGTGGAGATCATTGGGGGAGGCCTATGTTCAGCAGTGGACTTCCTGTGGCTGATATGATGATGATGATGAACACTTGTGTGAACACTAGAGTTTCTTTGTTATTATTTAGTTATTTTGGTTTTCGAAGCGGGTGGTAAAACAATAAAAATACTTAATCTATTTTTTTATACCTTTTTTGCAATGGATGATGAGACGAGCATGCCGTTCGCCTGATGGTAAGCGAAAAGAACGCTCATGAACAGTAGCAAAACAAAACACTATGAATTACACAGCACTGCTTGGCTTTCCACTGCGCTCGTCATCCTGAGACACAAAGCCTCAATATGTCCAGTAGTTACTCTGGCTACAATTTCCTTCAATCCGGAAAAGCAGTGCATTGACACTGCTGTTTGGCGGCAGCAATAGACATTGCAGTAGTACCTATCCAGATCTAATAAATTAATTTTATTCCATACTTGAAACATGTACCAATAATAGATACGTAACAAGGAATTGAAACCACAATCTTTAGTTTCAAGTTACCCAATGGTTCAAGCTCGTAACCACTTCCTAGATACATGAGAGTACACTTTGGTTACGCGCCGGCTGTGAATCGAGAGGCCGCGGGTTCGATCCCCGCACCGAGAGAAATATTTGTGTGAACCACTGTTATTTGTCTCGGGTCTGGGTGTTTGTGAGAGCGAAAAGTCTCTCGTAGTTTCTGATACACAAGACTCGATGTTAGTGTGGGGTCAGGACTATGTATGTGACTGTTGGGTGTATTATAGCTAGGCCTTATAGTCCATTTCGCTGGCCTAGTGCGAGGCGGGCTTTACATACCATAGGAATTGCTACGGTATACAAGTTTCCTCACAATGTTTTCCTTCATTATAGTGCGTGGTGATTGACTATCAATACACACATCACTACGAAAAGTCAGAGATGCGCCCTGGGATACGATCTCGCGACCCACACCACATAATTATCGCAAGTACTCATCACAATAATTTATTTCCAACTCCTCCTATTAAATTAACTTTCTGATTGATTTCGTTGCGGGTTAAAAACAAGTTAGACATTACCGGAGACTCGCCGAGCTTCAATGCTCGGTGTCATTACATTGCGTGCCACTGTTGATCCAGGCTTACAGGAGTTGCAGTGGCGGGTGTGAGGGCGGGACAGTCTCCAAAGTACTCATCTCTTCTTCTTTTTATTGAAGCCAAGTGTATCAGAAACTATGAAAGATCGATAGTCTCGCAAACACCCAGACCCGAAACAAATACCTTTAGATCACACAAACATTTGTCCCGTTGAGGGAATCGAACCCGCGGCCTTACACTTCACACCCGACGTCTAATCAAAGAACCACATTAAGACAATTCAAGTTCATAATATTAAATATTTCTCCGCGTGGTTGGACATGTATCATTTCTCACGACGACGCTCTAGTTGGTCATGGATTTTCATCCGGGGTTATTGGACGCAATCTTAGAGTATCTATAATATAGAGGGAACTCTGTTACTCCAAAAATGTAGACAAAAATGGTGTTGCCGGGCCACCTTTTTCTGCCCTCCTATTGGCTGATCTTTGATAGGTTGTCCAACATACATGAATTATTTGGAAAAGAAAAGTAAAAATAAATAGTTTAGGGCTATTTAATTCCACTCAAACTTGTTTTAAAATGGTAATAGCTAAATATAATTTCTGTTAGCAAAGGAATTTCTAGCAATTTATTGCTAAATAATTAATTCAATTTTCACTAATATAGGAGCGCTACCAACATTACGAACAAGAAAATATCTACGTTTCTCAAGACGCGAATGTATGACAGCGCTCCCTCTATATTATAAGTACTCTAAGGACGAAATATACATTCATAAACTCACGCCTTTTTCCCAGAAGGGATAGGCAGAGGTGCAACCAGTACACTCTTATTTCGCTTTGTCTATTCCGTCCTGTGAGAGAGATACTAATTCTTCGTTTGTTCGATTTTCCTTCATTAAATATAACGTAAACATATTACTATTTCTTAAATGTTATGACAAATTATTAATGAACTGCTCTGATTTAAACCACTTGTAACTTTTGTAATAATCATTACTTACATTGTAAACTGGTTTTGAAAACAGGAACACTAGAGTTTCTTGCCCGTTTTTCTGTAGTGAAAACCGCTTTCCGAACCGGGTGGTAGATCAAAAAATTGACTGAATCTAAATGATGTAGAACATTTTAATAGATTTAATAAATTATCATTTTCATTTTCAGAGGTGACCCTGTTACCATATCTGGCAAAAATTACTGTCTTCGGGTTGATAATGAATATAAAAATCCTTCGCGCGATCATAAAATGACTGCAAATTAAGTTTCTTATGTGGTTTCCTATGTACCCTAGGTTTGTTTACATAGGTTGGTATTGCCCGAATTATATGAATTTATATATTTGCATAAGCAAATGCATATTTTGCTTAAAATCAAGTTATCATGCTTATTTCAGATATCTGTATCAGCCCATATACGTCCCACTGCAGGGCACGGGCCTACTCTACAATCGTAAGTACGATAGAGAGTGGTTAGGCCATATAGTCCACCACGCTGGCCTAGTGCGGGTTGGCTATTTCAGATATATTTAATGTATATTATAGGTTACTATTTTAATAACTGGGCTGATAGATGATAAAAAATCTAATATCACTTTGCATAACCGGGATTCGAACTCGGTGCCTCAGAGTCGATCCTACCAATACGACGCCACCGAGGCAGTCTATAGGCGGATGTTACACATTCAATTTATTTTTTTATTTATTTATTTATAATGCATAAAACATGGGTATAAAGATGTTATAATATTCGTGTCGTAACATACATGTTCTGCTAGAAGGTATAGCATGCAATATTATAATATGTCTTAATCTAAATAATTATAATTATATGTATCTATTTATTTAAATATTCTTGCAAGCTGTAATAGTTGCAATTTGCAAGCCATTCATACATTTTTGCCTTAAACAGCCGGAATGCCAAATTTCTTAAGTGGCTGGGTATCTTATTGTAAATACGCACACACATAGCTAGGCAACTTTTATTATATTTAGTTAACCTTGGCACTTCATCAAGTACTAATCTATTCGGATTTCTTATATTTCGAGGGAAGATATTAGCCGCTGTTTTAAAAAGATACTCATTTTTATAGACGAAAACACAGACTTCGTAAATATAGAGGGATGGTAGTGGTAAAAGTCCGAGCTCCTTGAACAAGGGTTTACACGAGTCCCCAGGTAGAACTCCGCACATTGACCGTATTGATCCACTCTCATTTAAAATGTTAATGAATACGGTTTTAAATACAAAGGTTAAAAGTTAATTTCAACGCGCAATAAATAGCTCAGAAACGAATTTAGATAATTGTTTGATTGTAATGAATGGCGAGAGCCGAGACGAGCATGCCGTTCGCCTGATGGTAAGTGATACGACCGCTCATGAACAGTAACAAAACCAAACAACATGAATTACAAAGCAATGCTTGGCATTCCACTGCACTCGCCATCCTAAGACATACGATGTTAAGTCTCAATAATGTAGACTATTTTGTATCTTCTATTATTATTTTTTTATTGCCATGAATGGCGAGACGACAAAGCCGTTCGCCTGACGGTAAGCGATACGACCGCTCATAAACAGTAGCAAAATTCCACTGCGCTCGCCATCCTGAGACATAAGATGTTAAGTCTCAATATGTCCAGTAGTTACTCTGGCTACAATGTCCTTCAATCCGAAACACAACAGTGCATTTATACTGCTGTTTGACGGGAGAAATAGACATTGCGGTGGTACCTACCCAGATGGCCTCTCACATATGAGAGACCTACCACCAGTTCTATGTATAATATTTGTGGTTATTATGGTTTTGAAAAGAGCAACACTATATTTTCTTGCCCGTTCTTCTCTAGTGAAAACCGCTTTCCGAACCGGGTGGTAGATCAAAAAATTACTGATTCTAAACGATGTTGAACATTTTAATGGATGCAATAAATTATTTACATTTTATTTTCATGAACAATTGATGTTATGACGTTGATTTTATGAACAAAACAAAAGACTATGATCTACAAATTTGTTAAGTTTCAATAATGTATATCTATTTGGAAAGTATATGTTTTATGTTTATTTATTATGTACACATGGTTATTATTAAGTGGTTATTAGTTATTTAGATCTTATGTAGGTACATATACATACATACATACATAAACTCACGCCTTGTTCCCAGAAGGGGTAGGCAGAGGTGCGAGGGCACCCATATTTCGCCTTGTATATTCCGTCCCACAACGTGATAGGTGGCGAGCCTATCGCCATATCGGGCACAAATTCCTGACTCTGGGCTGATACTGAAGAGAAAAATCCAATATCACTTTGCCCAACTCGGGATTCAAACCCGAGACCTCAGCTTTATAACCGTACCGTAGTACAACTACACCACCGAGGCAGTCATATATAGTGTGATTTTTTATTATTTTTCTTTTAATTTTTAATGTTTGGTTTGTATGTCATCCAAAGTGACCACTGAAAATAAGCATTTGCGAAAATTTGCTGAAAGTAGTCACTCGTGTGAAAAATTCTTCCTTCTTTTTTAATTATAATTTCTTTTTATGTTTTTTTGACATCTGTAACTCGTTTTATTCATTAGTGACAAATAAACAGTTTTTTTACCTATTTTTTCCTATATTCAGGTCATAGAGTATCTATAATATAGAGGGAGCGCTGGTACGTTTATATATTACGTCCATGCTGGTACTTCAAAAACGTAGATTAAAATGGCAGGCATGGCTGATATTTGACAGGTGATCCAACATGCACAAATTACTAGGAAAACAAAAGTAAAAATAAATAGTTTAGGGTTATTTAGTTCCACTCAAACTCGTTTTAAAAGAATAATAGCTAAATATAATTTCGTTTATCAATGGAATTTATAGCAATTTATACACAGGAAAAATGTGCCAACCCGCACTAGGCCAGCGTGGTGGACTATATGGCCTAACCACTCTCAATCGTGCTGACGATTGTAGAGTAGGCCCGTGCCCTGCAGTGGGACGTATATGGGCTGATACAGATACACAGGACTCGATCTTAGTGTGAGGTCAGGACTATGTATGTGACTGTTGGATGTTATTTATTATTCCGTGGGTCACTATGCCCATGAACTTGAGTGCGTCCATGTTGCGACGTCATAATCTAATAACATTACAATCCGTTACGAGACTACTATTATTGGGCTTCGCTTTCTCAGGCTGACGTATTATTCGTAATAACTCACAAAGATTTGAAGAAGGGGGTGTTAATTAATTACGTGAGATATTCTAGGGGGAAATTATCCCAATCCGGGATCAGGATAGTTTCAAATAATATACAAATACTAGCGGTCGGGCCCGGCTTCGCCTGGGTGCAGATAGCTTTTGATTCCAGTCCACATCAACATATTACTTCGCGTACTAACTATATATTTCCCGCGCGCCGTCGATTATATTTCCTGTCCCGTTATACTTCTATATAACCCGATTACGAAAAGCATGCTGTCCTTTCCTATCCCGTGCCACCCATTCGAAATTTACAGAGTACCATATATTTATAATTGAATTCCTGAATCATCCTACTGGAACATTACATTTTTTCAGGATAAAGAGTTGTCGTAGAGAGTTGAGATACCTTTCATCAAAATCTATCGGGCCATGTAGCAAATATTATGTACAATTGAATTCCTAAATCATGTTGTTTATATGAAAACATGTCTCAAACAATGCGTTAAATATATATTTTATACATTTTATTTGTAGTTCTAAATTTCGCCACACGCCAATAAAAAATAGATGACATAACATGTTTATTCCAACACTTTCGACCTGGCAGTATGGTCTTTGACCTTAGCCTTTTTACGGAATGAAAAGAACAAAAAAATGTTTATTCCAACTGTCAAATTTCCCGCCAATACCGTTTTGTTCAACCCAAGGAACTTATACTCTAACTGGAATACTCACGGGCACTTCAAAAGCGTTCCGAAGAGTACAGCTTCCAGAAGGTAGCCGTGTCCCTTTTTACTAGTGTATCCATACAAATGTATACAATGGGACATTTTTAATATGAGGTATAAAAAAGTCTTTTTGTATCCATAAAAAAGTTAGATTTGAAAATTTCTTCGATAGCTGAATGGAAAGACTAATGGATTGCAAAGTAGCAGATCTCGGACTCGACCGTAAGGCACGCAAGTATAAATCAACTTAGGTTACATAAGTTCTATATCCTTTAATTTTAGATTTTTGCACGCGAGGCTAAATCCCGCATCTACTGCCTCTGAGTGTGCGTATTAACAAACATAAATATCGCTTACTCATTGTGAAAAAAACGCACATGTACAAAAGAAGGTCTCATAATATGTATATAGGACTATCTCCTATTATGTATAAAAAGTACTATCTGTAGCTTTTTATTAGCCATAAAGGGACAGCTGCCCTTGTTAACCCTGTCATATTGGGAACGTTTTCCCTTCTTGAAATATGTAAACAAATTTAAACCTAATTTCTTTTGGAATAAAGTATATTTTACAATATGTAATATTGTGTCGTGAGCATTCCAGTTAGAGTATAAGTTCCTTGGTTCAACCTGAACAGCTGACACGTAAGGTTAGTTGCAAAATTGTGAATTTTTATACTGACTTGCGTAATTCCAAGTTTGTGTCGACATGCGCTGCCTTTCTCTAAATATATACGTACATATAAGTTCCAAATATAACACTGTGGTTTTATATGGAAACCTCAGAGTATTTTTAATATAGAATATAGAGGGAGCGCTGTCATACATTCGCGGCTTGAAAAACGTAGATATTTTTATGTTCGTAATATTGGTAGCGCTCCTATATTAGTGAAAATGGAATTAAATATTTAGCAATAAATTCTTTTAAATTCCTTTGATTGCCAAAATTATATTTATTTTCAATACATTATACAGGGTATATCAAGACTGCAACCGAAAACGAAGCCGGGTGGTAGTTTTAGTGACTTGATCATAATTAAACTTACATTTTCGCAAAATTAGTGACATTTTTTTTATAACTTTTGACTATGTTCGTTTTTGTGTGGTAAATACGTAGGTTTTGCTAAAATAGTAATGTACGACTGTTTATTTTAAACTATGTATTTACCATCAAAAAACGGTGATAATTAAAAATGAAAAGAAAAGTCACTTTCTTACGATTTTTTAGTTTCATTGTGTTCAAATCATTAAAACTACCACCTGGCTTCGTTTTCGGTAGCAGTCTTGAGATACCCTGTATATGTCAATTGTCAATATTTGTTTTTTCTCTTGGACTGCCTCGGTGGCGTAGTTGTTCTACGGTACGGTTACAAAGCTGAGGTCTCGGGTTCGAATCCCGAGTTGGGCAAAGTGATATTGGATTTTTCTATTCATTATCAGCCCAGAGTCAGGAATTTGTGCCCGATATAGCGATAGACTCGCCACCTATCACATCGTGGTACGGAACATACAAGGCGAAATGTGGGTGTCCTGGCACCTCTGCCTACCCCTTCTGGGAAAAAGGCGTGAGTTTATGTATGTATGTATTTGTTTATTGAAGCATAGAACTGCATCTACATAGTAATGGTAGCTATTTTGACTTCTAGTTAAAGATAGATAGGATACAGAGAACGGCTGTTGAACCATTGATTTAAAAACTAAGAATAGGCTCTTCACTACATTTGGAGCTTCAAAAATATGACCGTGAAAATTGCGGCAAAGTAAATATTAAATTAATTTAGATTCCGTCTACACCGTGATATAAAATATTATATTTATTTTCATTAAACTTTCTGTCATAAGCAAGCATTTTCAAAATCGTCACGAGCGCCGACTAGTTTCAGTAACGCTGCACTAGAGATGTACTGGAGCGCACACCACTTACGTCGGAACACTTTACGCGCTTACCGCCCTGTACATATATTTATGTCACGAATACTGGAACGCAACTTAAATATTATGTTGCACTTACGTAAATCCCGCATAAATGTACTGGCTAAGTGGGCCGTGCGCTGTTAAGAGCAACTTATTATTTGAATGGCGTTCGAGTATTCGGGCGTCAATGTCTTAAACGTTCTTAAACTGAATCATTGTGGTATTCACGAAAAAGTATTACCTACCTAATAACGCAAACTTTTCATAAAGGCCAAAAAAATACAGTCTCTTTTAAAAAGTATACTTAATAAGTCTTATAAGTATTTTTGATAAGAATTACATATGCAACACTTAAATGCAAGTCGTGTTCACATCGACAATACATACACACATTTTTAATTTTTTAGGAGCAATATTTCATCCGTTTCTTTTCGTCTATTCAAAGTTTTGTAAACAAAATTAAACATATTTTATATTGAAATAATTAACACCATAACGTCCAAAACTAGATTTAAAACATTACACAACTCACCGTATTATTTCACAGTTCACACAAACATATTCAATATGGCGGACATGTACTCGCGACGGCGACCGCGACGCCACTACTTAATGTACAGTTACAGACCTCGGCGAAAGTACTGTCGCGGGTGTAAAATAAACCGGTATATTTACCACATGTCTAGTGTATTTAGACAAGAGAATAATGTCTATACTTGGACATACATACATAAACTTACGGCTTTCTAAGAAGATTTAGGCAGAGGACCAAGGGCGGATCCAGCTTTTACGCCAGGGGAGGGTCATATTGTTCATGTCAGAACAATGGGTCCGATTTCATTACTCCAATTCGTAATAATGACTTTTTAAAGTTTGTTACAGTCGTAATTTGTGAACACACACATACTTTTTTCCTTTATTTATCGACATACAAAGAATTAAATGTGCTTATAAATTTTGTCAACAAGATAATTAATAAATTTTGTAAACTGGGGCCAGCCCAGGGGGGTGTCATGACCCCCATTACTCCCCCCTGGATCCACCGCTGCAGAAGACCCTATACCAGGACACCTACGTTTCATTTTGAGTTCCACCCATGATGTGATTGGAGGCGAGGCTATGGCAATATTGAGCACTATTGAACACACAAATTCCTGACTCCTAGATGATAATGGATAGAAAAATCCAATATCACTTTGCCCGACCCGGGATTCGAACCAGAGACCTCGTAATCATATCGTAGCCTAAGCCACCAAGGCAATATTATTTTATACTTGGATTTTAATATGAAACAAGATTTATGTTGAAAAACTATTTAATCAGAACCCAACTAGAAAACATATTTCTTTAAATTGCTTCAAATTACTAAAGCACACGGCCGTTATTAAAATCGATTCTAACACTCGACACCCTCCGTGGCGCAGTTGGTTAGACACCAGCTGAAACTGGAGGACGCTTGTTCGATCCCCGCACTGAGACAAATATTTGTATTATCCACAGGTAATTCTTTTGGGTCTGGGTGGTTCAGCAAACAAAAGCCAACTCCGAAATATTTTAAATAGTTCCAGCAACATCGCAATATGTCTAACTCCACAGTTCGAAAGCAACACACTTAGCTCTCAGATGTTCGTCGCGTGCCAATTTCTGAGAGAATGTTTGCGCAAAGAATTTTACACTTAACACGACCGGGCAACTGTTTCTGCTGTTGTTTTGTTTTAAAAGTTTATTTTTATTTAATAGCAAGACGGCATGCAATGCCTGATGGTAAGCGATACCGCTTATGGACAGTAGCAAAACCAAACACCATGAATTATGAAGGAAAGCTTGACATTCCACTACACTCGCCACCCTAAGACATAAGTCTTAATATGTCCAGTAGTTACTCTTGATACAATGCCCTTCCAACCGAAGCACAACAGTGCGTTAACATTGCTATTTGGCGGGAGAAATAGACATTGCAGTGGTACCTACCCAGGCGGCGTCTCACATATGAAAGACCTAGGGCCCTACTATATAAATCCGAAATTCGAATCTTCGTGAAGTTTTTCGTTTCGAAACCTACTCTGCAACACGAAATTCGAATCTTCGGATCGAAGAATGAATGATTCGAATATATAGGAAATCCGAACATTTACGGAGTAGGTACATTCGTATCGTCACAAACTTTGTTCGTCCGAAGTTTCGAACTTCGGTTCGGATGAATATACTACCAATAACATATCAGTAAGACAGTTCAAATCCATGATTCAATAGTTATGATCCATCCATGATCCGTTGAGAGATGTGCAGTTACTTACCATCAGTTGACCTGTTTACTCATTCACCGAACCTAATAAATAAAATAATAAAACTACGTAAGTGTTTGTTTACGGATTTTATCGCGGGTGTGATCACGAACGCTGTTAAGTAATCGAAACGTATGGAAGTTAAAAAAATATAATTAAACCAAATCCAGGATATAAATCGTAAACAAAATACTCTTTTTTACATTGACACGGCATCATGACTTCACTGCACCTGATGGTAAGCGCAAATGTCGTCCAGGCAGAGTATCAATTGACATCAGACGGCAGTCCCATGCCATTCGACACAATTATGCCGGCTTGATAAGATGCCTCTTCACACTACGGCAGGACCCAAGATTATAGGAAGGAGGGAACACGTGAGACGGCAAACAATTTCACTGACTGACGGTGAGGCACAAAAAAGAATTTGAGAACCTTTTGGTTAGTGCTGAGATGGTTTGGACCATCCAACTATGGCTTTGCAAGCCAGCACGCGTGGTTCTGTTTAGGAATGGAGAGGAGGGGATCAAGTTGAACAATTCTTCAGAGCACTCACCGTGATACAGGCGGTAGAACACGCTTAGAGAGGCGACATCCCTCCGGAGTTGTAGCGACTCCAAGTTGCTCGTAACGTCTGCATCATTCACAATGCGGATGGCCTGCCGCTGCAATCCATCCAAGGCATCGAGCAGGTACTGGGCGGATCCGTCCCAGAGGTGCGAGCAGTATTCCATACCCGGCTGGACCTGCGCAATGTCATGACATGTTAAGCATTGCTTTGCGGTCTTATCGCTTACCATCAGGCGAATGGCATTGTTGCAGCCGCGGATTTAATTTTAATCTATCATTAATGACTTATTCGTATAGTTACAATTTTTAGTTAAAGTTGCAGGAAGTCGCTGGATACAGGCCGCTTCCAACAAGTCGATGTGGAGATCCTTGGGGCAGGTCTATGTTAAGCAGTGGACTTCCTGTGGCTGAGATGATGATGATACAGTTTCACAATAATATAGGTAGTTTTCATAGTTGCTTTACGGTTTTTGTTGTTTTTTTCAAAACGGTGAAGGAAAAAATGGTGAGGACACCAGCATACCATGGCGATTTATAAAAATTTCTATGGATTGTAAGTCCGCCAACCCGCACTAGGCCAGCGTGGTGGACTATATCTAACCACTCTCAATCGTACTCTCGATTGTAGAGGAGGCCCGTGCCCTGCAGTGGGACGTATATGGTGATACAGAGTTTTGCCTTTATTTGATTTATCGTGAATATAATCCAGTGGAGGGTAGTTTGGCGTTGTTTGCCTCTCGCTGGGTACATTAGTAATTTGAGTTACCGTGTGCGCTTCGCAATGCATAGCGCATTTTCCGCCGCCGAGCTGGATTTCGTTTAATTTTAGCAGTTTAAATGCACTGTTGTGTTTCGGATTGAAGGACATTGTAACCAGAGTAACTACTGGACATATTGAGACTTTACATCTATTGTATCAGGATGGCGAGCGCAGTGGAATGCCAAGCATTGCTTTGTAATTCAAGGTGTTGTTTGGTTTTGCTACTGTTTATGAGCGGTCGTATCGCTTACCATCAGGCGAACGGCGTGCTCACCTCGCCATTCACTGCAAAAAAAACCGGCTGTTAATCCTGGACTATCTGGTGCAAAGTGGTATTAGGTGAGCCTATAGCCACCACCGTCGTCGGCGCCAACCATGCAGCTTCGAGAACAAGACTCTGGTAAGTTAGTTTGACGTATTGTTACCTATCGGCTGGATTATCGTTCTTTCTTAAACTTGTTTTTAATCGTGGACAGCCTCCGTGGCCGTGGGTTCGATCACATATACAAATATTTGTGTGAACCACAGGTACTTGTTTCCGGATGGGTGTTTGTGAGACCGAAAAGTCTCTCGTAGTTTCTGATGCGACACAAGATTAGATCTTAGTGTGGTGTATTTATTTATCTAATTAGTATAATTGTTTTCAATCGTATTATAATAAGAACAATACAATAAATAAAAAGTGTAAGAGTCCCCCTGGATTCAAGTTAACAAGACTTCAGAAGTGAAGACTAATTTGAGACGCAACTCCCCGATGGTGCGGCTCAAAATGTGGTATAATTTTCTTCCAAAGGACTTTGGTATTATGAACTCCCGAAGCCATACTAATATTAAGTGCCAAGTAACGCAATTTTTAGCTCCCTGGTGGAGAAATAAAGCCAAACAACTTCACACAGATAATATAAACTGAGGCTGTTTTTGTTTTTAAATTATTTTTCTCTTTAATACTTCCTCCTAACACAGCAAACAAATATGTCACGAAAATTCTTCAAAGAAAATATAGTTTAGAAAAACTAAAAAACACGCTTTTCTAAACGATCCAACTAAGAAGTAAAAAAATAATTGATAATGAGTTTAAGATTAGAAAATGTAGTAAAATACATACAATTTATTAGTTGTAGGAATCAATTATTGCAAACATCCCACGATTTGTAACAATATATTTTTGTTATTGTCTGCTTTTCAGTTGTTTAATACAGGGTCCACTTGGTGAATAATCTATATATTAATACGTGATGCAAAAACTTTGGATCCCTTTTTACGAAAATTGCGCGGACGCAGGAGCATAAAATTTGGCACAGTTATAGTTTATGTGTAGGAGAAGTGGAGAATGCTAATATTTTTCAATAATAATGCTTTAGTACATTAAATCAAAAAATAAAACATTACACACACTGCCATGCATTTCACACATACATCCATACACAAGTATACATACTCTGGTGTCAAATTGTTTCTTTTCTTTTTCATTTTGTTCTTCTGACATAGACATATCAAAAAAAAGGTTTTATTTGCCTAATGAGGTAATAATATTAATATTTAAAGAGAATATTAATTTTAAATGAGGCAATAATATTAATATTAAGCCTAATATTAAATGTAATATAAAACAAGATTTTAATAATAATGCATAAAAAGTACATTAAATCAATAAATAAACCAGTATGCATTTGACACACGCATACACAAGTATTTGTACACGTATACATACTCTTTGGTCAAATTGTTTCTTTACATTATTATAGACATTATATGTAGTTGAATGTCAATCAGAAAAAAATGTTTACTGTGGTTTTGTTGAATATCAAACAGAAAAGATTTATTTGACGAATACTACGTGAAATACTGAGCGCTATCATCCATTATATGCATAAAGAAAGTTCTGTAGCAGCAATCTGCAATAACATTCAGGTACAAAAAAATATAATTTGCTATTACTGGTTCTAAGCAATTATTGTAGTTTACGATTTCAGTAATTGCCTATACTTCAGGATAAATAGTCATTTTGAGAGATACGTATATTTAAATGTGCACGAATTATCAGAATAACAACATCATCATACAGGTAAAAACTTTTTCTCTTCTTGATTTGGTCGAATTTCGACCGCTAGGCGACCACTAGTATAATTTAATCTGTAATTCACTGTATACTTAATTATTGTATCATCTGTTAGTAGATTATGTATAGCGTGACTATTTCTTTGTTTGTACATACCAGAGTAGGACATCTTTGGAATGAAATAATAGTAATAATAAAGATTTTACAAGTTTTTATCATAGAAGATTGTATAATATAAAATTATAATCGTATTCGTGTTTTTGTATTTATCGCCTGAACAAATTTGTTCCAAAACATCGAGCATAGTTTTAAATATGTAAGTGTGAAATTCAGTATGTGATTTATTAATATTCATTTTCGTAATCAAAATAGCATTTATTACTGCGACACTCACCTGTGTTATGTCACTTGTCCATATTTTGATAATGTGAGAAAAACTCTTTCGATAGGTGCGTTACTTCCAGGCGGACACATAACGTACTCAATAATTGTAGACAAGTTTTTTAAGTCAAGATTGTATTTACGAAAGTGCTGGAATAATACAAAAGTTCGGTAAAGAATTTCGAGCGGGAAATACATTTTAAATTATTTTGTTAATCATGTAAAATGTACAGACAAAAACAATTGAAAACAAGTCGCCATTAGCCACTAGGTCGCTTCAGTTAACATAAACTCGTGAATTGCAACCGTTACTTGTGAATTGAAGTGTGTCAAGCAACGTTATTACACTTTCTTTGATTGTATGGCGGAAAGATTTGCTTGTTTGTTTGCATTAAGATATTGAGTGCTATTTGTGAATACTAGTGGTAGGTCACTTATTTAGGTATAACAAGACTGCTATTGAAAACGAAGCTGGGTGGTAGTTTTAGGCTCAATTGCACAAACTAACTTTGCCAATACCTTTGCCCTTGAAACTGTCAATTCCATACATTCGCAAGGTCAAATACATCTCAAATGTATGGCGATGACATTTTCATAGGCAAAGGTATTGGCAAAGTTACTTGGTGCAACTGAGCCTTAGTTACTTCAGACACAATGCAACTAAAAATTTGCAAAAAAGCGACGATTTTTTTATTACTCAAATCAACACTGCTACCCAAAACGAAGCCGGGTGGTTTTAGTTTAAAAATATTTTTGCGAGGAAAGTCAAGAGCAATACTAGTGTGGGATATAACAGGTATATTAAAACACATTATGAATGCTCGATATAAACATATATTATACATATTATACAATGTTGAGTTTCGTAAGTCCATTTCTTGCTCAAGTCGTCGGGTCGGGTCATCTGAAATTAAAGCACAGAATTATGTTTTTTTTTTTAAATACGTCCGAAAAAAGGCATACCAATCGATGTTTGGTATTAAACGTATTTTGACCTTCTAACTGCGAATATCATGGCAAAAATTGGCGGAAAATCCATTTTGAAAATGCCTCTCCTTATATTTTAATTCTTATCTTTAAATTAAAACATAATTATCTCAAAGCTTAAACAGATGAAATTTATTGTTTGTGCAGAGGTCCCTAATATACAATCAGGCATAATAGGGATGTTGATATTTTTTTTATTATCTATAGATATAAACACGAAAATAAGAATTAAACGTAAAAATACGACATCAAAAATACGTAGCCAAAAATAGTTTGCAAAATTTCCGCTAAAACACTCCTAACTGTCACGTGTCAGCAGTGTACATGCACCATTGTCTCAGGATATCGAGGGCAGTGGAATGTAAAGCTTTGCTTTGTAAAATATGGTGTTTATTAGTCTTGCTATTGTCCCTGAGGGGTCTTATTGCTTATCACCAGGCGAATGGCACGTCTCGCCATTCTTTGCAATAATTAAAAAAAAAACACCGATAGCTAAAATACGACATGATAAATTTATCAAGTACCAGGAACGCATGAATTTGTTGGAGATAAATTGCTAAATCACACCATGATTGATTTATACCAGAAAACGCATTTAATTGATATACCCGGTATTGGCAATACCGGATATATCAAGACTGCTACCGAAAACCAAGCCGGGTGGTAATTTTAGTGACTACAAACACAATGCAACTAAAAATTTCGCACAGAAACGCGACAATTATTTTTAATGATTTTTTAAATATTGTCATTTTTGGGTGGTAAATCCATAGTTGTTGTGTAGTATTTATAAATAAAAGGGTATATATTATTATTATAGGAAAAAAATGTATTCACAACCCAAATATGGCCATAGGAAAAAAATAACAAAAAATAAATTGTCGCTTTTTGTTTGCAAAATTTTCTAATGTATTGTGTCTGAAGTCGCTTAAACTACCACCGGCTTCGTTTTCGGTACTAGTCTTGATATTATACCCTGTATAATTAATACCAGGAACGCATAAACTCGCAGATATATTTCTAGCTCGGCGCGGCTGACGCTGCGGTGGTGGCGTCCGCGGCGGCGGTGGTGGCGTCACCTGCCGGCGCGGTGGTACCTTCAGCGACCGTGGTACCTGCGTCTGCTGTTGTGTCTGATGGTATAAATAGTGTTAGGTCAGGAGTAGTGTAGTGGTAGTAATGAAATTATTTCTATTGCAAATTGGCATCACCACCTTGTTATTTTTAAGCTTTAGCATGCTATATATATACACATATATATATAGGTATTTCTGGTATTGCTAATTGCCCACCACAGAATAAGTAAACAAAAAAAACTGTCCATATATTACAACTATATCTTACATCTAAAATTATATGTACACAAAATTGACAGTAATTGCTAAACGGAATGTATGCCACAAACACTCGCTCCTGCATATATTACAGGAAGCGTTTCTATGCGAAATTTTTAATTGCATTGTGTTTGTAGCCACTAAAACTACCACCCGGCTTCGTTTTCGGTAGCAGTCTTGAGATACCCGGTATATTACAGGAAATCGTATAAAAATATTATGTGAAACACAATTGCAATTCGCAAAATTTACCTTATTTATATAACTTGTGGAAAGTTATTATCGATTTCACTAACTATTTATTACAAAACTAGTTAAGAGCCATCTTAGCGGGCCGGCATTATTGTATCGAATGTTATGGGACTACCGTCTGATGCCATTAGATACTCTGCCTGTACGGCATTTGCGCTTACCATCAGGTGCAATGCCGTCACTGTGCCCATCCAGAATAAAAATATTAAAAGTCCCAAAAAAAAGTAAAAATCATTGATAATTAGTTTCAGATAAGAAAATTAAGTTAAATACATTCAAACCTTGATTTATTTATGCCTAGAATCTAGGTAAATTTTGGGATAATTGCAATAATCTAGAATGCTAATGTTTCAATAAAATCTGCTGTAAAGATTAACGATATTATTCATAGACAATTTAACAATTAAAAAAACAATGATATATTTAAACATACCAGCGTCTGTAAAATAATATTTTACGATAAAATTAGTTTTTTTTTGTAATATATGTAATCAATTTAACAATCTACGGCGAGAATCGTATGCCATAATCGCCATAGACAGCCTCCGTGGCGCAGTTGGTTAGACGCCAGCTGTGAAACGAGAGGCCACGGGTTCGATCCCCGCACCGAGACGAATGTTAGATGTTTCAGACGGCAGTCCCATACCATTGGGGACAATGCCAATAGGAATAACCCTGAAATTGTGACAAAAAAATCAGCTGTTCCATTTTTGCTCAATTTAACAATTATTTTTGTATGAAACAGCTGTGTATTTTCGCGATTTCAGGATTGTCCCTGTAGTAAAAGTTGTTCATTATGATGAGTGTAGCATCTCCCTTTCGGCTTTATACCGGGTATATCAAGACTGCTACCGAAAACGAAACCGGGTGGTAGTTTTAGTGACTACAAACACAATGCAACTAAAAATTTCGCAAAGAAACGCGACATTAATTTTTAATGTTTTTTTAAATATCGTCATTTTTGGGTGGTAAATCCATAGTTTTTGCTAAAATAATAATGTAAACTGTTTTATACCTTAGAGTATTTATAAATAAAAGGGTATACACTATTATTTTAGGAAAAAAATGAATTTACCACCCAAATAGGCCATAGGAAAAAAAATACAAAAAAAAATTGTCGCTTTTTTTTTTGCAAAATTTTCCATTGCTTTGTGTCTGAAGTCGCTTAAACTACCACCCGGCTTCGTTTTCGGTACCAGTCTTGATATACCCTGTATAACTAACCTTGTATATTGCGAATTATTTTTATATAAGTAGTAATGACTAAAGTTAATACGTACCAGCCGCCACTGTAGACAATATAATTATTTATTAAATAATAATGTAATAATCTCCCGCCAAACAGCAGTGTAAATGCCCTGTTATGTTCCGGCGAGCGTAGTGGAATGCCAAGAATTGCTTTGTAATTCAAGGTGTTGTTTGGTTTTGCCACTGTTCATGAGCGGTCATATCGCTTACCATCAGGCGAACGACAAGCTCGGCTCGCCACTCATTGCAATAAAAAAAGATATACTGGAGCGCGCACTACTTATGTCGGAACACCATGGGCCTTATTAATAAACTCGGATGAGCGAGGGATTAAATTTTAGTCGAAAACTTTAAAACAGACTAATTTATTTTGACCGTTCTTTTTACTTTTGAAATCAGTGGATTGCCATAACATGATTATCATGTTAGGCTGAAGAATATAGATTTTTAATAATACAGTCATTACTATCTAGCTATTCATAATAAGAGATTGAATTCTCTAGCCCAATGCCTAAAGTTAATCCTTCGCTCATCCGAGTTTATTAATGAGGTCCCTTATGTATATTTATGCCAATGTAGGCGTCATTATATCGAGAGTTTATTTCTTGGTGGACTAATCCGAACTACACATTACTGTAATCATTTAGACAAATATAAAATAATGAATTATAATATTAGATACATACCAGTAGTCTCTGTAACAATACGACTAATAAATAAACAAATTCTTTCTAATAATAAAAACCTGAAAATATTTGATTTCTATACCTTAAAGTAGTAATGGGAATTATTGCTCTTCAAATTAACATAACCAGCTTGTTATTTTTGAAGCTTTAGCATGCTATATACAGGGTATATCAAGACTGCTACCGAAAACGAAGTCGGGTGGTAGTTTAAGCGACTTCAGACACAATGCAACAGAAAAAGTTGCAAAAAAAAGCGACATTTTTTTTTTTGTTATTTTTTTCCTATGGCCACATTTGGGTGGTAAATATTTTTTTTCCTAAAATAATTGTGTATACCCTTTTATTTATAAATACTCTAAGATATAAAACAGTTTAAATTATTATTTTAGCAAAAACTATCGATTTACCACCCAAAATTGACGATATTAAAAAAATCATAAAAAATAATTGTCGCGTTTCTATGCGAAATTTTTAGTTGCATTGTATTTGTAGCCACTAAAATTACCTCCCGGCTTCGTTTTCGGTAGCAGTCTTGAGATACCCAGTATTTGTGCTATTGCTAATGACACTCACAGAATTTGTAAACAAAAAAACTAACCATATAACTATAAATATAATTTGTCACATCTATAATTATCTACACACAAAATTATCAGTTCAGTTTCTTCTTTAAATGGGTTTGTAATGCAAGAGCCCGTGACCGCCAGATTTTCGTCATTTTATAAAAGCTGAAAGTTTTTCTGTCCCATGACTCTAACATAAGCATCTTTAATAGTTTCATGAATTGCTAATATTGTTTATGTAGAAAGGTTATGCATAATCATAACCAGGAAGAATTTTGAAAATCCGTGATGTAATAAGCATGTTACAATGTATATAAATCTTGGTGGTAAATAAAATGGGCTGATACAGATATCAACAAATACAGTCAATCAATACACTCAACAGTCACATACATAGTCCTGACCCCACACTAAGCTCGAGTCTTGTGTCGTATCAGGAACTACGAGAGACTTTTCGCTCTCACAAACAGCATCCCAAATAAATAACTGTGGATCAAACAAACATTTCGGTGCGGGGATCGAACCCGCGGCCTCTCGTTTCACAGGCGGCTGCGCCACAGAGGCTGTCAAAATATCAACAAATACATAAGGTAGAATGGTTTTGAATAAATTTACCTGATGGTACTTCTTCTTCTTTCTGTGATGAGTCCCTGAAATAAATATATGTACTTATTAGGAATGGAAAATGGAGGATGAACATTTTATTATTAAACTTAGTATCGGTGCGAAGATTTTTGTCCCTCGACGAAACATACTTTTTGTGTAGGAAAAATATGTATTTTCAATAAATAATAAAACCCTGAATAAGAATAAACTTTATTTATTTTCTCCTCACAAAAATTTTCCCCTCACAAAATGTTCAATAAATATGAACAATTGCGACTTAACGCCGGATATTCGTTTAGATATGTATACATACGAACAATATACTTACTTAATTTCCACCACAGTTTTCGTGATATTTCCCGATGGCGTACTAAACAGAGCTTGGTACACGCCTTCATAATCGGGTGAGAATTCATTTATACGTATCACTATTGACGATTGCGTTGCCTGGAACAAAATACACCCAACAGTCACTTACATAATGATGAATTTCCGTGTTTTCCGGCGTTTTTTTGCCATACGTATTACTGGAATCAAGTAGGTATAACAGCTCACACAATAGGTCCCATTTAAATGTAATAATGAATTCCGTGGTGCTTTACAGCTGGCTTCTCCGGCTGTAAAAGTCTTTTTGTGAGGTTATTTACCTCTTTAGTTCAATGTTTTGTCACCCGGTTTGCACGGAGGGAAGTGGACAATAATTTAATTCCAACTTCTATTAATTTAACTTTCTGATTAATTTCGTTGCGGGTTAAAGACAAGTTAGACATTCCCGGAGACTCGGCTCGCTTCAATGCTCGGTGTCATTACAATGCGTGCTGTTGATCCTGCGACACAGGAGTTGCAGTGGCGGGTGTGAAGGCAGGACAGTCTCCAGACACTTACATAATCCCACACTAACGTCCGATGCCAATAAAATCAATCGAAAAAATTAGATTGAAGTCAATCTGGATTGTTTTCTACTTTTCGATTGGTCCCTTGTCATGTTGCCATAGTTTTTTCACTACTGAGATTGATTATTGGCAATATAGTATCAGCAAAAAGATTGAGCTGTCAATCTCAAACGGCAAATTTTGGATTGGGATTGTTTACTGGCAGCGGCTGTAAGGCTCAATTGCACAAACTAACTTTGCAAATACCTTTGACCTTGAAACTGTCAATCCCATACATTCGCAAGGTCAACGTCTGAAATGTATTGCGATGACATTTTCAAAGACAAAGGTATGGGCAAAGTTAGTTTGTGCAATTCAGCCTAAGATGTCTGGTGTCGTATCAAAAACTACGAGAGACTTTGCATTGCTATGAAAGTCGAGACGAGCATGCCGTTCGCCTGATGGTAAGCGATACGACCGCTCATAAACAGTAGGAAAATCAACCATCAGGAATTACAAAGCAATGCTTGGCATTCCACTGCGCTAGCTATACTGATACCTACATAAGATAAATAAATAAATACACCCAAGAGTCACATATAGTCCTGACCCCACATTAAGATGTGAAGTCTCAAGGGGCAAAACATTCGGTAGTTAAAAAAGGTTTAAAACTGTCTATGAATAAAACAAAAAAGTATATAATAAATAAATACACCCAACATTCACATACATAGTCCTGACCCCACACTAACATCGAGTCTTGTGCCGTATTAAAAACTACGAGAGACTTTTCGCTCTCACAAACACCCAGACCCGGAACATATACCAGTGGATCACACAAATATTTGTCTCGGTATAAACATCGAACCCGCTGCTTCACGTTTCAGAGCTGGTGTTTAACCAACTGCGCCACGGAGGCTGTCGAATACTTATTACGTACCACATAGTAAGCGTAAGAACCAGCTCCACTATTTCTTCTCGTCGATATTTCCAAAACAATTCCATTTACAGTCACCTGAAAAATAACAAATTACTTTTTAGAATATACGTATCTGGGTACTACATTGAATGTTGGAATAAATAGCAATCGGTATCAGCCCATATACGTCCCACTGCAGGGCACGGGCCTCCTCTACAATCGACAGTACGACTGAGAGTGGTTAGGCCATATAGTCCACCACGCTGGCCTAGTGCGTGTTGGCGGACTTACATACCATAGATTTTTTTATAAATCGCTATGCTATGCAGGTTTCCTCACGATGTTTTCCTTCACCGTTTTAATGCGTGGTGATTGACTATCAATACAAACATGACTCCGAAAAGTCAGAGGTATGCCCTGGGATTCGAACCCGTGACCACCGTGAACATGTTGGTAGTCGCGTCTAGTCCGTTTACCAACAGGCCACCACGCACTTATAAATAGCAATAGCATACAGAAATAGCAAGTGAAGTCACAAGTTATATAAATAAGCTGAATTGTGCGATTTGCGATTTTGATTCGCAAAACCCGATCGGCTAATATTTTATACGATCTCGTGTAATCTATGAAGGAGTGAGTTTTTTACGAACCCATTTAAATAAAAAACTGATCATTCAATTTTGTGTGTGTAATTTTAGATGTGAAAAATGGTTATATTGGCGTTTTTTTGATACAAATTCTGTGGGGGCAGTTAGCAATAGCAGAAATTAGCAATAGCAGAAATATAAAGCATGCTAAGGCTTCAAAAATAACAAGGTGGTGATGTTAATTGGAAATAGCAATATTTCCCATTACTGCTACACTGTATCAGCCCATATACGTCCCACTGTAGGGCACGGGCCTCCTCTACAATCGAGAGTGCGATTAAGAGTGGTTAAATATAGTTCACCACGCTGGCCTAGTGCGGGTTGGCGGACTTACATACTATAGAAATTCTTATAAATCGCTATGGTATGCAGGTTTCCTGCGATGTTTTCCTTCACCGTTTTAGTGCGTGGTGATTGATTATCAATACACACATGACTCCGAATAGTCAGAGGTGTGTGATTCGATTCACGTTTAACAACCGTCTAACCAACTGCGCCACGGAGGCTGCCAATTTTCCATTACTTTGTATAAAATTACTAACCTTTTCCACATTGCATTCCGTATCACAAACAAAATTTACTTCGTGTTCAAACTGCTCTCCTTCTTTGGGGGCATCTACTACTGCTGCTGAAGTTATTTTAATAACTGAAAAAATATATTTTATTTTTATTTAAAACACGTACTGAAATGAAAAATATAAGCTAATTTTATCAAATCAAAATATTGATTATCCAGCTAGTCTTTCACAAATTGATAATGAATTTAAGATTAAAATATTGAATGGAATACATGCAAACTATTTATTTATGTCTAGAATCTAGATAGTACGGGATAATTGCAATAATCTAGGATGCTAATTTTAGATAAAATCTGCTGTAAATATTAACGTCATTATTCAGATACAATTTTAAAACGTATTTTTATTATGAAATGAAATTGATTTATTGATCACATAGGCAATTAAATAGCTCTTATGACAAGTCAATACATAGCATTTATTTTATAATTAAAAAATAATTATTATAAATTATATTTATTTAGCTTTGATTTTTAGTATTCGTTTTATTTATTACTTATAACTATTTATAGTAAGTAATATGCTATTCAAGGAAATACATTATTTTCGTTGATCCATATTTAATGGACCATGAGTGATGATTTAATGTCACCACCGGATCCAACGCGGCCCTGCCTGATAAGACTCGGCGAAACAAACTCAGTGGGCTTACATTACCATTGGAAAAAGATGGCAGTAGTAGTAACACACATGCAAGGCAGTAGTGTATTTAACCTTATAAATTTGTACTTATAGATTTTAGTGTAAGGTCAACTTTAGTGGAAACATTTTTTTTTCTTAGTTCTAAAAATTTCAATTCTTGTGCCATATAAATTGTATTAGCAGGTAATTTTGCAAACACAATGCATTACTCAAAGCCTTTTTTAATATTAGCAGTGTTTTTATAGTCACTGAAACTACCACGCGGCTTCATTTTAAGTAACCTTTGTTCTACTATGTATTTCCTCATTCTTGATTATTTGCTATGCATTGAAAATAATTATCAAAATAAATAAGGTGAAATTCAACTTACGCGGTGCTAAAATTGAAATATTTTGTTATTAATTACAAATAAATAAGTTAATACACCCAACAGTTACATACATAGTCCTGACCCCACACTAAGATCGAGTCTTGTGTATCAGAAACTACGAGAGACTTTTCGCTCTCACAAACACCCAGACCCGAAAGAAATATCTATGGATATATTAACCAGTAATAAAAATAACATGTATTTTAAGATTTTCCGTCGTAGTATATCGGGTTGCCATGTTAATAGTAAATTCGATCTTAGCGCCCTCATTAAAAACTGACTCTTTTTTCCAAACAATAAACGTTCAACATTCGATTCATTTCGGATCATAGATGAACCTCCGAGGTCCCAATTATTTAGATGGTGAAAAAATGAGTTTCTCTGAATAGAAATTGCTGACTTGAAGAATGGCATTTGTTAAATAAAAGAATAAGATTATTTTTATGTGGATGTGAAGTATAACTAAATTAATACTTACAGTCATCTGGAAAATTTCAAACTTATTAATATAATAATCAAAAGTTTGCTATTTATTTAGTAAATAGGAGCTAAAGTCAGATTAAGAGCGTATACACCTTGCGCGCAAAGTCAACTATAGGTATTTCTTCGTTAATTTCACGCACACATAAGCGACCAAAGCTGTGTGCGTAGAGCTGCCGCGTCGGCTCGCTATACAATCGGCTCAAACAACTTTGATCCGTGCGCTTCAAATATTCAATTGAAATGTAACTGTAATATAATATCATAAAAATATTTTATTTGCATTATAAGTAGACAAATATTACTGTGCAAGTAAAGAATAATACAAATTTAGATACTAATCATATTTTCGTTCTTATTACATTGTTAAGTTGCATTCAAATCAGTGTTCAATCAGTAGACACTACGGACGTTTTATTAACCATTTCGTGTTCGAACACATAAATAGTGTTAGGGGCCTTACAACCCCTTACAATTACGAAATATATTTAATTTTATATTACAATACATAACATAATTTAGAATCGGAATTACATCCCATTATATTACCTGAAACATAATTTATACTCACTACAAAATCATTGTAGGTAATAAAAATAATTAAATATTTTACTACCAAAGTACTAAGATGTGGTAATCGCAGTCCGCGCGTGGCTATTTTTACTACGCACGGCAAAAATCGACTGCAGCTAGGCCGGAGCGACGAGCGATACATCCTTCCTCTAGAAGGCCTTGCGGCGGTCTGATTTGAGCCACGTCGGACAGCGTGTTTTATAGTGGTTTTTAAAATATTTGTAGAAAACATGAAAACTAATTTTGTTGAAATATAAAAATGGTAATTTATTGATAAGATGTTCTTCTATTATAAATTGTTTATTGGTGGCTATTAACTCATTTGAAAAGTCCTGTTTTTAAGCCAAAAAGCGCGTGCAGGGTATAAACGCTCTTAAGAGCGTTTCTATTTTATAAACAATTTAAAGGAAAAATAATTATTACTAATTTTAGAAAAGGTTGTCATCTAGGGATTTTGGTGGAAAACATTATAGATTGATGGATAATTTGTGAGTACTATACGGATTACTGAACACAAGTTTCGTTATTTAGGCTTTAAATGGCAATTTAGAAGCTTAAGATATCCTTAACCACTAAATATAAGATGAAAATAAAAATATTATCAGACTAATAAGACCCTTATGGAGAGATTTTGCTGAGAAAAATAATCTTTTTGTGTTTAGTTCCTGAAAAATAAAAATTTAAACAATGCGAAATTATTCAGAAACTCTCGTCAAGAACATATTTTTTTTCACCAACTTATCATACATAATTGTTTATAACAATTGCATATTATAATAGAAGAACATCTTATCAATAAATTACCATTTTTATATTTCAACAAATTTAGTTTTCATGTTTTCTACAAATATTTTAAAAACCACCATAAAACACGCTGTCCGACGTGGATCAAATCAGACCCAATCAGACCGCCGCAAGGCCTTCTAGAGGAAGGACGTATCGCTCGTCGCTCCGGCCTGGCTGCAGTCGATTATGCCGCGCGTAGTAAAAATAGCCACGCGCGGAATGCGATTACCACATCTTAGTACTTTGGTAGTAAAATATTTAATTATTTTTATTACCTACAATGATTTTGTAGTGAGTGTAAATTATGTTTCAGGTAATATAATGGGACGTGATTCCGAGGCTAAATTATGTTATGTATTGTAATATAAAATTAAATATATTTCGTAATTGTAAGGGGTTGTAAGGCCCCGAACACTATTTATGTGTTCGAACACGAAATGATTAATAAAACGTCCGTAGTGTCTATTGATTGAACACTGATTTGAATGCAACTTAACAATGTAATAATAACGAAAATATGATTAGTATCCAAAATTTGTATTATTCTTTGCTTGCACAGTAATATTTGTCTACTTATAATGCAAATAAAATATTTTTATGATATTATATTACAGTTACATTTCAATTGAATATTTGAAGCGCACGGATCCAAGTTGTTTGAGCCGATTGTATAGCGAGCCGACGCGGCAGCTCTACGCACACAGCTTTGGTCGCTTATGTGTGCGTGAAATTAACGAAGAAATACCTATAGTTGACTTTGCGCGCAAGGTGTATACGCTCTTAAGTCAGATATATAATTTAATTTCCGGAGCAGTGGTTCCCAAAGTTTACTGAGCTCCAACCCACTTATCTGTATCGGTCTGTATCAGCCCATATACGTCCCACTGCAGGGCACGGGCTTCCTCTACAATCGAGAGTACGATTGAGAGTGGTTAGGCCATATAGTCCACCACGCTGAGCTAATGCAATCGGACTTAGGTTCATACCATAGAAATTCTTATAAATCGCTATGGTATGCAGGTTTCCTCACGATGCTTTCCTTCATTGCGTGCCTGCCTGCATTGCGTGGTGATTGACTATCAATACACACATGACTCCGAAAAGTCAGAGGTGTGCCCTGGGATTCGAGCCCGCGACCACCCACATGTTGGCAGCCGCGTCTAGTCCTTTTATCAACAGGCTACCACGCACTTTTAACAAAGCCAAATTCAGGACTCGACTTCTTTCTACAAACGGGGCATAAGAGTACAGTAGATAATCTAACGCTCCTTGTAATCCAACATGCTTATAGCTAAAACGTGAGACGAAACTATACATTCTTTATAATTATATTTCAGATAGAATTTTACAGCTTTAATGAATCTTACTTAACAAAATAATTACACCCAACAGTCATATACATAGCCCTTACCAAACTAATCTTAGTACAAATTGACAGCCTACGTGGCCTAGTTGGTTAGACGCCGGCTGAAACAAGAAGCAGCGGGTTCGATCCCCGCACTGAGACAAATGTTTGTGCGGCCCACAAATATTTCTTCCGGGTCTGGGTGTTTGTGAGACCGAAAAGTCTCTCGTAGTTCCTGATACACGACACAAGACTCGATCTTAGTGTGGGGTCAGGACTATGTATATGTAACTGTTGGGTGTATTTACTTATTTAATTAGAACTTACTTTCAAACACAGCAAGTATTTTTCTATAAGTGCTGTTGTCCTTTGTAAACACTCCCATGTACACACAAGAATTGTTGTCTTCAAAACTGAAACAAAAAACAAACTTTAATTCATTTATTTATTAACACTTTATTGCACAAAAAGAAAACGAACACAAAGAGATATCACATACATAAAAAGTACAGTTGGTCTTGTCGCCGAAAGGCAATGTCTTACAGACAACCATGGGATGGATTTACGAATGGAATTTCAGATATACATTACGATTATAGATCGTTTTACTCGTTGGCCAGAAGCAATACCACTCCAAGACCAGGAAGCATCAACGGTGGCTAAAGCGTCCTACAACCATTGGATCTCACGCTTTGGCACACCATTAAGGATCACATCCGACCGTGGTAGACAGTTTGAGTCGCACCTATTCAAGCACCTCAATCAACTGGCAGGCACGACGCATTTCAAGACTACGGCTTATCATCCGGCGTCCAACGGTATGGTGGAACGTTTTCATCGTCAGCTGAAGGCGGCTATAAAATGTCATCAGGATACACGGTGGACTGAAATTCTCCCTACCGTTCTGCTGGGCATCCGAGCTCCTTGGAAGGAAGATTTAGAGGCTACTGTCGCCGAGATGGTATATGGTCAGCCACTGCGGATTCCTGGAGAGTTTTTGGTGCAACAGACGACAATCACCGACAGTAACAGTGCAACGGACTTTGTGAAACAGCTACGGCAACATTTTCAAGAGCTGCGACCGACTTCAGTATCTCGGCATGGCGAGAAAAAAATGTTCATTTTTAAAGACCTCAGCACCACTGACCAAGTCTTCGTGCGCCGCGAGGGTCCAAAAGCGCCCCTGCAGAGTCCTTACGAGGGCCCCTTCAAGGTTGTCATGCGCGGGGAGAAGACGTTTGTTGTTAACGTCCGCGGTCGTGACGTTACAATTTCCATTGACCGTCCTAAACCAGCCTATGTGTTAGCTGATCCTGAAAACACTTCAGCTGACGACGAACATCAAGCACCGAGGCAACGGACAACTCAAGACACTGAAGATGTACATCGCGAAACAGATGCACGCCAGCGAACAAGGAAGGCGCGTCCACTTCCCGGACTATTTCCAAAGTGGATTTTCGTGAACTGTCATTCACTGGTAGGGGGGTGCTGTGGCGGTTGCAATACGCCAACTTAGATTTAGCTTTTAAATTAACACGCTTATTATTTGTAATTTGAACATTATTTAAACACGCATTTCATTTTAAGATATGACTGCAGATGTTAGACCATAAAACATCTGCGAGTCGTTTTATTATAATTTGTTGTAATTACTTTCTAAAAAGTTGTCCGGTTGTTTCTTTAATAATTTTAATTTTCGCTTGTCCGGTCGCCCTTATAAGTTTCAGGGTTAGTTTTAGTTTATCTAGGTAAAAACATTGTTTTAATTTGTTGGTAAAATGAATTACTAACTAACCAAAAAACAAACACCCAAAGTTTAAATGTATTACTAATTTAACACAGAACCCGTCAAACATAGATGATTTAATTTTCACAACCCCTCAAGAGATGGCATCACTTGCGCTCAAATTTACAGCTTTTCACCAATTACTCGCAAAAAATCGCATTTAAAAATAAAATTAACGCTGTTTAAATAATTTCATTAGTTTGTGCTAGTATCAAGACACTTTTTATAAATGTCAGACACCAGTGTTGCGAGATATTGGTCGATAAATGTCGACAAATCCACATCGCGATATGGTTTCGTTACAAAGACGAAAATATAAAGGAAAATTACGTGGAAATCGGTACCATTTTATTTGTAATCAAGATCATAAGCGATTAAAAAGAGACCACTACCTAGTGAATACGAATTTTTGAGAGCATCCTAATGATGCTTTTATTAAATATCATGCTTTTTATAAGCTTCGTCTGTATGTGTGTTTATAATAAGTATGCAGTAAGAATTAGTAATGGGATTTATTGCTCTTCAAATTAACATCACCATATTGTTATTTTTGATGCCTTTGCATGCTCCATATATCTGCTATTGGTTATTGCCTCCCACAGAATTTGTAAACAAAAAAACAGACCATATTTTCTAACAATTGTTTACATTTAAAATTACACACACATAAAATTGACTGATCAGTTTATTTTTTAAATGATTTCGTTAAATATTCATAGGTCACTTGAGATCTTATGAAAGTATTAGCCGAACGACTTTGTGAATCACAATCACATCACGAAACACAATTTATATAGCTTGTGAAATGTTATTATCGACTTTACTTCACATAATTATGGTGAAGATCATCAGACCTGGAGAGGAGAACTCCTTAAAATTAAGTAGGATTCCAATGGTTTCTTTTTGCATTAAGTGCAATATAAAAGTTTAGCTACAGGGAGAGAGAAAAAGGGAGAGCGGGACATTTTTATAATTTTGGGTTCAAATTGGAGTTATTTACAAAGTAATTTATACCATAACATACATGTTCACAATGTTCGCAGGTTCGAATCCCAGGGTACACCTCTGACTTTTCG
This sequence comes from Hyles euphorbiae, assembly GCA_023078785.2. Lineage (NCBI taxonomy): Eukaryota > Metazoa > Arthropoda > Insecta > Lepidoptera > Sphingidae > Hyles > Hyles euphorbiae. The sequence goes on along the minus strand of CM041054.1, from coordinate 1,022,528 downwards.
GAGTCATGTGTGTATTGATAGTCAATCACCACGCACTAAAACGGTTAAGGAAAAAAACATCGTGAGGAAACCTGCATACCATAGCGATTTATAAGAATTTATATGGTATGTAAGTCCGCCAACCCGCACTAGGTCAGCGTGGTGGACTATATCTAACCACTCTCAATCTTACTCTCGATTGTAGAGGAGGCCCGTGCTCTGCAATGGGACGTATATGGGCTGATACAGTTATACCATAAATTATCTTAGAAAATGACGTAATAAAGGTGAAATTATACTATAGTATTCCGTCTTACGCATAGAGTAAAGAAGCGGCTAACTGACCAATCAGGACAATGGAACATACAAGGTCATGTCATAAGCGTACGACTGATAATGTGCACACAACAAATGAATCCATTGTTCAGATCGATCTAAGACGTGTTGCTCTAGTATTAATGGCCGCTTCTTTACTCTATGCGTAAGACGGAATACTATAGTATGTATCTGTATCTGTATCAGCCCATATACGTCCCACTGCAGGGCACGGGCCTCCTCTACAATCGAGAGTACGATTGAGAGTGGTTAGGCCATACAGTCCACCACGCTGGCCTAGTGCGGGTTGGCGGACTTACATACCATAGAAATTTTATAAATCGCTATGGTATGCAGGTTTCCTCAGAATGTTTCCCTTCACCGTTTTAGAGCGTGGTGATTGACTATCAATACACACATGACTCCGAAAAGTCAGAGGTGTGCCCTGGGATTCGAACCCGCGACCACCCTGAACATGTTGGCAGTCGCGTCTAGTCCGTTTACCAACAGGCCACCACGCACTATACTATAGTATTATTTCACATTAATTGTGAAACTTCGCTCTTACCTGGGAAAGTTGAAGCTGATGACCCTGGCTCCTGGCACTACAGTAATCCTGCCCGCACCGAGCACCGACTCCCCACCACACAACACGTCCACGAGCGAACATACATCGCAACCGAACGACACCTGGCGGTCGTAGTGTGAACCCACTGCTGATGAGGTTTTGAGGCGGACGGCTTTCAGAACTGGGGAAATAAAAATAAAAAAATAACACCCAACAGTGAACAGTCACATGCATAGTCTTGACCCTACACTAAGATGGAGTCTTGTATCGTGGGTATTAGGAACTACGAGAGACTTTTCGGTCTCACAAACACCCAGACCCGGAAGAAATATTTGTGGGCCGCACAAACATTTCTCTCAGTGCGGGGATCTCCGCGGCCTCTCGTTTCACATGTGGCGTCTAACCGACTGCGCCACGGAGGCTGTCGAATATACATTACATTTAAATGTTATAAACAATTATTAAAGACCTGCTCAGATTTAAACCACTTGTAACTTTTGTAATAATCACCAAATTGTAAATTGGTTTTGAAAAGAGCAACACTAGAGTTTCTTGCCCGTTCTTCTCTAGTGAAAACCGCTTTCCGTTCCGGTTGGTAGGTAAAAAATATACTGAATCTAAATGATATAGAACATTATAATGGATTCAATAAATTATTTTCATTTCATTTCAGCGACTTCCTGCAACCTTAACCAGGTCGTCCGTCCTTGTAGGCGGGCGTCCGAGATTTCGCTTGCCTGTACGTGGCCTCCACTCTAGAACCTTTCGACCCCAATGGCCATCGGTTCTACGAACTATGTGCCCGGCCCACTGCCACTTCAATTTGCTAATCCAAAGAATGATTGTACAGAATTGCATTTGTAAGTATTAGATGTTTTCATTATGTTGTTGCTTTATATCGATTGTTTTTTTTTTTTGCTCAAACTTGTCAAAGGATTATGCATAGTACAAGGGTGGAAGAGGCAAGAACGGAACCTCCTATATTTTATATGAATTTACTTTTTTACCCCTTACGCTATACTATTTCATTGTCACCCCAACGCACTATATTGTATCAACTTTATTTTTTTATCTGAAAATGTATCTGCTGTTACGTTATTAAAAATTAAAAAAAAACTATGCATAGCTTACCGTTGCCTGAAAAAAACAAAAATTTGATTAACGACATGATATGCAAACGCTAAATAATTTTTAGGTAGCTTTATGAAATCAATATACGGTCCACTGCGGAACAATTGAAAAAGAAAGAAAAAGGAATAAAATATTGTATCTGTCACAGCCTATATACGTCCCACTGCAGGGCATGGGCCTCCTCTACAATCGAGAGTACGATTGAGAGTGGTTAGTACAGTCCACCACGCTGGCTTAGTGCGTGTTGGTGGACTTACATACCATAGAAATTTTATAAATCGCTATGGTATGCAGGTTTCCTCACGATGTTTTCCTTCACCGTTTTAGTGCGTGGTGATTGACTATCAAATAATCTATACTATCAAATAAAAATATTGTGACTATCATAAGAACATTTCAGTAGTGACATTGTAGCGGTATTTTGTTCCATAGCTGGAGTACAATTGCGCCACGAAAGCTGTCTAATATTAAAAATAATGAATTACTTACGAACATCTGAAATGAGAAGGTCGTAATTATTATTATTCATGAATTTTCTATTGGTATGTGGTGACATTTGGAACTACAAATAAAATTAAAAAAATATCTATTTAACGCTTTGTTTGAGACATGTCTCATAATTTGTATATTTTTCTCATTTAACAAGGATTTACACTTAATTCAGTTCAGTTCTTACTTTTCACCGACTTCGAAGAGTTTCGTAAGTATTGTAAAAGGCAAAAAGACATGTTGATATTTGAAAAACGCCCTCATTGGGCGCCCTCATCGGTTCGAATTGTAGATCTTTATACAGGGTGACATTGACATAATATGGTATTTAATTTAAAACACATGTTCCTCAATCCCCCTAGGTACTATTGTGCCAAATTTGAATAAAAACTGCCTGATAGTTTTGTCAAAAATCACGATTTTAGTGTTCAAGGCTTTTGATCAACCCCTGTAGATACTGAGTTTTTTTTATTCAGATAAGTTCCTCAACCGAACTGAAGTTCATCTAAGCGGTATAAATTCTCTTATCTACATCGGAAATCTAAAACTGGTGAAAACGAAAATCACGATTTATGACAAAAACATCTTCTCATATTGCTTTCAAATTATATACAATGTCACCTGGGGTGATGAGTAACATGTGGGTTAATTTAAGTAACCTGTTTGACAAATTTCGTATTAGTAAGAGTAATTAAACTCAGGCCCAAGATTGTATGAAAAACGGCAATTCTTCCTTATAATTATGACATTGTTAAGACTTACCCATAACTGTAATTAATTAATTAAAGATTAGTATATGTGTACAATAATCAAATAATAAAAAAATATTCGTAAATGAATCTTATGCATACACAGTTTTAAAATATTTTATATGTATCAAATATTTTGTCTTGTCTTCTTTACTCATACTGAATATAAAAGTCGTGAGAAAACGCTGAGGTATTATACTAGAGCGGACATCGGGAACAAAATCTCTCCGTATTGTGCGTGCACACGGGAACACAGTGAAGCGAGAGGGAAGATAATGTTACTGCGTAGGTGTGACAGAGACAGAAATAGAAGGAGCGGTACGGTACCTTTCATTTTGTTACAAACATTTTGTTTGCAGTGTCCCCTCTAGTATACTATCTCAATTTTAGCAAAGGACTAAAACTGCGATATCTAAAATAGATTTAAAAACTGTCTATGTATAAGGCCCTTAAAGCTTTTACATTTATTTGCAATGTTTTATTGTAATGAATAGGGAGACGAGCAAGTCGTTCGCCTGATGGTAAGCGATACGACCGCTCATGAACAGTAGCAAAACCAAACAACACCTTGAATTACAAAGCAATCCACTGCTCTCGCCATCCTGAGACATAAGATGTCAAGTCTCAATATGTCCAGTAGTTACTCTGGCTACAATGTCCTTCAATCCGAAACACAACAGTGCATTTGCACTGCTGTTTGGCGGGAGAAATAGACCTTTCGGTGGTTCCTACCCAGGCGGCCTCTCACATATAAGAGACACCAGTAAAATAATTATACTAGAAAATAATTACATGAAACTATATTTTATATGATTTTTTATTTAATTATATTTAATGAATTAACTATTTATCATACGAAATGTGGAATACAATACCTGGAGCTGGAAACATTTCGGAAATATTAACAATATGCACTAAGATATTTTGCGTAAAAATAAAAATATATTTAAAGTAGTGAATTATTTTTATACTGGATACGCAACGAGACAATAATGCAATAAATCTGATTTTGAATCATAATCATGGAATTCCACTGCTGAACATAAGCCTCCCTCACGGTTTTTTACATCGACCTGTTGGAAGCATAGATCCAGCGACTTCCTGCAATCTTAGCCAGATCGTCCGTCCACCTTGTAGGCGGGCGTCCGACATTTGCTGTACGTGGCCTCCACTCTAGAACCTTTCGGCTTAACAAAACCGTGGCTTGGCAAGCGTGGGCGACGGTTAAAGAGGCTTGGAATCCCCGTTTCATTTTAAATTCAATAAAACCCTAAATAGTATTGGCCACACTTGTCACGGACATACAACACGACTTACCTTTGCAAAACGTGTGTTATACTATACAAAAAAGCGAGTAGCTGATAAACATTATGGAAAAAACGGAAAAAACAGACGGTTTCATAAATTCTAGAAGTTGTAAAGAAGATGTAAAAAAGTCGCATATATTTTGCGCAATTAGTAATAACAGAAAATGAATGTACTGTAAGCATACGAATTCATAGAAAAGAGCAATTGTGAGATTACAAAGACTTTAAAAAAAATATTTAAGTATGTTTGGTAAGATAGATTACATTTTGGGAAAGAAAGAAAAGAGGCATCACTAACGGCCGATGCCAATAATCAATCGAAAAAATTAGATTGAAGTTAATCTGGATTGTTTTCTACTTTTCGATTGGTCGCTTGTCATGTTGCCATAGTTTTTTCACTACTGAGATTGATTATTGGCAATATAGTACCAGAAAAAAGACTGAGCTGTCAATCTTAAACGGCAAATTTTGGATTGGGTTTGTTTATTGGCAGCGGCTGTTAAACAAAAGATAATCATATTTCTTACCAGCGATAGTCAGAGCTTTTATTCTTTCTTCCGTTCCGTCTTCATTCTGTATGATGGCGAAATAGTCTCCAAAATCTTGAGGTCTTGTTCCGTCTAGTTCCATTTCAATATATTTTTGCCTGGAAATTATTTTCTTAAATAATAACACCCCACAGTCACACACATAGTCCTGACCCCACACTCAGATCGAGTCTTGGGTCGTGGGTATCAGGAACTACGAGAGACTTCGATGTCACAAACATCCAAACCCGAAAGAAATATTTGTGGGCCGCACAAACATTTCTCTCGGTGCGGGGATCGAACCCGCGGCCTCTCGTTTCATAGGTGGCGTTTAACCGACTGCGCCACGCAGAATGAATAAATTTTGTAGCTATTCGTAAAAGAATGGACAGTTTGCCCGCCATTTTGAACTTTTTAGGTATTGGTCCGATCTTTATTACGGTCTAAACTTATTTAAATACGAAAGAAGCCATGTGTAGGATGTATAATGTCTGATATTAATTAATTAAGCTTCGCTATCGTTTTTTCTAGTCACTTGGACGTTCTTCTCTGGCGAAAACAGTCTTGTGAACCGTATACAACAACCTACTTGTATAAAACATTATTAAGATTCAATAAAGTATTTTCATATTATTCATTAAAATGTAAAAATATACTCAACTGTTTGCCTTGGCTGAAAAGTAACAAAAATTTTATGTTTTGATTTTCATATTGAACTTTAGTGTTATTACAAAAATTGTATCCGCCATTTTGAAATTCTTTGTAATTGATCCAATTTTATTGATCAAATTATATTCAAACCTATTAAAATGAATGTCTGGTTGCTATTCCTAGAACTTACCTATCAATAAATCCTTTTAGGCTGTATCTAGACGGGTCTAGATTAGCCACTGTACCGTCATCAGCTCTCAACATAACACCTTTTAGTATACATCGGTTACATTTTAAAGGTATGTTGGTTAAATTGAGCGGCTGACTTGGTAATAATTCTAGAGATTTTGTTTGTACTGACGTTGTGGCTATATCTGAAAGAGAAGATATTTTAATGATAAAAGCTTCGATCAAATACACACTAGATCATAAGTAACGGCCTAAAAAAACGGCAAGAGAAATAAGAGCACAAATAAGCGTGTGCTCTTATTTGATTTTAGTGTGGTCCAAACCATAATAAATCTTACTTTAAAGGAATAAAGTTTATTGTAACCTGAATTTTATTATAATTTAAGCCTTTTTGCTACATCTCGTAGTTCGAAGTATATATGTTTAAGTATAAGCAACCTTGGCCACTTTTGGCGTGTGATTTTGTTTCGGCCCTGTATCACTACATAGTATAAAACAAAGTCGCTTTCTCTGTCCCTATGACCCTTTGTATGCTCAAATCTTTAAAACTACGCAACGGATTTTGATCCGGTTTTTTTAAATAGATAGAGTGATTCAAGAGGAAGGTTTATATGTATAATACGTACATATTATTGTACAGAAATCTATTTGTACCCGGGCGAAGCTGGGCCGGGCCGCTATCTAGTCTAGTATATATTTGATCGACGGATGTAAGTGTTGATACTCCTGCCTCTTAGCCAAATTACAAGCGCTTCCAATCTTTTCTCTTTCTACAATCTTTAACGTCTTCACGTAAGCGATAACGTTTCGTTTGCGCTAATCAAATTGCATCTTGGATAGCATTTGTATGGGAGTTAGCCAATGCGTTGTAAAAACACTATTGCGTTCCGGGGCCCTACTATAGTCATCCGAAACGAAGTTCGAAACTTCGGATGATCAAAGTTTATATACGATACGAATGTACCTACATATACTTATGGTCGTTATTGACTTGTGGTCGTAACCATAGACTTATGGTTACGATGTACATTATACAAATTCGAACTTTTACAGAGTAGATACATTCGTATCGTATAAAAAACTTCGATCGTCCGAAGTATCGAACTTCGTTTCGGATGAATATAGTAGGGCCCCAGGCGAATTGATTGCTAATATTGGTTAATAACAAGTAACAGTACTTACTTAAAGTAAGGAACTTGGTGTACTTCGCTTTAGTGTTATGTTTCCTAGACTCAAACCGGAGATAATAAGACGCTGCATTTTCAACTTTGAATGGTCTGAATATGAAGACTACGTAGACATAGTGTCCTTTCACTTCTTGAATTGCTTCTAGATTGTGCTAGAATATAAATAGAAGAAATCTATATATATAAAAGAAATTCGTGTTAGTTACACCACTTATAACTCAAGAACGGCTGAACTGACTTGGCTGAAAATTGGTGGGGAGGTAGCTTAGAACCAGGAAAAGGACATAGGATACTTTTTATCACGTTCCCGGTTTCCCGAGTTTCTATTAGCTTATTAATGCTTATTAACATTTTCTTATACAAAATGTTCTTGGGTTTGTAACTGTCAAATATTTAATGTTCATCCCGTCGATACGGTAAACTCTTCCCTCAAATTAAAAAACTTATTTAAATAAATATTTCAAATCGACAACATATATCCACAATATTTGATTAAAGGCGTATTTTAGATTTTAAAGATGTAAATTAATGACATTAATGAAAAAGGATTGACGTTTAAATTGGTTGTCAAATAATGCGTTCAGAAATGTATTTTGTGTGAACTAAGGAGAATATATCAACCTACATAAATAGAGACAATTAAATAAATAATTTGCACACGTAAAAAGTTATATTTACTACTTTACAAGATCGAATGTCACTTTTATCCAGAATTTTTACAGTAGCCTTTCCTTCGCTATTATTCACTGATAGAAATTAATGTAATATATCGTCTCTGAGTGAGATAGGTTATATTTAACCTAAATATTGCTTGCAATATTTTTGGAAAAGCAGCATTGTGGGTGTGAAATAAGGGATGGAATATTTCATGGATAATCAGAATCACTAAAGTTATTAATGTCAAAAATTCATAAGGCACACTATTTGGATAAGGAGAGACGGGATTTAATAGAGTGGGAGATACGGGAGAGAATTGGGATAGCTGGCAGATTTGATAGGCCGAAGTATAAATGCACGGTATAAGACGGAATGGATAATGAAGAGAAAGGACGGGACGGATCGAGAAGTGACTGAACAGACGGGATTTAGCAGGACAGTAGGATAGCTACGTCAAGTGTAGGCATACAAGTTGTTAAGTTATTATGCTAAACAATTGAATATAATATGAATCCTATGATAACCAAGGCAAAGCGAAGCGTGGCCGGGTCAGCTAGTAGTAATATAAAAGCTAATTTTAGTAGCGGTTGCATAGCTTACCATCAGGCGAACGGCACGCTCGTCTCGCCGTACATTCAAATATAAAAGTCATAAAGGAAACAGACACAAAGCATATAAAAAGGTCATGTTTTAAAAATCATCGTATTTGGTTGGTAAATCTATAGATATTTCCAAAATAATAATTTCAACTCTTGCGAAACATAACCTCTTTAACATAAAAAGATGTACATTATTATTTTCGGAAATCCTATTTTTATTTACCACCCATTCGAAGCTAGGAAAAAATCTAGTTGCATTGTCTGAAGTCACTAAAACTACCACCCGGATTCATTTTCGGTAGCTGTCTTTTTTTTTAAATATATATATTATAGGGGGCAACCGAGCATGCGGTTCAACTGATGGTAAGTGAACACCGCCGCCCATGGACATCTGCAACACCATAGGGCATGGAGATGCGTTGCCGGCCTTTGAGGTGGGAATACGCTCGTTTTTTGAAGGTCGCCAGGTCGTATCTGTCCGGGAATGATGCCGCTGGCAACAGGTTCCACAGATTTGTAGTACGTGGGAGAAAGTGCCGGGAAAAAAGTCTTGAGATTCCCTGTATGGAATTTTATATACTTACGATTCTAGTCTGCAAAATAAATAAAAATAATTAATACATAATATATTTTGTTAAACGGAATTCCAAAATCCTTAATAACTGGATAGTTAAAAACTCTTTCCTTGTCCGACGCAGTTGGTTAGACGCCTGTGAAACGTGAGGCCGCGGGTTCGACCCCACACCGAGAGAAATGTTTGTGCGGCCCACAAATATTTCTTTCGGGTCTGGGTGTTTGTGAGAGCGAAAAGTCTCTCGTAGTTTCTGATACCCACGACACAAGACTCGATCTTAGTGTGGGGTCAGGACTATGTATGTGACTGTTGGGTGTTATTATTATATTATTAAGTCTGGGTATAGCGAAAACTGGAGTGAAATATATTCATTTTATTCTGACACAGCGTGTGGTGCTTACAACAATTACTTATCCTAGAGCACCCCATGCTTTATAGCAAGAAAATGTGTATATTTTACTCCATTTTCTAATGTTAAACTCATTATAAATTGTTTTTACTTTTTAGTTGGGTCTTTTATTAAAGCGTATATTTTTAGTGTTATAAACAATTATTTAATTCTTTATCGAATATTTTGTTCCTTTCGGTCGACTTTTGAATTCAGTTTGAGCGAAGAAAATATAATATTTGATGCGTAAAAAATGTTTTAAAACCCTGTGAGGAAATGAGAATTTATTTGATAAAAATCAATTAATATTTGCTATATACTTACTCTCGTACTCTGAAAATATATATTTTTATCATAATTATTTAGTAATTTTATTTCTATTTCAAATACATATTTAATATTTAAGGGACAGAATTCTCAAAATATTGATTTATTTGTGCGATTATGCTCAAAATTAGGACGCATTTTAATCCTGTTTAAATTCATTTTTACGGGTGGTACCGCCACATCTATATATCCCGCCAATACAGCAATTTAAATGCACTGTTGTGTACCGGTTTGTAGTCACAGTAGCTACTGGACATATTGAGACTCAACTTATGACTCAGGATGGCGAGTGCAGTGGAATCCCAACATTGAGGTGTTATACTAGAGCGGACATCGGGAACAAAATCTCTGCGTATTGTGCGTGCACACGGGTACACATTGAAGCGAGAGGGAAGATATGTTACTTCGTAGGCGTAACAGAGACAGAAATAGAATGTACACTTCATTTTGTTACAAACATTTTGTTTGCAGTGTAGAGACTTTGTAGAGATTTTTCCCGCCCTCACACCCGCCACTGCAACTCCTGTCAGCCAGGATCAACAGTGGCACACAAAAATTTGCACTACTAGCTTGTCTTTAACCCGCATCGAAATTAATCAGAAAGAAAAACAAAAGGAGGAGTTGGAAACAAATAGTTGTCCACTTCCCTCCGCAGCAAAGCGGGTGACAAAAAATATTGAGTCGAGAGGTATGTATCCTCTGATATAAAGATATACAACTGGAGAAGCCAGATGCATTAAGCACCACGGGATAAACAAATTACATGGGTCCTATAGTTTGAACTGCTAAATTTGGGTCCAATAATAGGTCCAGTTGCAGGTTGCAGTGTCCCCTCTAGTATAATATCTCAATGAATCCCAAGCATTGTTTGTAATCCATTTAGCTTGGGTTTGCTACTGTCCACGAGCGGCCATCCCGCCATCATTCAAAGCAAAAAAAAACCTCTAATATGCAATTTACTTACTCTTCTATACGTGGTTAATCTGTGTTGCTGTGAAAATATAATTATATATGAATTACTGTTAATAAGAGCCAGATAAATTTAACAATTTTCTGGTATACTCATAACTTTTTAGGTTATTTATTTTAAATACTCAGATTTTATTCAACAATTATTTATTATTATTACGGCACAATTAGTGACTGTATTGTGTCTCTTAATCTATTATCTAAATGTTTTTTATTATGGGCGTGTTTGCATAAGGTCGTAAGACTAGGACACCTTTGCATAGAACCTCAATATTATTAATCCGAAATGTCAAAAAGCCCGCCATTCAGAGCCTCACTTCGCGCCAAAAAATATGATAAAACGCGCTCATTGTATTTGAAATTTGTAAATGAATATGACAAATATAGTTATTTCAAGATATATCAGCGTTTGATTCCTGATTTCTAACATTTTGTATTAAAGTTGGAAATAATATTTCCCCACTCACCCCACCGTTTGCTGTATAAACCCCGGTGCCATCAAACACATAGCCCTCAGGAATAAGCCACTTTCTCCTACTGGTTCTGTACTCCCTGTTTGGTACTACAAATTCGTTTGGATCGTCCTCTGTAAACAATATTTATATTGTAGCTTAGAGTATATACATATAGAGGGAGCGCTGGTACTTCAAAAACGTAGATAAAAATGGTGGTGCCGGGCCACCTTTTTCTGCCTTCCTATTGGCTAATATTGGAACAGGTTGTGCAACATACAAAAATTATTTGAAAAAAAAAATAAAAATAAATAGTTTAGCTATATTTAATTCCACTCAAACTCGTTTTAAAAGGATAATAGTTAAATATAATTTCGGCTAATAAAGGAATTTATAGCAATTTATTGCTAAATCATTAATTCATTTTTTACTAATATAGGTGCGCTACCAACATTACGAACAAGAAAATATCTACGTTTTTCAAATCGCGAATGTATGACAGCGCTCCCTCTATATATAAATACTCTAAGTATTGTAGATATAAAATTAATTTTATTTTTTTGGAAGCTCATTTGTTAGTATTTTTCGTTAACTTTTTAATTTTCTAAATTGGCGGGAAAGTATCGCAGAGCACGGGTGACCATAGAAACTTCATAAACGCTTTGAGATCACTCCAAAAAGTATCAAAAGCAAAGTACCTAACAAAAAAATGTTACAATTGTGTTACAGTGGTACCATTCTTGCAAGTTTTAGAAGTATTGTTTCAGCGGACATTTTACTTTAATATTAGTAGGTAGTCGGTATTTAACGGTATTATAATGTAGTACCCTGAGATAATTTGTCCATTCTTATTTTGGTATATTTTTAGGATAGGTATATAGTATGTTTATGTATATGTATGTATAATATGTATGTTCGTATATTCTGTATATATGTATATATATATATATAAATATGTATTATTAGTGTGATTATGTTATATTTTTATTTTTAATTATTAATTGTAGATTATTATTATTTCATTTACACCTTAGACTGCCCTTTCTATCTCCTGTTAATATATCCATCCCATGGTTGCCTGTAAGAAATTACCTAGTGTGATAAGGCCGCCACTTGTACTCTTATTTTTATTGTGTAATATCTTTTTAGTATTTCTGTACAGTGCAAAAAAGGATTAAATAAATAAATAAATACCTATATAAAGTTTATATTAACATTAAGCTTACCCGGTATAGCTGTAAATAAATGTATGACTGTAGTTCAAATTGATAGAAAATTGATAATCAAATAAAAATTGATAAAAACAAAATAAAGATGTAGATGTAAGACATCAGAAGGATAGTCAGTACATTGCCGGACTTTAGGGAAACTGTAATAGCTTTTTATAAGGTCAGATTGCACAATTGTATTTGTATCAGCCCATATACGTCCTACTGCAGGGCACGGGCCTTCTCTACAATCGAGAGTACGATAGAAAGCAGCTAGGCTGTATAGTCCATCACGCTGGCCTCTACACGAACATGTAGTTAAAGTATTCGTTACTAGATGGCGTTATTAACAATTGTTTATAACTCCCCTAAACGATGGACCATCATAGTGGACTATTTCTAACTTCTCTCAATCGTATTCTCCAGTTTAGTGGAGGCCCATGCCCTGCAGTGGGACGTATATGAGCTGATACAGAAATTAAGTAGATACTTACATGGTATTATTTCTGGAAATTAAAATACATTGTTTTCAATGATCATTAATTATTACGCAATTAAGTATTTCAAAATTAATTATCTTTTTCAGCCATGTGATGGCCACTGCTGAACATAAGTTTATTGGTGTTAGGTCTCTCATATGTGAGAGGCAATCTGGATAGGTACCACCGCAATGTATATTTCTTCCGTGAAACAGCAGTGTAAATGCACTGTTGTATTTCGGATTGAAGGACATTGTAGCCAGAGTAACTACTGGACATATTAAGACTTAACATCTTATGTCTCAGGATGGCGAGCGCAGTGGAATTTTGCTACTGTTTAGGAGCGGTCGTATCGCTTACCATCAGGCGAACGGCTCGCACGTCTCGCCATTCATTGCAATAAAAAAATATATATTAGTGCCAAGGATCTCCACATCGACCTGTTGGAAGCGGCCTGCATCCAGCGACAACCTTAACCATGTCTTCAATTCATTTTAATAACACATCATGAACAGTAGCAAAATCAAACTTCATGAATTACAATGCTATGCTTGACATTGCGCTCGCCATCCTGAGGCACAAAATGTTAAGTCTCAATATGTCCAGTAGTTACTCTGGCTACAGTGTCCTTCAATCTGAAACACAACAGTGCATTACACTGCTTGACGGGAGAAATAGACATTGCGGTGGTACCTACCCAGGCGGCCTCGCACATATGAGAGACCTACCACATGTATATTGAGAATAATGAACATAACATAGCGATGAATGGAAACCGGCGGAGACAAATAATACACTCTTAATGCGGTACATCCAACGATGACCACTGCAGAGAGAGAGAGAGAGAGAGAGGCTGAGATCAATTTTCATTTTTATTAGACTTGGAAGTAATATTTAGCATTTATTAAAACAAACAGAGAATTTAATATGTAGATAACAGACGAATGTTTTACAGAATCCAGTAAAGTTTCCACTAATAAAAAAACACAGGTATGAAGAGAGTGAACAATAACATTATTTAAAATAAAAAAATGTATGTAGCGATAAATGCATTTCAAACAAAAGTTACTAAGAAACAATAAAGAAAACATACCATCCTCTGAAAAACCAAATGTTTTTCAATAATTGAACATGTTTATATAAGGTTACACAAAAAAAGTTATTAAAGAAGGTTACAGATTATTCGATTCTCAATACAATTGTAGTATTTACTATTTAGCGTAAAAAAGTAATTATGTAAAACATACTCTTCATCAGAAAAGCCGAAAATCCTTGTAAGCTTATGTATTGTAAGGATTATCAGAAAAATGTGTACAAAAAATGAATTTAGGACATCGACATTATGATTTGAAACCTCATATTATTCACTATTAAACGACATTTGACATATATTCCTAAATATACACATTTTTCTGATAATGCTTACAAAACATTAACTTACAAGATGTTTCGATTTTTCTGCTGAAAAGAATATAATCTTCACATATCAACAACGACTGATTAATGTCCGATTTTATTAATTTTAAAGATAAATGTACCAGTTTTCATTATGTAATATATAATGTTAATATAATTAATATAATGTTTACTTACTCTCGTACTCTAGAAGAAATAATATAATAAAAGTTATTTTTTGTTTAAATATAAAAATTGATAATTTTTTTTTAATTATAAGTCGTGCAATACAAAAAAGTTATATTGCCGTTGAGAATCACACTTACCGTCAAATCCTAAAAATATAAATAAAAGAAAATTTTTAATAAATATTAATAAAGGTATACTGGGTATCTCAAGACTGCTACCGAAAACGAAGCCGGGTGGTAGTTTTAGTGACTACAAACACAATGCAACTAAAAATTTTGCACAGAAACGCGACAATTATTTTTTATGATTTTTTAAATATCGTCATTTTCGGGTGGTAAATCCATCGTTTTGCTAAAATAATAATTCAAACTCTTTTATATCTTAGAGTATTTATAAATAAAAGGTAATAGACTATTATTTTAGGAAAAAAGTGTATTTACCACCCAAATATGGCCATAGGAAAAAATAACAAAAAAAAATTGACGCTCTTTTTGCAACTTTTTCTGTTGCATTGTATCTGAAGTCGCTTAAACTACCACCCGGCTTCGTTTTCGGTAGCAGTCTTGATATACCCTGTATATATACACATACACATAGCACCTAGCCAGAGCTTTTTTTTTAAACAGCAATAAAAATTCAAAGTGATATGCCCAACTTGGGAATCGATTTTAGGACCTCATTATTCATAGCACATGCTAACTCGGACCTCGGATTAATTTTAGAGAGAAATTTCTCATAATGGTTTCTTAGATTTACGCGAATGTTATACATTGAAATAAAAACTATTATTTACGGATATTATCGCGAATTTAGTTTAATTTTTTACATGTTTGACTTCCCGACGTTTCGATTACTTTACAGCTTTCGTGGTCACGGGGCGGACTGAGGTATTGATCGTCCGCTCTGTGACTGTTATAATCCAACTACCCTTATTTTAGAAATTTCTCATTTATTGAGCACATTAGAACCGTCGGAGAAAACTCAAAAAATAACTTCTATGCTTTGACGAGAATATCAAGGGCAACGTGGGGGTTATCATTTAATACTTTGAAAGTTATCTATCGAGCAACTTATTTGGGTTGTATCTGCTACGGTTCTCCAGTTTGGGCCGATAGATCTACTGTTGGCGCTGTTCATAGGAAGTTGCTCCAGAATCAACGCCTGGCCTTGATATTCTTGTGTAAGGCTTACATAACCGTTAGTACAGAGGCTTTGCCGGTTCTCGCGGGTGTGCTTCCGGTCGATCTGGAGGTGCAAAGACGCGCCGCATTATATTATTCAAATGAAAGACAATAGACACCAACTTTATTGCATCCCGAGACTTTTTGAAGATTAGCCGATTATTTAAGCCATATTCTGCTGCGGACACTGAATTGGTTGACGAATGGCAGAACCGGTGGGATATTTCCTCAAAGGGGCGTCACTTATATCAATACATTCCGTCCGTACGCGATCGCTTAAGAAAATCTTGGCTAGAAATTGATCACTGTATATCACAGTTCCTAACAGGACATGGCAACTTTAAGAGCAAACTGTTCACTTTTAAGCTGGTTGAATCGCCTGCGTGTCAATGCTCTACACCTGACTGTGAGTACGAACAAACTGCACATCATATACTTTGGGAGTGTGATCGCTGGTCCGATGAACGCGGCATAATGTTGAACAATATGCAAATATCATCTGGTGTTGCATACTATACGGACCTCGTGGAATCTGAGAGGAACTTCCGTGCTTTCCGGCGCTTTTGCCATACTTATTAAGTGACCCAAATTTAGCAGCTCAAACTATAGGACCCATGTAATTGTTTATTCCGTGGTGCTTTATACATCTGGCTTCTCCAGTTGTATATCTTTATATCAGAGGATAAATAATACCTCTCGACTCAATATTTTTTGGCACCCGCTTTTCTGCGGAGGGAAATGGACAACTATTTGTTTCCAACTCCTCCTTTTGTTTTTCTTTCTGATTAATTTCGATGCGGGTTAAAGACAAGCTAGTGTCCCTGAGAGACTCGCCGAGCTTCGGAGCTCGGTGTCAAATCTTTGTGTTTCTGTTGATCCTGGCTGACAGGAGTTGCAGTGGCGGGTGTGAGGGCGGGACAGTCTCTGTAGCACATGCTAACTACTACCTCGGATCAAAGACGATAAAATATTAAATTATATACATAAATCAAAAGTAACAAATGGATATATGGAGACTTAACATGTTATGTCTCAGAATTGCGAGTGTAGTGGAATGCCAAGCATTGCTTTGTAAGTCATGGTGTATCCATGAGCGGTCGCATCGCTTACCATCAGGCAAATGGCATTCTCGTCTCTGCATTCCTTGTAACAAATAAAATAAAACTTACGCTCCACTGAAATTTAAAATATATACCATGATAAATCTGAATTTATAATTTATTTTATTTTTTAGTCACGATGATATGCAGGTTTTCTCACGATGTTTCTTTTCACCGGCTTAGTGCGTATAAGTGATTGACCATCAAAGCTTTGTTAGATTCAATTAGTTGAGATTTTAAAAAGTTTTCAACCAACAAAAGACAAAAATACTTACTGTAATCACCTGAAAATAATAATAAAATTATTTTTCAAAATTAATAAAGAAACATTTTAGTTTTATTAATGATCGGTTTTTGAGAGAACAATTGTTTTTGATTGAGTTAATATTGTCCCAGAATGATCACCGATAACAAAATATATTCCGCTATTCGGGTTTCGGTCACTCCTACTTAATACAATGTTCGCTCTGTCTTGGTTTTTGCGTGTCTATTTGTCCCTTTCATTCTTATGTAGTTATACAACAGTTTTATATGTTAGTATTTTGTTACTTCTACTTTAAACTATGGAACCTATCGTCCTGGTTTCCCGCGTAGTTGGTTGTTTGTCTCTGTAATTTCTATACTAAACTATTTCCCTCTCTTGCTTTACCGTGACGTCTCTTTCGTTTCAATGCTAACTTTGCTTCTGTCTCTGTCCCTCGTACTCTAAACTTTGTTCCCTCTCGCTTTAGCTTTCCACATTACCGTTTGTCTATCTCTGTCACTCCTACACACACTTTATTCCGACTCGCTCTGCTTTATCGTTCTGATACACCCTGATTTTGTTCGCCGTATACATAACACTATTAATGTCTCTATCACTTCTATACTACGCAATGCTCCCTGCCACTCAGATCTCTATTTAAAATGCTGTGTAGATTGGGTTTAATTCGTGGTACTTAAGAATATATCTATCTTCATCACTCTTATACTACGCAATGCTCTCTTTCACTTTTTTACCTCTTCTGATACACACAAATAAATCTTCACTATATCCGATCTATAACAAATTAAAAATATACACCCAACAGTCACATGCATAGTCCTGACCCCACACTAAGATCGAGTCTTGTGTCGTGTATCAGGAACTACGAGAGACTTTTCGCTCTCACAAACACGACATAAATGCTTGTAGTTCACACAAACATTTTTCTCGTTGCGGGGGTTGAAGCCCGCCGCTTCTCGTTTCATTACCAGCATCTAACCAACTGCGCCACGGAGGTTGTCACACCTACATACTACATATAAACTTACGCCACAGTTCATTGGCTGTCACAGCTTGGTCGGGGGACGGTAGACTGTAGATGTATCCTATTTGGCAAGGGTTCCAGTGATCACAAACTTCTCTGTCTGGGTCTAATTCCGTCACGAATTTGTAGGTCTGGAAAAAGGAATAACAAAATAAATACTTCCATTGCAAACGTAGTCCTGACATTTATTTATTTATTTTTTTACGCTTTATTGCACAAAAGAAGACAAATATAAAATAAAATCACATACATCAAAAGTACAATTGGCGGTCTTATCGCAGAAAGGCAATGTCTAACAGACAACCATGGGATGGATTTAAGAATGGGATAAACAGAGGGCTGTCTTAAGTGTAAATGAAAGAACCTACATACAAACGAAAAGTATTGCAAATACAAATAATTTAATAAAATTACAAGTAATAAAAATCATAAATACACATATTATCGAAACGCTGGGGAATTGAAAAATGTAAAAATTAAACCAATCTATACTAATATTATAAAGCTGCAAAGTTTGTTTGTTTGTTTGAACGCGCTAATCTCTGGAACTACTGGTCCGATTTGAATGATTCTTTCAGTGTTGGGTAGTCCATTTATCGAGGAAGGCTATAGGTTATATATCATCACGCTATGACCTATAGAAGGAAATCAGTAATGATATTTCTAGCAAATACGAGGAAATTTTGTTCGTTTTTCATGGTCCGATTGGTCGATATTCTAAACTGATAGGCAGAATTAAACATTTTGACCGCCACTTTAAAACGTGTATGCACCCGGGCGGAGCCGGGCCCGACCGCTAGTTCCTCGATAAAATCGGTAAATAATAGTTTTATTTTAAAGGGCTTATTATTTTATCACTCACCCGATCCGGATAGTATCGGTAATGGACGACCACATCATCTGTATCTTCTAAGGCACATTTACTAGTGGTATAATTAAGCGAGGTCCTCTCTATAGGCGCGCAGCCAATCACAGTGCTGCCGTTGCGAGGGAGGTCTGGACCCTCCACTTTATGACCTAGAAAGGGGAGGGGAATGTACAGGTCCAAAAAAGAAATAACTACATACATTTTACTGGTGGTATCTCAGAGGCCGCCTGGGTAGGTACCAATGCAATGTCTATTTCTCCCGCCAAAAAGCAGTATAAATGATCTGTTGTGTTTCGGATTGAAGGACATTGTGGACAGAATAACTACTGGACTTATTCAAACTTGGTATCTTGTGTCTCAGGATGGCGAGCGCAGTGGAAAACCAAACATTGGTTAGTACTTCAAGTTGTTTGGTTTTGCTACTGTTCATGAGCGGTTGTATCGCTTACCATCATACGAACGGCATGCTCATCTTACATTGCAATAAAAAACAGCAAACTATAGGTAGAAGAACACTCACGGTTGCAAAAGAAGTACTTATTTTCAGCTACATAGAGTTCCTTATCCTCTGCGCTGAGGCAGGAGTCGTACATCACAGGCGTGGGTTCGATTTCATCTTCGCACATAATTATTCCAGAACCGTCGGGTTCTTTGGGCGCTCGGTTGGCCGGACATCGGTACATTAGACCTACAAGGAATAAAGTCATCTTTTTATTTTATTTGGATCACCAACGTAGCGTACAGTGAGCAACATAAGTCGCTACACATTCACGAGATTTGGAATTGTCTTATCATCCAAAATAATAATTATTTTTAATATCGTATGGCACTTCTCGGCATAGATGACTTTACTTGGTTATATTTTACGACTACAGAGTAGTACGTACAAATTTTAATTCATAAAAAGGTTTTCAAAAATTGTGTAGTGTTCAGCGACTTATGTTGCTGACTGTTCATTCATAAATACAAGTAAATTATACAGTACTAATATAGCTCACTATACGTCGTTATATTTATTGGTGACCCCGACATGCAATACAACATAAAATAAGTACTCATTTAATAATGACAATTAATGTAAAAAAAAAAATTTTGAAAATAAAATTTATTAATAATTAACAATTATAAATGAGAAAAGTTGCATAAATGAAGGTACTAATACAGAAAAAGTAAAAAGGCACTCATGATATACACGGAGTGGAGGATATATTATTTTACTAGCGGCCCGGCCCAGCTTCGCCCGGGTACAAATAGATTTCTGTACAATAATATGCATGTATTATACACATAAACCTTCCTCTTGAATCACTCTATCTATTAAAAAAACCGCATCAAAATCCGTTGCGTAGTTTTAAAGATTTAAGCATACAAAGGGACATAGGGACAGAGAAAGCGACTTTGTTTTATACTATGTAGCGATAATCAATCTACGGAATTTGGTTTTCTTTCTATCTTCACCAAGTTCATGCGTTCCTAGTACTTTGACAGCCTATGTAGTGTAGTTCGTTAGATGCTTGTGAAACGAGAGGCCGCGGGTTCGATCCCCGCACCGAGAGAAATATTTGTATCAACCACAGGTATTTATTTTCGGTCTGGGAGGGTACTCTATATTCCGACACGAATTTCGGATGTTCAACGTATAAGGACACGACACAAGACTCGATCTTAGTGTGGGGTCAGGAGTATGTATAACTGTTGGGTGTTATATAACTTACCTTTCCTTATAATAAGCGGTGGTTTATTCCTAATCTCGGCTATAGTGACTCCTTTCTCTCCGTTCTGTATGGCCGTCATTATTCTCTTATACAAAGTGGTCCGTCGCTCCTGTTCTGCTATTATGTATGGTAATAATTCTTCTGATAAAACATCTACTTTCTTTTTCGCTTCTGCGTTCATCTGTGTTGTACAAGTTATATAATATTAAAATGGAATTATAAGGGTTTTTTTATGCGGAACCCTAATTTGTTTTCCGAAATAAAAGATGACTAGTGACTCCCGCAAAAATTAGCTATTTGTCAGTGAAAGTTCCTTCAAAATCGGTCCAGCCGTTCTCGAGATTGGCGGTAACAAACAGAACGACAGACACAAAAGTAATTAAAGTTCATTAGCATAGTATTAGTTACATACCGAAGTAAATAACGAAATTTTGTTGGAGAAAAAATAGTTATTTTTACTTTACAAGGACACACTTCAATTTCACATGAATAGATTATGATAAGCAATAAAAAGAAGCGAACGGTCCTGCATTGAAATGAAATCCCATTATCAATTTTCTTGACCCGGGATTCGAACTCGAGAGCTCTGCTTTGTTATAATATATTTTACTGTTTAGAATCAATTCACAGATGGAACTTACTGGCTATCTCAATAAAAAAAGGACTTTTTGTCTCAAGCAACTCATTATTATATGTTGATCAAAATATAAAAATCGAATGCCTGAACTGAGAGTCGAACTCAGAACTTCATATTCTTGATATCATTTAAATACTTTTGTGAATAGTGTAATGATCATACCCTGTCTGCATCCTTGTTGAACTTTATTCCGGTGCCATCCTAGAACGAAAATTATTAATGGAGATAAAATTATTAATTTATTTTAAAGTTTGGTTAACCTCCTTTAAATTTAACATTTAAAAGTAGGTAATAATATTAGAAATATTATTAGTTGAAGCATAACCGCGAAATAAATGTGTAAATTAAAAGCGGTTAAAGCACTATTTCTAACGCTATCTTCCTTCTCGTTCTATTGAGTTCTCCCGAAAATAAATCACTTAGAAAGAAAGAAAGAAAGATTTTAAATTTAAATTAATTTTAAATTTTAAGAAAGAAAGATTTATTGTTTCCGTCTCTCTTACCCCTATACAGTCATAGCATCTTCCCTCTCGTTCTAAGGTGTTCGCCGTGGATATTGATTCTGTCTTTCTTACTCCTATACAGTCACAGCATGTGCCCTCTCTCTCTAAAGGTTTAAACGTACTAATTCTGTCTCTTTTACTCCTATGCATTCCATTATGTCCCCCCCCCCTCTCTCTCTCTCTCTCTCTCTCTCTACCGTGTTTTACTGATCGTTTCTGTCTCTGTTACTCCTATGCAGTTACGGTATGTTTCCATTCGTTCTACTGGGTTCTGCCGATCCTTTATGTTGTCTCTCTTACTCCTGTCTCACAGTATTTTCCCCCTCGCTTTGGTACCGCGTGTCTGGTACGCAAGATTTTGTTCTCGATGACCACTCCAGTATAATATTCCGAGGATAATTTTATATTTAAATGAAAAATAACTTACCACAGCCTGTCTTCTTACGATATTGGCTAAATATCTTCCTCTTCGTGTCGCTGGTAGTAAAACACTACCAGCTTGGACCTCATCGCCTGTCTAAAAAAAGAAAACACTAATACGGGTTAATGGGGTACACAGAGGGGACTGGAAACATGTCAGAATTTTCTTTAAATTCTACGTTTTCTACTTTTTCACAGTTGTGTAGGAGACATTACGACGTGAAATACAGAATTCAAAAGGATTGAGGTTTGTTTAACAAATGAGTCCATAAGTCTCGTTTTCACAACACAAAAAGAGACTTATGTCTTAGCGTGGGGTCTGGACTTTGTGTGTGATCATTGGGTATATTTATTTTTAAGTTTACGTATTGTATTATCTAATATATGGGACCTATGAACTCAAATTTAATATTCTTATTAAAGAGGCAATTCATTTTAATACATATTTTCTCACCGGTGGATATCCACAATGAACTAAAACGGAAATATAAAAATATAATAGAAATATAAATATTTTCTCCTTCATACTGCTTTCTGGCAGTAAGGCTGTATAACTAAACAACTTTTACAATTTTTATTGTTGGTGCTAACAAGAAGTCGTAAAATTAATTGGCGAGCAATTAATAAAACGATCAATTTTAAAGTTTATTTCAGTATTTACATGCTGTATTCATTAGTAAAATATACTTTTGTTTAAAAAAATATATATCGAGGATTTTAATGTTTCATTTTGCAAAGGAAATTACATTATAATTACATAATATACAGTCAATATGCAATCGAATTACAGAGTGAGATTTTTATAATAGTACTAATTATGCCCCATAGTTATATTTTTATTATTTTTACGCGGGAAAATCATAATTTTATCTGTAGTGTCATCCTTTAAATGATACCACCGTAAAAAGATGTTACAATTTAGTAGAATTAATAATTTATGTGCTATCTATTTGTTATTTTTAAATAAACATAGCATTAAGGAATACGATACATTTTATTTTAACATATTATTAACAATATTTTTATTTACAATTGGAATTCCTTTGCCCATGATCCACTCGTTTTATTTATCTAATAGCGATTGGTGATGAAATTTGAAAGCGAGTCTCTGAGGACTGAGGCAATTATTAAATAATAAAAAATTGCAAAAACTTAAATAAAATAATGTATCTCTTGATTTATCATTTAAATGTTTATTTATTGACAAAAACGCTCAATGAACAATATTCGTATGGTAGAAATTTTGCATCTTGTCTAAATTTAGTAGTAATCTATGGTCATTAGAAATGGCGGCTAAGCATGCATCGCTGTCATCCTATTGTTATTTGTTTTTGTAAATTAAGATTAATACGTTAAAATGGATTGTGCGTTGAACCCTAAACTGGAGAAAGAGACGATTTACGAGATTTACCGAGGATGCCGTCTCTGCGGAGCGGGTGCAGGCTACAAAATGCCCATAATGCAAAATGTGTTGGACACCGAAGACTCGGAACTGAATTTGTCCCAAAAAATACGTGAATGTGTACAAATAGAGGTAATTTATGCGTTTTTACAATAATTTAATAACTAACACGCACTTTTATTTTATAATCCTTGTCTAAAATATCTAATATTCCATTTTTCTAACGTTCGAAATTATGACGCGTTTTGGCTTGACGTGAGACGTCCCAATTCGTTATTTGTCCGTATTTCGTCGTAGTCCTACTTTTTCTGTGTGCAGTAAAATTCTTTGTAGTGACCATATCGGTGGCAATAATATTATTCTGAAGTCAATCAATATTTACCATAAAAATAAAACTTGGTTAATTATGGTGACCTATTATAGGTTAACAGTACCATCATGGGAAGCTTTGTGGGGGTCCATGCAACACCACGCATGGTGTGACTAATCATGATTTCTAAAATAATATGATTAGAATAGAATATTATTGTGTTCAACTTATGGTACCTTTAATTAATACTAAGTTAAAAAAATCCAATTTGACAAGTTTTAGTTTGCAACTCACTAGAAAAGTTAGAGAGGTAAAGACTACATACTAATTCCTTCGCTTTTTTTAATGTATCTTTATTCATATATATTATGTTCTAATAATTATCAATACATGTAATACATACTGTATATAATATACAGGTTATTATAACATAAAGTCATTAACAACCATTTGCCATTTACTAGTGCTGTGATCAAAATTTGAATATTTCATACCGTCCCAATAAACTGGCTAAAACACCTCTGATGAATAATGCAATGCGATTCATGTGCCAAACTCCCCTCCCCGCTTACCACTCTTTTTCCTTCCCGCTCCCCTCCTGATCTGAGAGTCCTAAAACACATAGTCATGTCGGAGTATAGAGAAACCTAGATGGGTATGCGACTGCTCGAACAATGGTCACAGTTTCAAATCCCAGGGCATGCCTCTGACTGACAGTAGATTTTTGTGTCATAATAACTACAATCTCCGTGACAGCCTCCGTTGCACATTTGGTAAGACACCAGCTGTGAAATAAGAGGCTGCGGGTTCGATCCCCGCACTGAAATCAATATTTGTGTGAACCACAGGTATTTGGGTCTGGGTGTTTGTGAAACTGAAAAGTTTCTCGTAGTTCCTGATACCCACAACACAAGACTTGATCTTAGTGTGGGGTCAAGACTATGTATGTGACTGTGGGGTATATTTATTTATCTTTTATTTGTATATACACAAAGTATATAGGCAGACTTTTTGCCTGAGGCATTCTCTCCCATTCAACCTTTGGGTGGTGAGATTTGAGAGATCAACATACACGCATAAACTAAATAAGCTTTGTAAAATAAAAATGAAGAAAAGAAGGAATAAATATTAAAAGAATATCTTTCTTTCCAGGTGCATCCAGATGACAAAATGCCACCGTTAATTTGCGAGCTGTGTGTGGACAAAGTGAATGATTTCTACGAATTCCTTGACTTGTGCAGACAGACAAACAAACAGACGAGACTGAAGCTCGGCCTGCCATTACACAACGCTCGTAAAGAGGTGGTGAGTAGATGTTTTGAGTTTGACAACCTTTGTGGCACAGTTGGTTAGACGGCTGTGAAACGAGAGGCCGCGGGTTCGATCCCCGCAACGAGACAAATGCTTATGAGACCCACAAATGTATGTCTTGGATCTGGTCTAGGTCTCTCATATGTGAGAGGCCGCCTGAGTAGGTACCACCGCAATGTCTATTTCTCCCGCCAAACATCAGTGTAAATGCACTGTTGTGTTTCGGGTTGAACGTCATTGTAGACACAGTAACTACACCATAAATGTCTCAGGATGCCAAGCATTGCTTGGTAATTCAAGGTGTTGTTTGGTTTTGCTACTGTACATGAGCGGTCGTATCGCTTACCATCAGGCGAGCGGCATGCTCGTCTCGCCATTCTTTGCAATGACAAAAAAATTGTATAATGTATGTTTGTGAGACCGAAAATTCTCTCGTAGTTCCTGATACGCCACAAGACTCGATCTTAGTGTGGGGTCAGGACTATGTATGTGACTGTTGGGTGTTATTTATTTATTAATTATTTAAAATTATTGTATTTTTCAGCAAGAGTCAACAGACTGCATACTAGGCGATACAGAGCCAGTTTACATCAACAGTGACTCGGACGTTGAACCTCTTTCCAAAAAGAGCAAGCCTAAAAGCAAGGAGAAAAAAAAGACGACACATAAAAGTACTATGAAGACGGAGCTGCAACATAATATTAACGTGAGTAAAGACTAAACCCCTTCATGGTATCTTAGATTTACGCGAATGTTACACATTGATATAAAACTATTACTACAATACCAAAATAATTAGGACTGTTTTACCAGAACGGCTATCAATAAAATATAGTTGGTACTTAATACACACTTGTGACTTTTACATACACTTGACTATGTATCTTTGCCATTTATTACTAAAATTGAGCTTACTGATTAAGCTTGTTTTACATTATATTTGTTAATATTAAAAAAAATTGTATTATAACATAAAATAAATAAAATTTTATTACAATTCCTTCACTAATTCATATGTGAGAGGCCATCTGGGTAGGTACCACCGCAATGTCTATTTCTCCCGTGAAACAACACTGCTTAAATGCACTGTTGTGTTTCGGATTGAAGGACATTGTAGCCAGAGCAACTACTGGACATATTGAGACTTAACATCTTATGTCTCAGGATGGCGAGCGCAGTGGAATGTTGCTACTGTTTATGAGCGGTCGTATCGCTTACCATCAGGCGAACGGCTTGCTCGTCTCGCCATTCACCGCAATAAAAAAAAAAATGTATTTATTTTATTTTAAAACATGGAAAACTTAATTAATTTTTTTGCAGTTAGAAAACATCCTATCAACAGACAGAAGCAGTCGTTCTTGTAGAACGAAGCGCAGATCCCCCACACCGCCTCCTGCCCGAGTACTAAGGACTAGCAGTGTGGCTAGTAACGAGAAACTCAGCTCTCAAACACCACCTAGGATTACTAGAACTAGTGTTAGTGAAGTTACTAGTAAAAACCAGGTAAATATAGTATATGTTTTGGTAATATACTGTCGCATAAATGTATGTGGGTGTGTATGTATACCGGGTATATCAAGACTGCTACTGAATATGAGGCCGGGTGGTAGTTTTAGTGACTTCAGACACAATGAAATTAAATTTTGTGCAAAAAATTGTGACAATTTTTTTGTTATTTTTTTTCAATCTTCGTATTTGTGTGGTAATTACATAGTTTTTTCTTAAATTATAGTATACATCCTTTTATTTTAAAAAACTATGTTACGCAAGGCTTTGAATTATTATTTTAGCAAAAACAATTGATTTACCACCCAAACTCAACGATATTTAAAAAATAATAAAAAAAAATTGTCGCGTTTCTTTGCGAAATTTTTAGTTACATTGTGTTTGTAGTCACTAAAACTATGACCCGGCTTAGTTTTCGGTAGCAGTCTTGATATACCCTGTATTACTATCACATAAATGTATGGACGTGTGTGTAATATGTGTGAATGTATGTGACAATCTAGACTGCCTACTATGGGATACAGGCGTGACGATTTTGTATGTATGTAAAAAAATGTATTTGTACACAGTTTTAGTAACTCTAACTTGGTTAGGATTAAGATTATACAAGAAAAAAGTAGGTAAGATTAAAAATAAAAGTATAATTAAAAATGCGATATAAAATATTATTTCATTAGTCAGGTTGTAAAATAAAAATTGTCAGAATTCGAGACTGCTATCAGTACTTTTTATACTAATTTTAATATTTTTCAAGTTGTTTTTGGTTCTTTTATTTACCGACTTCAAAAAAACGTGGAGGTTCTCGATTCCTCGTAATCTTTTTTTTGTGCAGTGAATAAAATATAATAAATAAATAAAAAATTGTTTCAGGAATCATCGAAGAAGTCAAAAGCAACACCCACAGTCAAGAAAGAAGTTAAATCTATAATGAAGAAAGAAAAAGAAGAAGTTAAGGTATGATTTTTCTACATTATGTAGTCTACCACATATACATACTATACTATATACAGGGTATCTCAAGACTGCTACCGAAAACGAAGCCGGGTGGTAGTTTAAGCGACTTCATACACAATGCAACAGAAAATGTTGCAAAAAAGAGTTTGTTTAGGCGCTTGTTATGGTTTTCAAACTTCGATACTTGAAATTTATGTTTGGATTAATTAGGATGAAAGAAAATTGCACATCACACGCACTTTGTTTTTAATGACTTATTAACATAGACAACAAAAAAAAAGAAAAAAGAATATAAACCAAAAACTACTGAACGGCAGTGACGACATCTCACTATCGTGCTGCTGCGCCGCTAGTGTTGTGGCACGACCGTGAGATGTCGCCATACACAATCTGGTCGTCTTCAACAAGTTGTAAATACATTTTTCCCTAAAAAAAAGTGTATACCCTTTTATTTATAAATACTCTAAGGTATAAAAGAGTTTAAATTATTATTTTACCAAAAACTATGGATTTACCATCCAAAAAATGATGATATTTAAAAAACATTAAAAATAATTGTCGCGTTTCTTTGCGAAAGTTGCATTGTGTTTATAGTCACTAAAACTACCACCCGGCTTCGTTTTCGGTAGCAGTCTTGATATACCCGGTATAATTCCACAGAATTTATAATTCTACTTGCAGTCAGTCCCAAAAGAGACTTTATACTCCGTCACAGAGAAATGAAATGAAATTGGTTTATTGATCATGTAGGCAATTAAATAGCTCTTATGACAAGTCAATACATTGTACTTATTCTATATTTACAAATAATTGATTATATTTAATACAAATTAAAGACTGCCTCGGTGGCGTAGTTATATTAGAGTATGGTTAAAAAGCTGAGGTCTCGAGTTCGAATCCCGGGTTGGGCAAAGGGATATTGGATTTTTCTATTCATTATCAGCCTAGAGGCAGGAATTTGTGCCCGATATGGCGATAGGCTCACCTATCACATCGTGGGACG
Organism: Hyles euphorbiae; assembly: GCA_023078785.2. NCBI lineage: Eukaryota > Metazoa > Arthropoda > Insecta > Lepidoptera > Sphingidae > Hyles > Hyles euphorbiae. Next base: position 994,000 of record CM041054.1, on the reverse strand, counting down.
AAACATACAAGGGGAAATGTGGGTGTCCTGGCACCTCTGCCTACGCCTTCTGGGAACAAGGCGTGAGTTTATGTATGTATGTACAAATTAAAGGAGAGTACCCATTCATAGTATCGGTAAACAGTATTCTTGATCCTGATACCGATAGGCCTACCTACTTAAAGTTCATTGTAGCATTTTTATGTTCTGTCTTTAAACATTTTCCTGTTTTATCCCGGGTGACAATTTTTTTTATAAAATAAAGTAATTATCATATTTTCATTTTGTTCACAGAGCCTAATACAAAAATATATTTTGTTGGACTTTAAGTTAAATTCTCCAAGAACTCCAGGCCTGGGTCTCAATTATATTTATATATCGAAAATATGTTTTTTCCTACACAAAAAAAGTAGCTTTTATCTAAGGACAACAATCTTCGCACCGATAATAAGTTTCATAGTAAAATTGTCTTTTATTTGCACTAAAATACAATAAAAACTAAAATACTAAAGTTTATTTATTTTGTTTTAGGTCGAAGCTAAACCACAATCTTCAATCAAAAGGTCTCGGGAGAAAGATATCAAAGTTGAAGTGCCACAGAAAAAAGTCAAGTAAGTAGCAAAGAAATTAATAATAAATACACCCAACAGTTACATACATAAGGATTTCACAAATCATTTAAAATTTTCCTGGTGGTAGGTCTCTCATATGTGAGCGGTCGCCTGGTTAGGTACCACCGCAATGTCTATTTCTTCGGTCAAATACTAGTGGATATTATTAAGACTTAACGTTTTATGTCCCAGGATGGTGAGCACTGTGGAATTCCAAGCATTGCTTTGTAATTCCTTATGTTTTGTTTGTTACTGTCCATGACCTGTCTTATCGCCTGCCATCAGGTGAACTGTTTCTGGATCTATTAAAAAAATGCGATAATATATTTAAAACAAAAAAATATATATAACTAGCGGCCCGGCCCAGCTTCGCCTGGGTGCAAATACAGATTCCAGTCCATATTTTATTTAAAATCAACATGACAGCCGTTGTCTAAACTGCTTATCCAATTCCAATCCCATCCTGTACCTATTCTTCTGTCCCATTTTATCCACCTTATTATATTATATTCTATTCTATCCCATTTCTCCAGATTTAAATCATTATTTTGCTACGGAGATATTATAACACTGTTACTACTCCAACGACATTTATTGAAATTAATTAAAAGATACCATAGCTGACCCGACCACGCTTCGCTATGGCTTAGCTATTATATTATTATGATTAATATTATTTAGCATAGCAAAAAAGCCCGACCCATCTTTGCCTGGATGCAGATATTTTTTTATTTTACTTCACGCCAAATACATGTTATTTTTCGTATAAGCTCTTGTATACCTTAACATGACGTAGCTATCCTACTGTCCTGCTCAATTCCGTCCAATCCCGTCTGTTCAGTCACTTCTCGATCCGTCCCGTCCTTTCTCTTCATTATCCATTCCGTCTTATACCGTGCATTTACACTTCATTCTATCAAATCTGCCAGCTATCCCAGTTCTCTCCCGTACCTCCCACTCTATTATATTCCGTCTCTCCATATCCAAATAGTGTGCCTCATGAATTTTTGACATTAAAAACTTTAGTGATTCTGATTATCCATGCAATATTCCATCGCTTATTTCATATTGCAAACAATATTTAGGTGAAATATAACCTTTCTCACTCAGAGACGATATATTACATTAATTTCTATCAGTGAATTGTAGCGAAGGAAAGGCTACTGTAAACATTCGTGATAAAAGTGACATTCGATCTTGAAAAGAGGTAAGTATAACTTCTTACGTGTGAAAATTATTTATTTAATTGTCCTATATTCATGTCTATAAAAGGTCATTGTGCAGATCCTTGGGGGAGGCCTATGTTCAACAGTGGACTTCCTCTGGCTGATATGATGATGATGATGATGATATTCATGTAGCTTGATAAATTCTCCTTAGTTCACACAAAATACATTTCTGAACGCATTATTTGACAACCAATTTAAATGTCAATCCCTTTTCATTAATGTCATTAATTTACATGTTTAAAATCTTAAATACGCCATTAATCGAATATTGTGGATATATGTTGTCGATTCGAAACCTTTATTTAAATACGTTCTTTAATTTGAGGGAAGAGTTTGCCGTATCGACGGGATGAACATTAAATGTTTGACAGTTACAAACCTAAGAACATTTTGTATGAGAAAATGTTAATAAGCTAATAGAAACTCGGGAAATCGGGAACGTGATAAAAAGTATCCTATGTCCTTCTCCTGGTTCTAAGCTACCTCCCCACCAATTTTCAGCCAAGTCGGTTCAGCCGTTCTTGAGTTATAAGTGGTGTAACTAACACGACTTTCTTTTATATATATAGATAATCAATAATGTCAGACCTGTTGTTAAAGAAATTGCATTAGTATTTTATTTATTTTTTTCAAAAATCTATTTTACTATGCCCGGTGGACTAACCCCTCTCAATCGTACTCTCCATTGTAGAGGAGGCCCGTGCCCTGCAGTGGGACGTGTATGGGCTGATATAGACAGATTGTACAATATGTTTTTAGGTAATGAATTCCACAAATCATTGAAAAATACACAGTGAATCTCAATTATAAAATATTTTTTTAGGTAATGAATTTCACAAGTCGTATAAAAAAACTACACAGTGTCAATGCTATTCACAGGTTGGTAATCGAAGCCGCGACCCCCAAATCGAAGTCCAAAGTGGTCAGACCGAAATCACCACCGGTCGTCGCCACAGAAGTGGTGCAGACATGTCCCGTGTGCGGTCAGAAGACGCGCACCTCCATTGGATATCACAATCACATGCGGAGCCATGTAGTGTGCTTCACTAACACCAGGTGAGCGGGTTGGCCTAACCCACAACAATCGATCCTAGAGCAGCTTGTAGACCTAAATTGATTTATTGAAAATTAATACTTAATAAGGGAAGTTAAACTTGCATGGCCTAACCCATAACTATCGATCTCAGGCCTGTATTGTGGACTAAACACTCAATAATCTAGACCAGCTCAACCTAATGGAACTGTACTAGCGTGGTGTCCTAACCCTGCATAATGGAACGTATACTAATGTTGTGGCCTCTCCCTTGTCAATCGATCTTATAATGCCTGGTGGATTAAATACACTCAACAAAAATTAGACCAAACTAACCCCACTCAATGGAAATATACTCGCATGGCCCTACCCCTGACAGTCCATCTTAGATCAGCCTGTAAAATGGTCTCATTTGGTCTGCCTTACTCAAAGGAACTTACCTAGTACGGTGGCCTAACCCCTTTCAATTGATCTTAGAAATGCCTGATGGATTAAATGGCCTTAATAAGAATTTAGACCAGCCTCACCCAATAAACCTTAAACTTGCATGACCTAACCCCTCTCAATCGAACTTAGATCATCCTGGTGGACCAAACGCTCAACAATTTACACCATCCCAACCCAACATAATTTACCAAACCTGCTGGCCTAACCCAACACAATCGATCACTTCCAGACTGGCGTGCAACGCGTGCGGCGAATGGTTCCCCACTCTCACCGAGGCGAGCGCGCATCACAAGTGGCATCAAAATGTGCCGTACAAGTGTAGACGATGTACTGCTGACTTCCAGACACCAGAGGAATATGACGAGTTAGTATATAATATAAATAAATAGCAATAACCCACCCGCCAACCCGCATTAGGCCAGCGTGGTGGACTATATGGCCTAACCACTCTCAATCGTATTTCGATTGTAGAGGAGGCCCGTGCCCTGCAGTGGGACGTATATGGGCTGATGCGGGTCATTTTTAGCCAAAATATGATTAAAAGCAAAAGTTTTTTTTTTTTGGATTAGGCAACGTCCATTAATCACGTGATGTTTTATTTGGCATTTTTAACTCAACCCGCCAACCTTCGCTTTAGTGATATGTGGTGAGTATTTAAAGTACATACATAATTTTTTTGAATATCATCTTTAAATACGGGTATACTTAATCACTTTTTATTCTTAAATTAAGGACCATGATAAAAGTGTCTAGACACAAAGGTTGCAGTTTTTTTTGATTGGCATATAAGTAATAATAATATTATGTAGCATTTTAATCAATTTTGCGTCGATAAAAATACACGTGATATTTTACTAGATACCTCCTCCCCTCTTGTGATATTTTGTGATTTTTGTCAACCCCCCCTCCATTCAATCCTCACGTGATTAATGGACGGCCCCTTATGTAACTCTAATTGTAAATGTGTAATATATGTATGTACACAGCCACTTCGGCAAGAAACAGTGTGTGCCATTCGACGAGGTGGCAGACGTACGTTGCGACGAGTGCTGGCGACACTTCGCCACCGACAGGCTGCTCATAGAACATCACTGCGCAGGCGTGGGGGGACGACCCGGAGGTAATACATATATATAGGTATATATATACTACACTCATACATAGTGATAACACACATGTGGAAGCGTGGGGGGCAAACCCAGCGGTAACATATATATGAAAATTAAAATAATTTATTGAATGCATTAAAATGTTCAACATAATTTAGATTCAGAATTTTTTTTATCTACCACCCGGTTCGGAAAGCGGTTTTCACTAAAGAAGAACGGGCAAGAAACTCTAGTGTTGCTCTTTTCAAAACCAGTTTACAATGTAGCGATTATTACAAAATTTACAAGTTGGTTGAAATCAAAGCAGTTCATTAATAATTTGTTGTCAATTTACATTCAAATTCAATCAAGGCTTGTTATCATCTAGATATTCTGAAATTTTATAATATGCTTTATTGCATAATTTTTCCTTGATAGTAACTTCGAATTTTATTATAATTAAGGCTAATATACAGTCATACATAGTCACAACAAACGTATAAAAATAAATCCAACACTCACATACATAGTCCTGACCCCACACTAAGATCGAGTCTTGTGTCGTGTATCAGGCGCTACTGATTTATTATTATAGAAAAAAAAATAACTAAAACTGAATATCACTTATCTTTAAATTAAAATTAAGACATTTTGTACAGATGCCTGAATAACTTAAAGCTTTAACATGTACCTTATTTGATGTATATCTAATAAGGTGTTGTGAGTATTGTACTGATAGAAACATATGTTTAATATGTAACTTCAATAATACTAAAATCTTAATACCATGATATTAGCATGTACAATATTGGCACAAACAATAGGCCAAAATATATCGCCTAACCCCCCTGAACAGAATTCACATTTGTAATGAAGTGCTTATGCCCTGCAGTAGCCTTTATAAGTATATATTTGTATATTTATTTCAGGTAAATGTCCGAAATGCAACCGAACTTATGTATTGCTCAAAAATCTTATTCGTCACGAGAGTACCTGTCTACATAGAAGGAGAAGTGAGTACAATAAAATCAATAAATAACACCCAATAGTCACATACATAGCCCTGACCCCACACTAACATCGAGTCTTGTGTCGTGTATCAGGAACTACGAGAGACTTTTCGGTCTCACAAGCACCCAGACCCGAAAGAAATATTTGTGGGCCGCACAAACATTTCTCTCGGTGCGGGGATTGAACCCGCGGCCTCTCGTTTTACAGCCGTCTATCTAACTGCGCCACGGAGGCTGTCAAATAATCCTACTAATATTATTAACTAGTGGTCCAGCTTGGCTCAATCCGGTTGTAGATATGGTTCAAAATAGTGGCCAAAATATTTAATTCCGACTATCAATTTAGAATATACCAATCGGACCACGAAAAACGAATAGAATTTGCCTCGTTTATGCTAGATTTTTCTCTACTGCTTCCCTCCTATAAGTGATAGCGTGATGATATATAGCTCATAATATACCTTGATAAATGAGCTATCCAACACAAAAATATTTTTTCAATTCAAACAAGTAGTTACTGAGATTAAAGGTAACAAACAAACACATAAACAATATTTTCAACTTTATATATTAGTATAGATATAAACAAAGGACACGACTTCATGCGAAAGACTGGAAAAAACTATTATTAAATTAGAAATGAAATAATTTAAATTCGAAAAATTAAAACTTTGTTTCAATAATAATTATTAACAAGTAATTTATAGTATTTATTTAAGTAATTAACTACAACGGTGAAGGAAAACATCGTGAGGAAACCTGCATGCCATAGCGATTTCTTTGGTATGTAAAGTGCGCCAACCCGAACTAGGCCAGAATGGTGGACTATATGGCCTAACCACTCTCAATCGCACTCTCTATTGTACAGGAGGCCTGTGCCCTGCAGTGGGACGTATATGGGCTGATACAGCAATTTATAGGTAGCAATGTATAAATAAATATACTACAACTGTATATAACTAAAATATATTATTTTGTTTTCAGGTGAAATCAACACAGACCCTGAAATAATGGACCAACTTTTACCAGTGCAAGTGAGAGTGGCGCGATGCGATCCGTTACTGAAGAATATCGTAAATAACCATTACGATGTACATAATATTGAGGTGAGAAGTAAATACATTTCTATATACATGTCGCAGAATCAGATTGACACTTTATTGCAAAGAATGGTCAGACGAGCATTTCTATGGTATGTAAGTCCGCTAACCCGCACTAGGTCAGCGTGGTGGACTATATGGTCTAACCACTCTCAATCGGACTCTCGATTGTAGAGGAGGCCTGTGCCCTACAGTGGGACGTATATGGGCTGATACAGAACATACAGGACAGACGAGCATGCCATTTGAAATGAAATTGATTTATTGATCATGTAGGCAATTAAATAGCTCTTATGACAAGTCAAAACATAGTACATATTTATTCTATATTTATTTACATTCGCCTGATAAGCGATACCGCTCATGAACAGTAGCAAAACCAAACAACATGAATTACAAAGCAATGCTTGGCATTCCACTGCGCTCGCCATCCTGAGACATAAGATGTTAAGTCTCAATATGTCCAGTAGTTACTCTGGCTACAAATGTCCTTCAATCCGGAACACAACAATGCATTTACACTGGTGTTTGGAGGCATAAATGGACAGTGCGGTGGTACCTATCCAAGCGGCCTCTCACATATGAGAGACCTACCAGAAGTGTTTAAATTGTTGATTTAGTTTATAAGTGATGTTAATGGTATTTTGCCATTTAAGTATTAATTTTATGTATTTCTCTAGCTGTTAGTTTTCTTTACATAATGAAATAAAAAAAATCTTGTTCACAGAACTACGGATTTGATACAAACTGCAAGTATCCATACTCTACACATATCAAAGTAAAATCTGAACCGTTTGAAGGAATGGTGAAAATCAACGAAGAGATTGAGAAAGAGTTTCTATCCAAAGACGTGTGGGATTCGGAGAATTCTGACAACGAAGTAGACAAATTGCAGAGCTTAAGGGCTTTGGCTTTAAAAAATGTTGCATTGAAAGAAAATGATGAAGAACCAAAAGATATTTCGGTTATAAATAGTGATGTTGCTAATGATGTGAATGTAAAAGACAGTGAAATTAATAAAAGTACTTTAAGTGATAAAGATCAAAATATTTTGAAGGAAAATGGTGCTGAAAAATCTGCAGAAGATTCTAAAACAGAGGTTGAAGAGTCAAGTATGAAAGAGATTGATACGAAAAATGAGGAAAGTCTAGAAAGAGATGCAAATATTGAATCTGTAAGTGCAAGCGAGATAGAAACACAATCGAATGGTATTGATAAAGGAGATCCTCAAGATTTGGTGGAAAAGTTAAATGAAATACACAATGGAGCTAAAAAGATGGAGAATGGTATTGAAAAGAAGGAAAATGATTTAGAAAATGGTACAGAGGCATTCAACAATGCAGATGAATCAGAATTTGACTCTGAAATTGACGGGGACAAGTTAATGGCAGCTTTGAATGCCCAAATTGGTGAAGATGATGATGACACTCAAAACAATGGGAAAGATGCAGCAAAAGATAATATTGATGAGGAAAAGAACAATTTTGGTAATGAAGAAAAGAGTTTAGATAAGAAGAATGACAAATTAAATTTGGATGAATTGCTAGCAAAAGATAAGAGTATGGATTTGGACACTATATCCGATGAAGATTTTAATTTTGATGTGTAGAATGGACTTGAGTTGTCATTGTAGTGAGTTAAGTGATTTTGGGACTTTTGGTAAAGGCCCAGATGCGAATGCATGTTCACGGTGGTCGCGGGTTCAAATATCACAGATTTTTTGGTGTCATGTGTGTATTGATAGTCAATCACCACACTCTATAACGAAGGAAAACATCGTGAGGAAACCTACATACAACAATTTGTATGAATATATATATATATATATATATATATATGGACCTAACTAAAAAATCTTATTTTTTTGGGAAACTTTCATTAAAGATTTGTAACATAAGAAATTTTGTACTTATGGAAGATACATATAGAAGACCGAAGTATACATCTTTCTGTCTTTTATGAGTCAAAAGGTCCTTCTTTAAGAACCGATCGATAGGTCATTTAAAGCCAAAATCTAATTTTTATGGATTAGCGCCCAAATACTGGAACGCAACTTAAATTTAAATGGCGCTTAACTATGTTAATCCCGATTAAATGTACTGGCTAAGTGGGCCGTGCGCTGTTAAGAGCAACTTATTATTTGAATGGGGTTCCAGTATTCGGACGTAGGTCACTTTAATTCTAAAAGTGTGATGTGTAAAGTCTGTTTGTCACTAAGCCAGTGTGGTAGGCCATATGGCCTAAGCTCTGCCAATCGTATTCTTGATAGTAGAGGAGGCCCTTGCCCTGCAGTGGGACGTATATGGGCTGATAGAGTATAGTGAAGTATCAGAAGCCTACAAATTGGAATTGGTTAAGGTTGCAGGAAGTCGCTGGATGCAGGCCGCTTCCAACAGGTCATTGTGGAGATCCTTGGAGGCCTATGTTCAGCAGTGGACTTCCTGTGGCTGATATGATGATGATGATGATATGTGGTATGCTGGAGCATAAGATAATCTATACAAATATCCTTTATAACAAACATTGATTTAAAACAGCATCAAAATTGGTCAAAAAATCACCAATGTATTTTATTTTAATATTTGCCAATTTTAATTGACAGTAGCAAAACCAAACATGAATTAGAAAGCAATGCTTGGCATTCCACTGCGCTCTCCATCCTGAGACATAAGATGTTAAGTCTCAATATGTCCAGTAGTTACTCTGGCTACAATGTCCTTGAAACCGTAACACAGTAGTGTATCCATTTTGTAGTGAAAGAAAATTGCTAGTTGCAATTTTTATACAAGGCCACAAAATTTGTATATTTTTTGAAGATAAGTAGAATACAAAGTTATAATTATTTTTGCTATGTTTAAAGTATTAAGGAGTTATTATTGTACATAGCATGATACATTAAGGTACAATAGGATTTGTATACTAATATATAAGGCAACGGTATCCATATGTAATGATAATGTAAATAAAATGGTTTTGTAAGTATATTGGTTTTTTATTAACCGACTTCATAAAAGGAGGTTTTCAATTCAATAGAGTATTTTTGAGTACTTAACTGATAATTCGAAGACTTTAATTGAAATAAATGACGAGACGAGCATGCCGTTCGCCTGATGTTAAGCAATACGACCGCTCATAAACAGTAGCAAAACTAAACACCTTGAATTACAAAGCAATGCTTGGCATTCCGCTGTGCTCGCCATCCTGAGACATACATGGATGTAAAGTCTCAATCTTGTAGTTAATCTGGCTGCAATATCTTTCAAACCGAAACAACAGTGCACTTACACTGCTGTTTGATGAGAGAAATAGACATTGCGGTGGTACCTGCCCAGGCGGCCTCTCACATATGAGAGACCAACCAAGAGCAAAAAATATATTTAGCATTGAGATAATATACTAGAGAGGACACTGCAAACAAAATGTTTGTAACAAAATGAACGGTACCGTACCGCTCCTTCTGTTTCTGTCTCTGTCACGCCTACGCAGTAACATTATCTTCTCTCTCGCTTCACTGTGTACTGTGCACGCACAATACGCAGAGATTTTGTTCCCATGTCCGCTCTAGTATAATAACCTCAATGATTAGTAATTTATCATTAACTCTTGAATCACTCTATCTATTAAAAAACCCGCATCAAAATCCGTTGCGTAGTTTTAAAGATTTAAGCATACAAGAGGACATAGGGACAGAGAAAGCGACTTTGTTTTATACTATGTAGTGAATAGTGATATAATCCAGGGGAGGGTAGTTTATCGTTTTCCTGACGCTGGGTACGTCTTTGGTAGTTTAAGTTGTGTTTTATACGTATAATGTGTCAGAAGTTTAATTATTGTTGTTTAGTTTTGATTTATTTTTTATTCAGTTAATTCGTCAATGTAACAGTAGATTTGTTTTTTACTCTAAATATTTACTTAATATATTTTTCTTGATTTTGTTTTCATGTGTGAAATAACATAAGTGTTGTGTACTTCTTTAAGTATTATGCATCAGAATGTAACTAGTAAAGAATGTCTTAGTTCTGATAATGTATATACCGTTGGAAAACCTTAATATAATAAAATAAAAGTTGTGATCGCAATTCATGACATAAGCTCCGCCTTCCAGTTGGATTTCACACAATTTCATTTGTTTATATGGACTATTTGGTGCAAAATGGTTTTTGGTGGACCTGGGTAACTCTGCATTCGACACGACGAGAAATGTTCAAATATCGCACTTCAAACTGTACGAATATGCCTAAATACTTTACAAAATGTTGGAATCCTGTATCGTACGTAATTTTAGACTAAATTTGAAGTCAATAATAAGTTTCTTAGAAAATAGTATTCATTTTTAGAAGTGGAAAACTTTTTTTAAGTGGACGTACAACGTCCGAACTTCAAGAACGGGACTCTGGTAAGTTGGTTTGACGTATAAGCAAGGGCGTCGCCAAGGGGGAGCAGGTAGGGGCAGCTGCCCTCCCCTAGAGATTAAAAAAATTTGCTAAAAGTAAAGCAACCAAAACCTTTGACTTGGCTTGCCTACTTTATTTTTTTTACCTATACCATACTATGGTACAATAACATTGACTGTCTGGGGGCCGCCGTCAAAATTGTGTAAGTTGCAATCACATTTTTCTCATTTTCCATAATATGTGCCCCTCCCTAGGCCATCGGCTGGCGACGCCCTTGTTATTAAGTATACCTTTTGGCTGCAATATCTTTGTATTAGTATTTACATAAACTTGCAAGGTGTTTAGATTTTTCTGATGAGCAGTATAATTCCTATGTTTGTAAAATAGACTGGGTTCAAAAAGTATTTGCATCCGGGCGAAGACGGGCCTGGGGCCCTACTCTGTAAATCCGAAACGAAGTTCGAAACTTCGGACGATCGAACTTTATATACGATACGAATGTACCTACTCTGTAAAAGATCGAATTTGTATAACGTACATCGTAACCATAAGTCTATGGTTACGACCATAAGTCAATCACGACCATAAGTATATGTAGGTACATTCGTATCGTATATAAACTTCGATCGTCCGAAGTTTCGAACTTCGTTTCAGATTTATAGAGTAGGGCCCCTGGCCGCTAGTTCATTACAATGTCATACATGCCTATAAAATTATGCAGTGTTGAGTAAAATTTTTAATTACTCCTTGTCTAAATTATTGTATGCGTAATGTCTTCGATCAAATGTACAGTAGATTATAAGTAACGGCCTAAAAAACGGCAAGAGAAATAAGAGCACAAATAAGAGTGTGGTCTTATTTGATTTTAGTATGGTCCAAAACATAAATCTTAATTTAAAGGAATAAGGTTTACTGTTGCCTGAAGTTGATTATAATTTAAGACTTTTTGCTACATCTCATAGTGCGAAATATTAAATGTATAAGTATAAGCAAGCTCGGCCACTTTTGGCGTGTGATTTTGTTCCGGACCCTGTATCTAGTATATTTTTAATCGAAGCGTAATGTAGTTGGTATGCTTATTAAATAAAACAAATTAAAAACAAAATTTTATTTAATTCCGAAGTTCGTCACATGCCAACAAAATTTAGAATGCTACTGTAATAATATTGATTCAAAACGAAAACAAAATTCATGCTTGTCAGCTTCTCTGAAACAAAATACAGAATATTTTATTTGCAATGTCCTATCCAGTATAATATCAAAATCCTAAAAATAATTTAATAAACTTATAAAGTAAGGAAATAATTTACCCCAAAATCGGGTAATTTACCAAAACACAGGGTAATTTACCTAAAAATTATCCTAAAACCGCAACTAAAACCGACGAATAATTTCTGCCAAGTAAGTCAAGGAGTTTTGAAGAATCTTTCTTGTTGAGTAACCTCCTGGCTTCCCTAATCCCGGTGTCAGCGGCTCCGTGGACGGTGGCGTAGTGCGAGGGGTGTGTTGCCTCCCCCGAGAAGAGAACCCGCATCGCTCCCTTCGAGTCCTTTAGCGGAGCACTCAGTTTCTCTCGGACCTCCGTGTACTGAGGAGTCAGGTTGTATGTATAGCTGCCTAGAGTGTAGGGATTTGTGGACCAATTTGATCTAGAAAATGAAAGAAAAACGATTTATTAATTTATTGATACAATATGGAATGTACAGATAATTACATATAAAATATTGACACAATATAAAAAATATATACATACATACATAAACTCACGCCTTTTTACCAGAAGGGGTAGGCAGAGGTGCCAGGACACCCACATTTCCCCTTGTATGTTCCATCCCACGATGTGATATCCGAGTCAATCGCCATATCGGGCACAAATTCCTGACTCTGGGCTGATAATGAATAGAAAAATCCAATGCTTCGCCCAACCCGGGATTTGAACTCAAGACGTCAGCTTTTAACCGCACCGTAGTACAACTACGCCACTGAGGCAGTCGATAGAATAAAATCGAAAAATATATGTATATTTATTTGTTTTTCCAACACAAAAGTCCCCTGGCCTAAACGTTTTACATAATTAATTGGACATACCTGACCAATGCATAAGGTTCCGTAACATTCATGGTGGCTCCGAGGAATTTTCTGATAATCTTCATTATTTTACTCTTCAGTATATCTTCATCCATTGTCTCAACCTGTTGAATAAATTCAATTATTTTTACTGGTAGGTCTCTCATATGTGAGAGGTCGCCTGGGTAGATATAACAAAGGCTATTTCCCCCGCCAAACAGCTGTGTAAATGCACTGTTGTGGTCTACTTTGAAGGAAATTGTAGCCAGAGTAACTACTGGACATATTGAGAATTAAAAGTGCGTCAAGGCCTGTGGATAAATGGAGTAAATGCGGCTGACATGTTCTCTGTGATCGGCGTCTCAAATCCCAGGGCACACTTCTGACTTTTCGGAGTCATGTGTGTATTGGTAGTCAATCACCACGCACTATAATGAAGGAAAACATCGTGAGGAAACCTGCATACCATAGCGATTTATATGAATTTCTATACGTAAAGTTCGCCTGGCACTAGACCAGCGTGGTGGATTATATCTAACCACTCGCAATCGTACACTCGATTGTAGAGGAGGCTCGTGTCCTGCAGTGGGATGTATATGATAAATACATATTGAGACTTAACATCTTATGTCTCAGGATGGCGAAGTATAAACCAAGCATTGCTTTGTAATTCAAGGAGTTTGGTTTTGCTACTGTTCATGAGCGGTCGTATCGCTTACCATCAGGCGAACGACATACTCGTCTCAACATCGCAATAAGAAAATAATAACCCTCCACCATTGAGGTATTATACTAGAGCGGACATTGGGAACAAAATCTCTGCGTATTGTGCGTGCACAGTACACAGTGAAGCGAGAGAGAAGATAATGTTACTTCGTAGGCATGACAGAGACAGAAATAGAAGGAGTGGTACGGTACAGTTTTGTTTCAAAAAAATTGTTTGCAGTGTCCCCTCTAGTATACTATCTCAATGCCCTCCACCAATATCACTCCAAACTTACCATTTTAACATCTTGTGCGTTAACCCATATTGTGGCTACATTGCTAGAACCCTTGGGAAAACTTAGTCCATTTATCCTGGTAGTCCATTTGTCCTCTGCTGGGATGGATTCCCTATCCTCTTCCCGCCATAGGAAGCCTATAGAGGTGTTTTTGGGCCACCAAATCTCGTTAAAAGCGAGGTGTATCTTGCAAAGGTCTCTCATAGATAATGCCTCTATGCTTTTGACTTTTTCTTCTGGGAGAGGTGGGGTGAATAGGGTCTTGTACCTGAAGTTATATGTCATTTTAACCAATAAAGTGGTAAAATCCACAGTTTTTTATAAAATAATTAATTTATAATCATTTTTATAATAAATAAATAAATAACACCCAACAGTCACATACATAGCCCTGACCCCACACTAAGATCGAGTCTTGTGTCGTGGGTATCAGGATTGAGGAACTACAAGAGACTTTCCGCTCTCACAAACACCCAGACCCGCAACAAATACCTGTGGTTCATACAAATATTTGCAGGGGTGCGGGGATCGAACCCGCGGCTTCTCGTTTCACAGGTGGCATTTAACCAACTACGCCACGGAGGCTGAATGTCATAATAACTTAAACGCATGCATACCATAACGTCTTTAAAAATTAAAAGCTGTACACTTCGATCAAATATATACTAGACACAGGGTCCGGAACAAAATCACACGCCAAAAGTGGCCGAGGTTGCTTATACTTATACATTCGAATCGAATCAAGTCTAAAATTATAATAAACTTTAGGTAACAATAATACTTTATTCCTTTAAATTAGGATTTTTCTCATGTACTGTACTGTATCAGCCCATATACGTCCCACTGCAGGGCACGGGCCTACTCTACAATCGTAAGTACGATTGAGAGTGGTTAGGCCATATAGTCCACCACGCTGGCCTAGTGCGGGTTGGCAGACTTACATACCATAGAAATTCTTATAAATCGCTATGGTATGCAGGTTTCCTCACGATGTTTTCCTTCACCGTTTTAGTGCGTGGTGATTGACTATCAATACACACATGACTCCGAAAAGTCAGAGGTGTGCCCTGGGATTCGAACCCGCGACCACCGTGAACATGTTGGCAGCCGCGTCTAGTCCGTTTACCAACAGGCCACCACGCACTTTAATATAATAAAATGTAATACAATAAAATAAAATATGAGAGACCAGTGAAATTAACAATATTATTTATAAAACCTTACCTGTCCTTGAGCACTCCAAGAGAGACAGTGACTATAACATTGGTGGCGGAGTAGGAGCTTCCATCCTTGCAGGAGACCATCACGGGAGACGCAGGCTCCTGGGGCCACGAGATATTCGTCACCTCCTTGTTTAGTAACACTTGCAGCGTGGAGTGGTTGGTACTATTCATGTACGAGTTCTGAAGGAATTCAGAATTTCGAGTTGTATTGGATGTACAGACATCAATTTCAAAGTAGTGATTAATATTTTAAATAAAGTAAATAAAATATTAAGGTCTACGCGTTCATAAGGAAAAGGGTAGTAAGTAAGTTTGAAATTATTAAAATATTGATATGATGTATCTAAACACGTATGCTTTTCGTAATTATGCTCTATGCTATAAGTAAGACGTTGCTTTGTACTAAATTGCAAGATTTTGAATTTACGAGAACATAAACGGCTATAGATATCTCTTGATTGCGTTGGCTTAGAAGTTTGATTTTTTCACTCTAAGGGACAATAGACCTGAGTATTTGATATGAATTTCAGCTTGATAAAATCACGGCCAAGGATACTCTATAGAGTATATATCCTGGATAAACTTCTCCACGCGGTTCAAACTTACCCACACAAGGTCAAAGAAAGTCTTGTACCCCTTCCTTGACCAGCTCAGTTTTCGGTATCCCTTCAAACCCTGGGGTTTGGAGGCTGTGGAGATATTGTGCCAACGCTGGGTAGACTCCTGATTGTCCAGAAAGTATAGTAATGTGTCCACTAGACCGGTATCACTGGCTACAGAGGGATGCTTCTCTTTAAGGTATTCTTTTGTTCTGTGGACGAATATCGTATATTTTACATGTATTTTTACATCAGTCAAGCTTTATCCTATTTGGTACACTATTGACTACCTTCTCTATTTTTGTGTCTCTTATTTCAGTAGATATTAATTGTTATTTTAATAACAGTTACAGTCACTTGGCAGGTTGGGGTGTTTTAGCGTGGATTTTGTAAAACTATTTTTGTATACGTTATTAATAATTAATGTTTGTCCTAAATAGCAAAGTTATTTTTCCTCTTTAAATATACACTATCTACTATAAAATAAACGCAATTCCAAAAATAATCCTATTGTAAAAAGAAAGCTCACTTACTTCCTATTAAGAAACTCGCCAATAGGCTCGGGCATTTTCGGAGGCTCCCACGCCGCCATAGTCAGATAATCTACCAGCTCCAACACTAATTGTTGGTCTACTGCAGCGCCATCTGAGCTAAACACTAACTTTCTGGACTCATCAGGGAGAAGAGTTATGTTGTGCCTCTGAACTAGGTCGTAGACGAAGCTATTGTCTGTGCCGTAAGCCCTGGAAAGATTTGTAAAAACTTCAATGGTGTGTTTTACTGGCAGGTGTCTCATATGTGAGAGACCAGCCGCCTCAGTCAAGTTACAAGCGCTTCCAATCTATTTTATTCTACAATCATTAACGTTAAATCCAAATACTGCTTAAAATTCATTTGTAGACCTTTTATAGTTTGTCATTACGCTTTTCTGTTTTATCCTAGCGATATTTAAAAAAAATAAAAAATCATCGCATTTAACAATTTTCCACAGAGCCGAAGACAAAATAATATTGGACTTCAAGTTTATTTCTCCAAGAACTCCGGGCCTGGGTCACAATAATGTTAATATTTTTTGAAAATACTGTTTTTCCCTACACAAAAAAGTAAGTCTCATCGAGGCACAAAATTCTTTGGATACTAAGTTTCATAATAATAGGGGCACACTCCTATAAAATAACTTTTATTTTTTTTCATCATTCGATATTTATCCTACTTGGTACACTATTGACTGCCACTTTTTTTCCATCTCTTATTGTCCATCCCAAGGTAGTCGGTAAGAGATTGCCTCGAGCGATACAACCGCTTGTGCTGCTATGTAATATTTTATTTCCTACGTACCACTCCGCGCCAAGTTCAACAACCCCATCACCAAACGGTACAGTTCGGACCCGGCCTCCTATCATGTCCTGTGCCTCCAGTGCTAGGACATTCTTCCCAGCTTTGGCGAGTTCGGCGGCTGCGGTGCTCCCAGCCACCCCCATGCCTACTATAATAGTATCGTAGGTGGCATGGACACTGGAACAAGAAATATATTTATCGTTTTTTGCACCATATAAAACAAGTCAGACATACATACATACATAAACTCACGCCTTTTTCCCAGAAGGGGTAGGCAGAGGTGTCAGGGCACCCACATTTCGCCTCGTATGTTCCGTCCCACAATGTGATAGGTGGCGAGCCTATCGCCATATCGGGCACAAATTTCTGACTCTGGGCTGATAATGAATAGAAAATACAAAATCACTTTGCCCAACCCGGGATTCGAACCCGAGACCTCAGCTTTGTACCGTAGTACGACTACGCCACCGAGGCAGTCAGAAAACAAGTCAAAACAAGTCAGAGAAATAACAAAATAAGAAAACGACTTAAAACATTTACGATACATACGAAAAGGTCTTCTACTTTGATGATATATTTTTTTATTTAGATGTTTCTGATTCATTGTAGTCTGTTTAATAATAACCCACTTCTTTGTTTGATTTCTCAGTTTATGCTTTCCTCAAGAGCCATAATTTTTCCACCGGTGGTAGGTCTCTCATATGTGAGAGTCCATCTGGGTGGGTACCACCGCAATGTCTATTTCTATGGCCAAACAGTAGTTTAAATGCACTGTTATGTTTCGAGTTGTAGGACATTGTAGCCAGAGTACCTACTGGACATATTGAGACTTAACATCTTATGTTTCAGGATGGCGAGCGCAGTGGAATGCCAAGCATTGCTTTGTAATCCAAGGTGTTGTTTGGTTGAGCGGTCGAATCGCTTACCATCAGGCGAACGGCACGCACGTCTCGCCATTCAAGGCAATAAAAAAAAATTGTGTGAAAATTCTTTTCACACGACCCTCTTGATGTCAAGTGGTAAATCGTTTATGCAGGCTCGATATGTCACTTCTTTATCTCACTCAGGCTGTTTGGCGGGAGAAATAGATATTGCGTTGGTACCTACCAGTCGGTCTCTCACATTTGAGAGGCCTACCACTCATTTAGTATCCTATGATCAAAGTGGAAAAGACCATAACGGTGAAGGAAAACATCGTGAGGAAACCTGCATGCAGATTTTAACAAAATATTGTAAGTTAATTCCGTCTTGATAGCCAGCGGTGGCCTAATTCCTCGCAATCGTACCCTCGATTGTATAGGAGGCCCGTGCCCTGCAGTGGGACGTATATGGGCTGTTTAAATTATTGTTCCTTATAGTTATATTATAATAAACTTACTTGTATGGTCCTGCCAAAACCACTAACACAACTAGACACGTCAAAAACATTATTGAAAATAAAAATAAAAATACTTGGAGCGTCCATAAATACCAGTTTGTAATTATTACATCATTTGGATAATGTCAGAATGTATTAAAATGTCTGCCTCGGTGGATTGGTTGTACGGTTACATAGTTGACGTCTCGGGTTCGAATTCCGTGTTGGGAAAAGTGATATTGTATTTTTCTATTATCAGCCCAGAGTCAGGAATTTGTGCCCGATGTGGCGGTAGGCTGGACTATCACATCGTGGGACGGAACATACAAGGCGAAATGTGGGTGTCCTGGCACCTCTGCCTACCCCTTCTAGGAAAAACTTTACTGGTAGGCCCGTCATATGTGAGAGGCCGCATGGGTGGGTACCACGGCAATGTCTATTTCATCTGCCAAACAGAAGTTAATGCACTGTTGTATGCCGGATTGAAGGACATTGTAGCCAGAGCAACTACTAAGCAAATTGTGATTACATCTTATGTCTCAGGATGGCGAGCGCCGTGAAATGCCAAATATTGCGTTGTAAACAGGGCCGGTTTTAGCAGTACCAGCGCCCTGGGCGAGATTTATTCGGCGCCCCCTGGCTCCCATTGAAATGCATCCAACAAAAACCGTTGTTTTAAATATATTTTTTTGTTTAATAGATTGAACAATTACAATAGATTGTATCATATTGTTTAGTAATTTCGGAATTTTATTTTCACTTTTATGCCACGAAAATTACCGAATACCTGATATGTTCAGGTCAGGCCAGGAAGTTATAGCACTGAACCGCTAAGGGTCTGGTTGTTGGTATTCAGGATGAGGTTAAACGGCGCAGTAAAAAGGTCCACCCGATTAAGTACCAGTGACTTTCACGCCTTGATGTAGATATGGCCCTACCTACCGCTTTCCAGTTCTTGCCACATAACCCTGATTCGGGAGCAATTCTGGACAAAACATTGTCAAAGTTACAATGCTAAATAAATTGTGAAAGCACGAGCACCACCAGTCACCATTCCATCACCAACCTAACATACCACACAAGGTGCCTCAGGAATCCTTGACTTCGGTGACTTCTGCGATCACCAACTTCTCATACAGACGAATGAGACACTTTTTGTCCTCTACCTGAGAAATGCATAAGGATGAGACCGCATTTAGTGGTTCAGAGCTTAGACTTCTTAAGGTGGTAGATTGCTGACTGAATCCCACCCCACATTTCCCCACTTCCTTGGTCTCCATACTGTTTTCTAGTAGGGGGACCAAAGTATCGCGGAAACTCCGCCCTGTAGGTACATCCATCAACCACCACTTTGGCCTTAGTGCTCGGTGCTCAGTCACTTTGGGTTACGGTATTACCTCGATGAGATGTTCGGGAATCTTTTGGAAGAACGTATTCACAACAGCCAGATCTGACACGAATCAGGCTCTGAGCACTGAATCCTCCTTTGCATTACGAATGCCAAACCTCGAAAGTCTCGACATCTCTTGCCGAAGCTTGTACGTGAGAGTCGTCCGATCTATGACTCTTTACGGTTTCCCCGTTTGGGCCACCGTTTGGTTTTGGGTTTTCCTCCTGATTTCACCGCAGCGAGCGATAGCGCAACGAATAATCAGTGTATTGGCCGGTTTCGTTCCCTGGGACATTGACGCCGAAACCCTCTCGCCTCAGCCTAAAACTCGAGGGAGGAGACGACGTCTTGTCGTGGGGAACGACTGGCCTTTGGACAGGTTGAGCCTATACGGCCCTTCGTCCGCGCGTACGCCGTGGAGGCGTTGCGCACGTGGCTGGACAATCCCAGTGCTGGTGGTTGGACCGGATGCACTGCCGCGATCAGTGCATCCTGTCCTCGACCAATGGCTGAGCAGGCGCCACGGTGTGATGACGTTACGCCTAATGCAGGAACTATCGCGGCATGGTTGTTTCGGCAGATATCTGTAGAGAGTGGCGAAAAGAGAAGAATCCGCTATGTGCTACTATTGGGATAATTGTTCAGAGGATACAGCCCAGCACCCTAACTCGGAGTGTCCAGCCTTGGAAGAGGAGTGAGCAGCTGTTCACGCAGCCGCCGCAGTGGACCTCTCGCTCTTAGCCGTAATTCCTTCCATGGTCGAGAGTAAACGGTCATGGCAGGCCATGATCGCTGCTGAAGGAGAACAGGGAGCGGGATCAAGAGCGAAACAATTCCGTCTGCTGCCGACAACTGAGAAGGAGGCGCCGGGTAAATGACAACGGCTTACTTGGCGTCCCCGCTCAGTGTTTAAGGAGTGTCAGCATTCTACCACAATATCGCTTATATTATAATAATAATACACAATGTTTGTTGTAAGAGGCAACTATTAGGAGTCATCGGAGTCACTTGACACACAAGGGCTGCGTACGTCCGTGGGCTCATGTTAGGAGCAACTTTGAGATGGGCAGCAGAACGCGACCATGTACGTCTGAAGTAGGGAAAGTGGGAAATCTGCGCCCTTCCAAGTTGTGAGAAGCCAATGCGCCGGATGACACGGCGATTCAACTAGGCGCTACTCACCCATCCACATCGTCTGCCGTCCGTAATGCGCGCGATGATCACCGAGAGGATTTTAGGCGGTAAGCCGGCAAAAGATCTTTTTTGATCTTGGTGGAGATCCAGACTGGCTGCATCATCCACGTGCGCCAGACTAAAAAGCCGGAGATTCCGACACACCTGTTCCGATTGTCGCCGATGGTACCGGAAGAAAGGCCTAAGGAACTATATTCTCGTTAAAATAAATAAGGGACATTACACATAGTGTCATCGACAAGGGTCCAAAAGGCTTCCTCTCCGACTCCGAGCAACTCACCTGAGGGGCTTAAGCGCTGATCAACTTGGCAACAACCCTCTCAATCATTATTATAACCTGCACAAGACGATCGTTCCATATGTCGACTTAAGAATGTTCTCCCGGACGCTAGACGACAACAATACTGCAATCCCGTTCCGGCCAGTAGAAGATCCATTGTAAATCAGCTTGTAGCCCTGCCTGATATCCCGAGACTTGCCACTATTCCAGCGCGAATGCGCCATGCAAATGTTCCGATGTAAGTGGTGAGGACGGCGCTGCAGTGTTTATCCAGTGGAGCGTTACTGAAATTAGTAGTCGCTCACAACGAATTTGAAAATGGTTTATTGTAATATGACAAAAAACACCTAAATCAACAATTTTCATCCTTACCATCGTTACAAAAAAAACAGCTTTTTTTATTATGAAGTGGTTCTTACAGTATTTAATAGATGGCTCGATTTTTATGGCCATCTTATTTATACTCAAAAATATGTAACTTGATTTGTTGTTTATGCTATTATTTAGGATTCCTGGTGAAATTAACAGCAGTGCTCCAAAGGAAAAGTGGATTTCATTCTGACAGACTTTGTATTTAGATTTAGGGATTTCAAATAATTGAGACTTGCCCAACTAACAAGCTAATATAAGGGGCGCCTGCGGCGCCCCTCTTGGTCTCGCGCCCCTGGGCGGTCGCCCGTGCGCGCCCTACCCTAACGCCGGCCCTGGTTGTAAATCAAGTTGTTGTTTGGTTTTGTTACTGTTCATGAGCGGTCGCATCGCTTTACACCAGATGAACGGCAAGCTCGTCTCGCCATTCATTACAATAAAAAAAAGAAAACAAAAAGTCGTGAGTTTATGTATGTAATGTCAGAATAATTCTTCTTTTGGGACGTTTAGAAAATGTGAGTTACAAATTTACGTCTTGCACATTTTATTAAAATCGTGGTAGGTCTCTCATATGTGAGAGGCCGCCAGAGTATCACCGCAATGTCTATTTCTCCCGCCAAATAGCAGTGTAAATACACAGCCTCCGTGGCGCAATTGGTTAGACAGCGGCTGTGAAATAAGAGGCCGCGGTTTCGACCCCCGCACCGAGATAAATATTTGTGTGAACCACAAGTATTTGTTTCGGGTCTGGGTGTTTGTGAGACCGAAAAGTCTCTCGTAGTTTCTGATACCCACGACACAAGACTCGATGTTAGTGTGGGGTCAGGACTATGTATGTGACTGTTGGGTTTATTTACTTGTATGCATCTTGGTGAATTTTTGTATAATTGTATTCAGTTGCTT
Organism: Hyles euphorbiae; assembly: GCA_023078785.2. Lineage (NCBI taxonomy): Eukaryota > Metazoa > Arthropoda > Insecta > Lepidoptera > Sphingidae > Hyles > Hyles euphorbiae. The sequence goes on along the minus strand of CM041054.1, from coordinate 971,388 downwards.
TTTAACCTTGACGTGAGATATGGCTTAATAAAAATAAGTTGTTCCTTCGAGAATATAATATCTTAATATATATATTTCTTGTGTGCGTGTGTATGTGACTGAACTCCTCCTAAACGACTGGACCAATTTTGATGAAATTTTTTGTGTGTGTTCGTGGAGATTCGAGAATGGTTTAGATTTACAGTTTGGTCTACTGGAAAATGTTTTTTCAATTAATTTTATATAAAAGAAAGTCGTGTTAGTTACACTACTTATAACTCAAGAACGGCTGAACTGACTTGGCTGAAAATTGGTGGGGAGGTAGCTTAGAACCAGGAGAAGGACATAGGATACTTTTTATCACGTTCTCGGTTTCCCGAGTTTATATTAGCTTATTAACATTTTCTCATACAAAATGTTCATGGGTTCGTAACTGTCAAACATTTAATGTTCATCCCGTCGATACGGTAAACTCTTCTCTCAAATTAAAGAACGTATTTAAATAAAGGTTTCGAATCGACAACATATATCCACAATATTCGATTAATGGCGTATTTTAGATTTTAAAGATGTAAATTAATGACATTAATGAAAAGGGATTGACATTTAAATTGGTTGTCAAATATTAATGCATGCGTTCAGAAATTAATTTTGTGTAACCAAAAGAGAATGTATTATGAAGTTAAATAAATATAGGACAATTAAATAAATACTATTCACACGTAAGAAGATTTACTTCTTTTCAGATAGAATATCACTTGAAAATGAAAAATCTTTATTAAAATAAAAATTTTACATATGGAGAATATTGCAGGGGTTTTCAAATTAGGCGTTGCCTGTGTCTTGAGAATCCAGTTAAATATAATTATTGTAATTACATTAATTGTGGGTGTCAGTGTGAGAAAGTGCTAATAGTGTACGTTTGTGTTTGTGTGTGTGTTATGTGTTATTATGTTTACTTTTATCACGAATTTTTACAGTGTCTTTTCCTTCGCTAAAATTCACTGATAGAAATATTATACATTCTGAAATGTTATGTCGAAGAAAATCGAAACCACTGAAGTTATTTGTATGAAAATTAATATTTCATTTCTTTATTACGAACAAAAGTAATGGCGTAATATTTATGGAAAAAACAGCATAGTGGGGGTTCACCCCCATAAGGGATGGAATATTGCATGGATAATCAAAATCGCTTTAAAAGTGTTTAATGTCAAAAAATTATAAGGAACACTATTTGGCTATGGAGAAACGGGATATTATAGAGTGGGACGTACGGGAGATGACTGGGTTAGCTGACAGATTTGATAGGACGAAATGTAAATGCACGGTATAAGACGGGATGGATAATGAAGAGAAAGGACGGGACGTATCGGGAAGTGACGGGGAATAGACAGGATGGGACGGAATTGAGCAGGACAGTACGATAGCTATGTCATGTTAAGGTATACAAGAGCTTATATGAAAAATAACATGTATTTGGTGTGAAGTAAAATAAAAAAATATCTGCATCCAGGCAAAGGGGGGTCGGGCTTTTTTGCTATGGTAAATAATTCAATTTAATATTAATCATATAATAACTAAGCCATAGCTTAGCGTGGTCGGGTCAGCTATGGTATCTTTTAATTGATTTCAATGAATGTAGTCGGAGTAATAAGTGCGTGGTGGCCTGTTGGTAAACGGACTAGACGCGACTGCCAACATGTTCACGGTGGTCGCGGGTTCGAATCCCAGGGCATACCTCTGACTTTTCGGAGTCATGTGTCTATTGATAGTCAATCACCACGCACTAAAACGGTGAAGGAAAACATCGTGAGGAAACCTGCATACCATAGCGATTTATAAAATTTCTATGGTATGTAAGTCCGCCAACCCGCACTAGGCCAGCGTGGTGGACTATATGGCCTAACCACTCTCAATCGTACTCTCGATTGTAGAGGAGGCCCGTGCCCTGCAGTGGGACGTATATGGGCTGATACAGATACAGACAGTCGGAGTAGTAACAGTGTTATAATATCTCCGTAGCAAAATAATGATTTAAATCTGGAGAGATGGGATAGAATAGAATATAAGTTGGATAAAATGGGACAGAAGAATAGGTACAGGATGGGATTGGAATTGGATAAGCAGTTTAGACAACGGCTGTCATGTTGATTTGAAATAAAATATGGACTGGAATCTATATTTGCACCCAGGCGAAGCCGGGCCGGGCCGCTAGTATTACAATAATTATGATAATGTAATAACGTCTACGTAAAAGTGCGTGGTGGCCTGTTGGTAAACGGACTAGACGCGGCTGCCCACATGTTCACGGTAGTTGCGGGTTCGAATCCCAGGGCACACCTCTGACTTTTCGGAGTCATGTGTGTATTGATAATCAATCACCACGCACTAAAAGGGCGAAGGAAAACATCGTGAGGAAACCTGCATACCATAGCGAATTATAAGAACTAGTGGTCGCCTAGTGATCGAAATTCGACCAAATCACGAAGAGAAAAAGTTTTTACCTGTATGATGATTTTGTTATTCTGATAATTCGTGCACATTTTTTGTACCTGAATGTTGTTATTGCAGATTGCTGCTACAGAACTTTCTTTATGCATATAATGATAGTCCGTGTACATTTAAATGTATCTTACTGCTACACAATTTGTATAAGCGCTCAGCATTTCACATAGTATTCGTTAAATAAATCTTTTCTGTTTGACATTCAACAAAACCACAGTAAACATTTTTTTCTGATTGACATTCAACGATGTCTATAATAAACCAAAGAAACAATTTGACCAAAGAGTATGTATACGTGTACAAATACTTGTGTATGCGTGTGTCAAATGCATGCTGGTTTATTTATTGATTTAATGTACTTTTTATGCATTATTATTATTATTTTTTTATATTACATTTAATATTAGGCCAAATATTAATATTATTGCCTCATTTATAATTAATTTTCTCTTTTAATATTAATATTATTACCTCATTAGGCAAATAAAACCTTTTTTTTGATATGTCTATGTCAGAAGAACAAAATAAAAAAGAAAAGAAACAATTTGACACCAGAGTATGTATGCGTGTACAAATACTTGTGTATGGATGTGAGTGTGAAATGCATGGCAGTGTGTGTAATGTTTTATTTTTTGATTTAATGTACTTTATAAGCATTATTATTGAAAAATATTAGCATTCTCCACTTCTCCTACACATAAACTATAAGTGTGCCAAATTTTATGCTCCTGCGTCCGCGCAATTTTCGTAAAAAGGGATCCAAAGTTTTTGCATCACGTATTAATATATAGATTTCTATGGCATGTAAGTCCGCCAACCCGCACTAGGCCAGCGTGGTGGACTATATGGCCTAACCACTCTCAATCGTATTCTCGATTGTAGAGGAGGCCCGTGCCCTGCAGTGGGACGTATATGGGCTGATACAGGAATAACGTCTACGGATTGTCTGAAGAATGATGGGAATTATTTTTTACGGTTTCACACCAAAAAGGTGAAAATAGGGTCTGGACTATGTATGTGACTGTTGGATGTATTTATGTATTTATTTAAAAAAAAAAACAATGAACATAGACGAAAGAATATTTTCCACAAATTGTATCTGTAGAAATAAAAAAGTAACTTCTTTAAAATTAAATTATTGAAACTATAAAATTGTCAAACATCAGTAGTTACCTAATTCTTTTATCCGTTGACCTTCACTTCCCAATTTAAAAGAAAAAAAAGGACAAACAAATCGAGCTGCTCTTTTCAAAACCAGTTTCCAAATTACAATACAGTTATTTAACATAGATCTCACAATTTGTTATGATTCAGAAAAGATGATTAAATAATATGCAAGCTATTATTTCATAAATTTGAATTAATATATTTAAACGGGATGACGCGAAAATTCATCGAAAACTTTAGGTAGGTAGGTTGCTTGTGTGGACTGGTACTCGAAAATTTTTATTGCTGATAGTGCATTTATACTGCTGTTTGGCGGGGAAATATACATTGCGGTGGTACCGAGGCGGCTTCTCAAATATGAGAGACCTACCAACAGTAAAACTATAAAATTGCACACATTAACTTTAAATAGTGACAATTACATTAATAATACAACAAGTGCAACGTGATAAAACATACGGAAAAGTATATAATTCATCGTAAATATATATGTTTTAAATTGTGTAAACATACGTCACTGACATATGTGCTGTCACATATTTACACAAGTATGAAAATTCTCGAATTAAATGTGTGCTTACCAAACTCATCAATAACCACTTTCATTCTTACAATTAATGTATTTGCAAGAGTTACAGCAAAATATGGTTTTTGAGTTTCAATGCACGTGATGAGTACAAATTATAAACTTCTCATCAGAAAAATTGAAACTCCTTACAAGTTCATGTATTGTAAGGATCATCAGAAAAATGTGTATTTAAATTTAGAACATCAACATTAGGCTTTGAAAAGGTCATATTATTCAATACTGCAAGAAAAACAAAATTGTCGCTCTTTTATGCAACATTTTAGTTGCATTGTGTGATCTGTAGTGAAATGAAATGAAATGTTTTTTTTTTATTGCAGTGAATGACGAGACGAGCATGCCGTTCGCCTGATGGTAAGCGACACGACCGCTCATGAACAGTAGCGAAACCAAATAGCTTGGCATTCCACTGCGCTCGCCATCCTGAGACAAAAGATGTTAAGTCTCAATATGTCAAGTAGTTACTCTGGCTACAATGTCCTTCAATCCAAAACACAACAGTGCATTTGAACTGCTGTTTGACGGGAGAAATATACATTGCGGTGGTACCTACCCAGGCAGCCTCTTACATATGAGAGACCTACCACCAGTAATGAAATGAAATGTAATTTATTGGTCACGTAGGCATTTAAAGAGCTCTTATCACAAGTCAATACACATAGAACTTAATCTCTAGATACAATATATTTTCTATACTCAGTATTATTTATATTAATTTCTAATCACTAAAACTATCACCTGTCTTCGTTTTCGGTAGCTGTATAGATATGCCTTGTATAAATTATCTGTCCACGTTGTTCATTCTCTTAAAGAAAATTGCCCATTTTACTGTGAAATTTAGTATCGGTGCGAAGAATTTTGTCCCGCGATGAAACCTACTTTTTTGTGTAGGGAAAAATATATTTTACAATAAACATAATTGCGACCCAGGCCTGGAGTTCTCGAAAAAATTACCTTGAAGTCCATTATATTTATTTATTTTTTCGGCTCTGTCAACGAAAAGTAAAATGTGATGATAATTACTGGTGGTAGGTCTCTCATATGTGGCTGCCGCAATGTTTATTTCTCCCGTCAAACAGCAGTTTAAATACACTGTTGTGTTTCGGATTGAAGGACATTGTAGCCAGAGTAACTACTGAACATATTAAGACTTAACCTCTTATGTCTCAGGATGGCGAGCGCAGTGGAATACCAAGCATTGCTTTGTAATTCAAAGTGTAGTTTGGTTTTGCTACTGTTCATGAGCGGTCGTATCGCTTACCATCAGGCGAACGGCACCGTCTAACTGCAATAAAAAAACTTTATTTTATATGAAATTGTCGCCCTGTATGAAAATAAAAACGTTTATGGGAAACGATAATAAATGCTATATTATACATTTTAAGCAGTATCGGTATAGGGACCTACAATATTTTTTATCGATACTATGAATGATTTATAAAAAATTACATGGTATGTAAGTCCGCCAACTCGCACTAGGTTAGCGTGGTGGACTATACTAACCACTCTCAATCGTACTCTCGATTGTAGAGGAGGCCCGTGCCTTGCAGTGGGACGTATATGGGCTGATACAGATACAGATACAGATATAGACTGTGAATGAGCATTCTTCTTTAGGCGTTTATTTTATCCTGTATCAACGTAACGGGCGTCTTTCAGGATACCGAAAGGGAAGTTTTAAAGTTTTCCTCTTGACACAAAAAAATGGCCAAGACTTTATGAATGTTTTCTCAAGAATGTTTTTCTTCTACTTAAATCCATCCCATGGTTTGACAGCCTCCGCGGCGCAGTTGGTTAGACGCCTGTAAAACGTGAGGCCGCGGGTTCGATCCCCGCACCGAGAGAAATGTTTGTGTGTTCCACAGGTATTTCTTTCGTGTCTGTGTGTTTGTGAGAGCGAAAAGTCTCTCGTAGTTTCTGATACACGACACAAGACTTGATCTTAGTGTGGGGTCAGGACTATGTATATGACTGTTGGTTGTATTTATTATATATGGTTGCCTATAAGAAATTACCTAATGCGACAAGACCGCGTCTTGTACTACTATTTTTTTTTTAAACAGGCCCGGCATAGTGGCGGCATTGCTCCTGATGGTAAGCGCAAATGCCGCCCAGGCAGAGTATCCATTGACATCAGACGGCAGTCTCATGCCAATGGAAACAATTATGCCGGCCTGCTAAGGTGCCTCTTCACACTACGGCGGAAGGACCCAGGATTGTAGGAAGGAGGGAACACGTGAGACGGCAAACAATTCCACAGCCTGACGGTGCGGCACAAAAAAGAATTAGAGAACCGTTTGGTTCGCGCCAGGATGGTGTGGACCGACATTATTATTGTTATTATGTGATTTCTTTGTTTCTTTGTACAGTGTAAAAAAGGATCAAATAAATAAACATATATTTGGTGAAGGCTTAGAATATTTAGGATCTATTTGGTATATAGGTATTATACTAGAGCGGACATTAGAAACAAAATCTCTGCGCATTGTGCGTGCACACGGGAACACAGTGAAGCGAGAGGGAAGATAATGTTACTGAGTAGGCGTGACAGAGACAGAAGTAGAAGGAGCGGTGCGGTACCGTTTATTATGTTACAAAAATGTTGTTTGCAGTGCCCCCTCTAGTATAATATCTCAATGCCTTATCAATAAGGGGGATGCGAATACTCCTTTTATTTTTATCTTTTTCCTCCTTTCTTTCTGCGCCTGTAACGCAATTGTTTGCGATGTCCGATCCAATATACGTCACAGTACAAATAACATAAAATTTGTACAGAATTTGCAGGGAAACAAATTAGGTGTATTTACACAGATGTTTTGCATGTAATGTTAAAATATATAATTGTTACAATGTTGAAATCGTTCAGTGGTAATACAGATACTTATCTGCCCACTTCAGGCTGTCAAAATGAATTTAACCCTGTATGGAGTTTTGGCGGTTATTTGCGTGAGTTTTTTTTAATGCTTTTTTAAGTGCAACAAGGAAATTGCAGAGGAAAATAGGAATATTGTTAAAAAAAATTCGTATTTTTTTTTATTTTATTAGCAAATTAAATATTTTAGGGATTTTTCATTTAAAATAATATTATGTAACTTTTCGCATTTGTTTAATTTTGGTGCTTATATAAAAAAAGTTTTTGCTTAACAAAATTACATATTATCCGCAAAATGTATCCTTACAAACGGAAAAAAGGATGTAATAATAGTTTATTAAAAAAACTACATGGTTTTCCCAACATAATTATATGCAAAATATTTGTTGGCAAATGAAAAAAGTGATTTATTAATTAACTATACGAAAAACTACGTGAAAGTGAAATACATATAAGTATGTAATAATTTTGGCAAATGCATACAATGTAATTTTTTTGGCAAATTCTTACAATTGTATGTTAATATGAATTAGGGGAAGATATATGTACCAATAAGGGTGAAATTAAATTTCAAGAAACGTTACGGAAAAATGCAATTTCTGTGCAATGTTTTCATGGCTGCTTTTTGAACAAAAAGAGTCTTGATCATTTTTAAAAAAAGACGTCCAGTATATTTCTATTTGTCCCCGAGTTTCGGCTCGCCCAGTATTTCAGTAAAAAAATAAATTTTCAATGGGAAATTATCGGAAAAATATTCGGAAATTTTTCCTAAAAATTTAAATTTTTCGTTAAATTATCATGACCCATCAGTATCGTCGACACAATGATATATGATTGTATCCGAATATACAGGAAGGTTATCCTATTCTCCTACACTAGGTTCCAATATTCGAACTATCGATGTCCCCATAAAAGATAGAAGTTTTCCACTTCTAAAAATACTATTCTCTATTTTTCTTATCATTCACTCCGAACTTCGATCAAATATACACTAGACACAGTTCCCTGTAAATGTTCTGTTACAAAGTGGCACCGATGCATTGAAACAAAAAAAAGTAAACAAAAAGATCACATATTCCAAATATATTAACACAAATTTCACCTTATTCCTGGAGCTTAAAGTAGCTTTTCACATAATATTGTCTAAAGTTCTGCGACGTTTTAGAAGCAACGGTCGGTGCGTGACTGTAGGCGAAAGAGTGCATAAAGCACTCTTTTTTGGTGCCATTTACTAAGCGCTTGTTAGAAATTTTGTGGGAAAAGGTATATAAAATAATATAAACGTGAATATTTCAATAGATTTATCTATAATTATATTTTTTAACCATATAATTTAACATTTATCACTTAACATAATGGTCAATAATTATTATAATGTTACAAAATTATCACTTATAATACCACAAGAGCTTCAAAATTATCGGGTATTTCCCGATAGGTTCGTTGCAAACAAATGAAGGAGTCAAAACTTGACGACTTTATTTGTTTGCAGGGAACCTTGAGGGAAATGCCAGATAATTTTGAAGCTCGTGTGGTATTCGGGGGATTATTTTTCCGTCCCAAATTTTAATTTCAAACTCATTTTCATGCAAAATCTCCAATTTTCACAATTGAATTCAACCTGTCAGTTTGACGTGTGGTTAATTTGACTGGATCATGTTTTGTTTTTTATATATAGCAACTACCAGAGAAAATTTTCAAAAAATTATCAGTATAATACCATGTAGGTTGTACCACGTGACGTCGAATGGTGCAATTCTATTGGTCGATATTTGGGTCGGAAAAATAATAAATTATATTAAATGTTATTTATATTTATTATAATTATATGGTTTAATTCAACGACAATCGACAATTACAATGTTACAGAATAATATCCAAATATTCTGAGCAATGAACAACAAAACATCATATTAATAACTTGCCAATCCTGGTACTCCTCACTGCTCACTCTCAGAGCTTCCGCTCAGTGTAACGACTCACGATCGAAATATGTCTCCTTTCTCAAACTTATGTTGCTACCGGCGAGGATAAAGTCCTTCCTCTGTCGTTGTCACTCACACAAGTGACCATCCAAGTGAGAAAACGCTTTATATTACCGATTCCCCACTACTTGTGAATCATACGATGGGTAGTTTTAATAAAATTTATAAAAATTGTTGCGGTATTTTGTGACAGTATTCTAACACGCTCATGCTCTAGTGTATATTTGATCGAAGACTCCGAACTAAATCTAAGGTTATAACTTACGAAAGACGATTCGCCAATTTGGAAAGTATTTAGGCATATTAAATAAGGATAGACCCTTTTGTACATAATTATTTAACTGACACTGCTTCGGTAGCGTATACGATATGATTACAAAGCTGAGGTCTCAGGTTCGAATCCCGGATCGGGCAGTCATATTGGGTTTTTCTATTCATTATCAACCTGGAGTCAGGAATTTTTGCCCGATACGGCGATAGGCTCGCTCCCTATCGTGGGACGGAACATACAAGGCGAAATGTGGGTGTCCTGGCACATCTGCCTACCCCTTCTGGGGTATGTATTAATTGTTTAAGTAATTAATCATAGGTTTTATATTTCCCCAGGTTTATATAAAGTACGCAAACGCCATACCAAAACGTAAGTAGAAGACAAACATTTAATTAATTTAAAATACTAGAGCGGACACTGCGAATAAATATACCAAAAACAGCGTTTCTTATTTTATGTTTCTGTCACTCGTACGCCTCACTATGTTCCCTCTCTCTCTGCTTTACTGCCTAACTTGTTTTACATCTCTGTTACTCTTATGTAATCACACTAGTTCTCTTTCACTCTGTTTTCCCGCGCGGCGGGATATTTGTCTCTGTTACTCTTATGTAGTAACTATGTTCCCTTTCGCTCTGATTTTCTGCGCCGCTTGTTTTATGTCTTTGTCTGTTTCCTTCACGGCTGTTTATTTGTCTTTGTCACTCGTATGACTACCTATGTGCGCTCTTGCTTTGATTTCCCGCGCAGTTTGTTTTTGTCTCTGTCTCTTTTACGAGAAACTATGATCCCTCTCGCTCTATTTTCCCGCGCAACTTGTTTATGTCTTTGTCATTCATATGACAAACTATGTTCCCTCTCGCTTTGGTTTCCCGCGTAGCTTGCTTTTTTCTCTTTTACTCCTACATAATCATACTATATTCTCTCTCACTCTGCGATCCCGCGTGGCTGTTACACACAGATTTGTACGCTGTATCCGCTGCAATATCTCAAAAACTACGCTATTTAATATTATGATCTTATTATTTTCCCAATTTGCTTGCAATTTCTAGGCGCCCATAAAGTCACCATTGAACATATTTATAATAATGATAAAGGTGTGTAAACTTTATAATAAACACCTATTTTTTTATTGCACATTTTCATAGTAAAGGAACCCTTGTACATACAGCCTTGTAAAATGTATAAATTAAACATATTTATACTAGAGTAGACATCTCGAACAAAATGCTTACGCGCATAACAACCACGAGACGCCAGAGCGAGAAAGAAAATAGTGTGTATACGTAAGAGTGACAGAGTTAGATATGCTACGGTATGGTATCATAATCTTTGTTTTTATACTTGTCACTCCTTTATTACACTATCTTCTCTTTCGCTCTAATTTTGTTCTAATTTGTGCATAATGTTTTGTCCAATGTCTGTTCCATTACAATGAAATATTTTTATATAAATAATTATTTTTCTCAATAGCCTACAATCATGATCACGTGAACGGTGGCGAAACAGAATTTTCGACCCACGAAAGCGATAGCAGTTACTCAAGTCAGGCGACTCAGGACTCAAATGCCGAGACAAGGACTCAGAATGAGTCTTCAAGACATAATGCTGAGTCAAGTTACAACGAGGAATCAGGCTCTCAAGAATATAGCGAACAAAATGAAAAGAGTGTGGAAGAAACTAACGTAGAAAGTAATGGTAAGAAATGTGTATATAGTTTTATACAAATAAGCTAACTGCCGTTCTATATTATCTACAAGAAATTTCATTAGATATTATCTCGGAATATCTTTTTCACGCATACTATAATAAATGTATATGTCTGTTACGCTTTCCCAGCTTAATTACTTAACCGATTATCATAAATTACACGATTACTTACACGATGGCAGGAAAAGAGAATAGGACATAATATACTTTTTTTTTAATTTTTTATTTTTTTTATTTTATTTTATTTATTCCACATACTTACTACTATTTACAGGTTACACCTAATACAGTAGAGTAGCACATATTACATTCTTATATAATAATACAACTAATTAATACTAATCAGTACAGTAGCGGCCTCTGTGAATTCTGTCAGTGAGCATGAGAACAAATCGAGCTGGCAGGACACCGCGTTGAGCAGACGCAGCGCCCGCGTCAGCGGTGCGTGCTGCAATAAGTTGGTGCGAGCTCGGGGCACCCACAGCAATGGCTGGCGCCGCCGTCGCCCCACACATCCATCCGGCACACACAACCCACTAACTTGTAGAAGTCTAGGATTATGTATTTTACCACGTATCACATTAAATAAATATTTTGCAAAAGCTACTTCCCTACGGACTTCCAATTTGTAATAATTTGTCATTCCCAAAACAAATAAGGTAGGGTACAACAAAGGGTAACCCGGATATACACCATACTGTTTTAAATATAAGAACCTAGTAAACTTATTTTGAATACGTTCTAACATAAGCTTGTACTTGTCCTCATGTGGAGACCACACTGCAGCATTGGATTCTAATTGGTTTCTTACGAGTGCGTCATACAATGCTCTCAAAGCCCCAATATTCGTAAATTGGTTTGCTTGTAGTAAAATTAAGCCTAAGTTGCGGTATGATTTTTTAATAACATTAGTGATGTGTTTTCTAAAATTCAAATCTGCAGAAAAGCACACCCCTAAGTCTTTGACCTCAGTAACGCGTTGAAGAGGTACCCCGCTCATGCAGTATTGAAAGTGACTAGGTTTTTTCGCGCGTGTAAATGACAGAACTGAACATTTGTCTACATTAAAATACAATTTATTTTCCAAGCTCCATTCTACAATCCTATCTATATCATGCTGTAGTGCGTTATGATCCTCCATCTGCTTCACCTCAATAACAAGCTTAAGGTCATCAGCGAACAACAGTGGTGTAGATCTACAGATCACTTGACACACAGGTAGATCGTTTAACATTAATATGAAAAGTAATGGGCCTAGGTTGCTACCTTAACTTACACCGGATCTAGTAAAGTACGGTTTTGAAAGAGAACCACCACAATCCACGTATTGGCGTCTGTCACGTAGATAACTAGCAAAAAAAGTTAGCGTGTGTGTGTGTGTATAGCAGTGTATGGCGAGACGAGCATGCCGTTCGCCTGATGGTAAGCGATACGACAGCTCATACACAGTAGCAAAACCAAACAGCTTGGCATTCCACTGCGCTCGCCATCCTGAAACATAAGATGTTAAGTTTCAATATGTCCAGTAGTTACTCTGGCTACAATGTCCTTCACACCGAAACACAACTGTGCATTTACTGCTGTTTCACGGGAGAAATAGACATTGCGGTGGTACCTACCCAGGCGGCCTCTCACATATGAGAGACCTACCACCAGTAAATAATAAATATATCTATTTACTGCATTGTTTGAGATATGTTTATGTATATAATATGAGTATAAGCAATATTTTTTGTTGCAGATCAAGCTTCAGATCAAATTTCCGATGTTTTAATGAACATCATTGGATTGAGAGGTGAGTTACGACGTTATATTATGTGTTCTTGTTTATATGTATATATGTTTATATATATATATTTTTGTATCAGCCCATATACGTCCCACTGCAGGGCACGGGCCTCCTCTACAATCGACTACCGATTATGAGTGGTTAGGCCATATAGTCCACCATGCTGGCCTAGTGCGGTGAAGGAAAACATCGTGAGAAAACCTGCATACCATATTTGTAATAATTACTGTGGCATGTAAAGCCTGTCACTAGGCGTGACCCGACTCAATCGTTATCTCGATTGTAGAGGAGGCCCTTGCCTTGCAAAAATAAAATAAAACTCCAAAATCCACCATTATTTGACAGGCTCAGTCGGTTAGACGCCGCCTGTGAAACGAGAGGCCGCGTGTTCGATCCCCGCACCGAGAGAAATGTTTGTGTGGCCCACAAATATTTCTTTCGGCTCTGGGTGTTTGTGAGAGTGAAAAGTCTCTCGTAATTTCTGATACGACACAAGACTTGATCTTAGTGTGGGGTCAGGACTATGTATGTGACTGTTGGGTGTTATTTATTATTATTCTCGACATATTAGTAGCATTATTGTGTTATTTCTAACGATTTATTTTGTTACAGGATACAAGGAAAGCAACGAACTTCTGTACAAATTGACTGGAGCACAAAGTGAGTATACATTTTCAATTATAACACTTTTGACTTTCCGACTGCCTCGGTGGCGTAGTTGTACTACGGCACGGTTACAAAGCGGAGGTCTCGGGTTCGAATCCCGGATTGGGCAAAGTGATATTGGATTTTTCTATTCATTATCAGCCCAGAGTTAGGAATTTTTGCCCGATATGGCGACAGGCTCGTCTATCACATCGTGGGGCGGAATATAATAAGCGAAATGTGGGTGCCGTGGCACCGCTCTGCCTTTTTTCTTTCTTTTTTTCTTTTTTTTTCTCACGGGGAAACTCCCTTTACGGACCATCCCACCCCCGAAGGGGTGAGGGTGTGTCGGACTCACCGGCGCCTTCCGAGCCCAGCGAGATGTTGTGCCGCCCGTGGATGTGGACGGGCGGCCGCTGGGTCGGGTCTCTACCACAATACGCGCCGAAATACCGACTAAAAACCCCGCGTCGGCCACCATCGGTGCACTTGAGAGACGGCCCCGGGATACCGATGAACGGACGCGCCAAGACCGCCTCTTTGTGCACCGCTGCTTTAGCGACGCGGCAAATGACGCGTGTTGCGTCACGTCTCGGGGGCCGCCAAGATAGGGACGGCGGCCCCATGTGGCCTCTGCAGCGCCGGGTTAGTTGTTGTCCCGGCGCCTCCTACGTCTCCTGTGGCGACGAGCGGGATCGGTCTGCTCCCGATCCCGCTCGGCGCTCTCCTTCTGCAACATGACGCGTTCGCAGAAGGAGAGCATTGCTCGCCACGACCTCCGGCTGCCGACCATGGCGGCGATCACGGCCGGCAGCGAGAGGTCTCTTCCGACGACCGCTATGAGAGCGCTGCGCTCTTCGTCCCAGGCTGGGCACTCCTCCAGAGTGTGCTGGGCTGTGCCCTCGCGGCAGTTGACACAGTGGTGGCACACGGCGGACTCCTCCGCTCCGGCTATGCGACATGCATATTTTTCTAAATCTGCACTGCCATCCTATCACTTACAAATAAATATCTGAGACAAGTGAGGGTTTAAATAGGAACGCAAAATTATAGTTCATGGTCGGTCATTGTTTGGTATGTAAACGGGTATGTCCATGGGATTAATCTGTAAATATGATATGGATCCAACGCCGACAATAGCATATACTATATCAACATTGTCATTGTATTTCGCGTTGAGAGATGCCACTTCTTCGCCAGATGGTAATTTCGTCGAATCACTGAAAAAAAGGATTATATTATTATTCTATTAAGAGCGTATACACCTTGCGCGCAAAGTCAACTATAGGTATTTCTTCGTTAATTTCACGCACACGTAAGCGACCAAAGCTGTGTGCGTAGAGCTGCCGCGTCGGCTCGCTATACAATCGGCGCAAACAACTTTGATCCGTGCGCTTCAAATATTCAATTGAAATGTAACTGTAATATAATATCATAAAATGCATGCAGCCATGCCCGGTGAGCACCTGCATCAGCCGGAAAGTCGGCGCGCCGTGGCACCTGTCCAGCCACTGTTCTAGGACAGGTCGCACTGCCGCGACGGTCCTCGTACCAGCACTAGGGTTCTCCAGCCTGGAACGCCACTCCTCCACGGCGGTCCTGCGGAAGGAGGCCAACATGGCCTCGACCCCACGGGGGACCAGCCTCTGCCCACGCCCGGACGCCTGCTCTCGTCGGAAGAAAGCCGACGAAAGGGTTTCAGCGTCCAGCACCCAGGGCAGAGTTCCCGCCAATAAGCAGGCCGCCTCGTGCGAGACCGTGCGGTAGCCCCTGATTATTCGCTGCGCCACCATGCGCTGCGGACGATGCAGCAGGCGGACGCAACGATCGCCCAGGGACCCGGCCCAAACGGGACACCCGTAGAGGGCCATGGACCTGGCACCTCTGCCTACCCCATCTGGAAAAAAAATACGTGAATTTATTATGTATGTAAACATTCCGACGTTTCGATCAAATTGCAGCATTCACGTTCAAAACAAATTAACCACGTTCATTTATTTATTTAAACTTCATATATTTATCGATTTATACCTGAGAAGAGTCGGGAGTGAAGCTAAGTATTAAAAGCAGTTAGATTGAATGAATGAAAGCGGAGACGTCAGCTCAATACTGACTGTTGTCTCGTCCCTTGTCTCCAATTTCTCCCGATTACTTTCAGGTATAAAACTTAAAATATCGATCCGACAAAAAAATATGAGAACATAAATTGTAGGAAGTTTAAATTTAAAAACTTTGTTTCTTGCATTTTTTCGTGCACAATTGTAAATAAATTACTTAGTTATTGAAGAGACAAAAAAATAACCCTTTAAATCAAGATGGCGGATGAAGCAACAAGTCTAGTATCCCTACAATTTAAATTTAGACTACCAGAATGAATTCCAAAGGAAAATTGAAGGGCATTGTAGCCAGAGTGACTACTGGACATATTGAGACTTTACACTTTATGTCTCAGGATGGCGAGCGCAGTTGAATGTCAAGCATTGCTTTGTAATTCAAGGTGTTGTTTGGTTCTGCTACTGTTCATGAGCGGTCGTATCGCTTACCATCAGGCGAACGGCATTCCCGTCTGGCCATTCATTGCAATAAAAAAAAAATGGCTGCATCCAATTTTTGTAAATCTCAGCCCCTTTGAGCTAATTCGACTGAGCTAGTATGGATCACACAATTATTTGTCTCGTGCGGAGATCCAACCCACAGTCTCAATTTTCACAGACGGCATCTGACCAAATGCGCCACGGAAACTGTCAATATAATACGTCATTTATGTAAACGAGAATAATACAATAAAATTGTGTTCCAATAACTTTCATTTTAGTGGGCGTACATATTTAATGCTTAGACATTCATATGGCTTCCAATACGTACTTTGCTGAAAATATGATTATTCAGGAAATATCGGATAAGGAAAACATTTTTACTGTCTATGATAAATTGATAATCGTTTGATATTGAAGTTTGAAAAAAACATAATATAACAATCAATTGATTGAAAAACTAGGAATAGGCCCTTCCGTAAATTTGGAGTAAAAAAGGATGACCATGAAAACGCACTAAAATAAATATTATTACAATAATAATCGTTTACATTAAACTTTCTGTTACAATAAAAGCAAGTATTTTCAAAATAATTTCGAGCAGACACTAATTTATTAACTGGATGTCAATTAGCTGGACGTTAGATAATACTGTTATGTGAATGAAATCACTATTTTTCTATGAAGTGCGAATATTAGATAAAATATGTAGAAAAAACCATTATGAATAGCATAACTTATTAAACATTTTATGTTCTCTTAACATGATTTAACTAATGTACGTTTATCATATTGTCTAATTTCTTATGAATAATGGGATAGTTCTTAAATCAATGCTTCTAGAACTTAGCAAAAAAGAGACCAATGCGGTGACAATTGGCATTTAAAAAACAATTATGACAACACTGTTAAAAATGTATTTTATACATAGGTACTATACATTTCGCACGATTATTATTTGTCTTGTCATAAATTACCAAATAGCTTATTAAAAAGGGCAACAAAAAAAGTATCTAAACATTTCCGTCGTAGTATATCGGGTTGCCATAATAATATTAAATGCGACATTAGCGCCCTCATTAACGGCCGATGCCAATAATCAATCGAAAAAATTAGATTGAAGTCAATCTGGATTGTTTTCTACTTTTCGATTTGTCATTTACCATGTTGCTATAGTTTTTTCACTACTGAGATTGATTATTGGCAATATAGTAAGTGCGTGGTGGCCTGTTGGTAAACGGACTAGACGCGACTGCCAACATGTTCACGCTGGTCGCGGGTTCGAATCCCAGGGCACACCTCTGACTTTTCGGAGTCATGTGTGTATTGATAGTCAATCACCACGCACTAAAACGGTGAAGGAAAACATCGTGAGGAAACCTGCATACCATAGCCAATTTATGAAAATTTCTAGCGTGGTGGACTATATGGCCTAACCACTCTCAATCGTACTGTCGATTGTAGAGGAGGTCCGTGCCCTGCAGTGGGACGTATATGGGCTGATACACATACACACATAATATAGTATCAGAAAAAAGATTGAGATGTCAATCTTAAACGGCAAATTTTGGATTGGGATTGTTTATTGGCAGCGGCTGTAAAACAGTCACTTATTTACCAAGCTATAACTTAGCACTTACACTTTCTACCGTATAAAAACTAATAACTCAATACGAACCAAAAATTAATTGATTCGCTTAATTAACATTATTTGTTCATGTTTATTAGTTATCACCCGGCCTCGGAACGCAGTTGTGCAAATATAACGACCGGTTATAAATTGAAAACTATATTCTTTTCCTCAAAATATACCAGAAACTGCGTATTTAAAATCGAAATGATAAATTAGCAGTTTTTTTACTGGTGGTAGGTCTCTCATATGTGACAGGCTGGCTGGGTGGGTACCACCGCAATGTCTATTTCTCCCGTCAAACAGCAGTTTAAATGCACTGTTGTGTTTTGGATTGAAGGAAATTGTAGCCAGAGTACTGGACATATTGAGACTTAACATCTTATGTCTCAGGATGGCGAGTGGAATGCCAAGCATTGCTTTGTAATTCAAGGTGTTGTTTAGTTTTGCTACTGATCATGAGCGGTCGTATCGCTCACCATCAGGCGGACGGCATGCTCGTCTCGCCAATCATTACAATAAAAAAAATACAACGACCTGTTGGGAGCATGAATTCAAAGACGCCCTGGAACTTTTACTGTTTCTTCTTTGTGGATAATTTAATTAGGGATTTTATCGTGGAGATGGTTTAATTTTTACATATTTTAACTTCCCAACTCCTCCTATTAATTTAACTTTCTGATAATTTCGTTGCGGGTTAAAAACAAGTTAGACATTCCCGGAGACTCGGCGAGCTTCGATGCTCGGTGTCATTACATTGCGTGCCACTGTTGATCCTGGTTTACAGGAGTTGCAGTGGTGGGTGTGAGGGCGGGGCAGTCTCCCTAAAAACATGAATATACTTAATGCGTTTTTCTTGTTTTCAGATGAAAATGGCGCAATTCAGTACCTTGGCCAACTTATAGGAACAACTGGTAAGACAATCATCATTTAACACACCTTTTTACACGCTTTATATTAGCTTCAACTATAAGCTTGTAACCGACTCTTTTGGGCGCGATTTTGAACAACTTTAAACGGTCAGATTTCATTCAAACTTTTTATATTTGTCGAGGACCGATGAAAATACAATAATTTAAAAAATATATGACATTACCTTATCCAGAATTTGCAGAAATTTATTCCATGTGAAAAACATGAGTTTGCAATTTACGTGCAGCTATCTTCCTTTGATAAGATAGATGTTTTTAGTCAAAATAATGAAATAATAGTTACAAAAAACCAAAAATACGCATGGGGTGCTTAGAACATTTACTTATCGTCAAGCACCCTAACTTTTAACAATAAAATGAATTAATTTCACTCCAATTTCAAATCTTAACCTCATTATCAATTATATTTTAATTTTTTTAGTTAGGTCGTTTATTAAAACGTGTATTTGTACTTTTTTAAACAAATATTTATTTCAAACATAGACATTAGTATGGTGAAACAAATATAATCGTTAGTAGACATACATACATATATATGATAAGTCAATAAGTATATGCTTAGGACTGAACTACATGACATTTTATAATTTTATTTCTTCCAGATCGTTCAAAAATCCACACTTTCATAAAGAAATGCCGCGGCTCAAGAAACTGGAAGTTTATTTTGAAGTTCATGACTCTTATGGATGAAAAGACGGGTAGGTCTTACGTCAATTATTAGATTGAATATGTCTTTGACTGTAAAATGACCCGCATTTATTTTTCGGGTCTGGTTTCTTTTTGTTGCTATGAATGAAGAGACTAGCATGCCTTTCGCCTGATGGTAAGCGAAATTACCGTTTCTGAACAGTAGCCAAACTAAACAAAGCAATACTTGGTATTCCACTGCGCTCGCCATCCTGAGACATAAGATGTCCCTCCAACTGAAACACACAACAGTGCATCTACACTCTTTCTGCACGGAAACGGTGCTAAAGCCAAGCCTGAATTCAGATTGCAAAGGGCTTAACAAGTTATTGCTATGCACATACCTGGACAGTTGTTTGTGAGCGCAGGCCTGAAGCACCTTAGAGAAAAAAGGTAGGATCGATATGGGACCCACAAGATGGTCCGACGACCTGGTGTCGGTCGCGGGACGTCGCTGGATGCAGGCTGCCTCCAACAGGTCTCTGTGGAAATCATTGGGGGAGGCCTATGTTCAGCAGTGGACTTCCTTTGGCTGATGGATGGATGGATGGATATGGGACGGAACTGGTTGGCGGTGGGATTAGCAAATTTAGAAAGAGGAATCACGTAAGCTTTCCGCCATAACGACGGAAATACGCCAATGCACTAGGCATTTACACTACTGTTTGTCGGGAGAAATAGACAATGCGGTGGTACCTACCCAGGCGGCCTCTTACATATGAGAGACCTACCACCAGTAAAAGTAGTAGTAGTCACAGTAGAGTATTCAGATTTACCTACATAAAACGACTAACAAATATGTAGGTATGTAAGTGTTATTTTTATTTTTCAGAGTTGAGCGTCATCGTGGAAATATTGAAAGAACTTACCAATGAAGAAGGTAAATTATTATAATTTGTCATATATTTATTTGTGTGAAACACGGGTATTTCTTTCGGGTCTGGGTGTTTGTGAGAGCGAAAAGTCTCTCGTAGTTCCTGATACACAAGACTCGATCTTAGTGTGGGGTCAGGACTATGTATGTGACTGTTGGGTGTATTTTTTATTTACTTATTCAGACCTAATAACCCTCCCTTCTATCTTCTTTCATTGCCTTTCTTCACCTATTTTAAAAAGCAACTGAAAATATACCGATTATCAAAGCACTTTTTAAAATCATCTTACATCTAATTTACAAATGTAATAAAAATGTTTATTTATCAATTTATTGAATCTACTTTAGGGTACGGTTACAAAGCTGAGGTCTCGGGTTCGAATCCCGGGTAGGGCACAATTATATTGGATTTCTTAATTAATTATCCGCCCGGAGTCAGGTATTTGTGCCCGATATGGCGATAGGAAATAGGTGATGTAAAAATTAGTGTATAATTAATTTATATATATTCTTGTGTATATGTATTTAAATTATGTAACTTTTTAATTAATTATTTTTCGATGCTATGAAAAGGTAGACTGTAAAATAATTCCTCTAGTATATAATACTGTTTTAGTAAATAAATGAATAAATAAAATGGGCGGATCCAGCTTTTATGCCATGCCAGGGGGAGGGGGGTCAAATTATAGTACATGTCAGATTTTACGCCAGGTCATATAGTTCATGTCAGAACACTGGGTCCGATTTCAATACTCCAATTCGTAATAATGACTTTTTAAAGTTTGTTACAGGCGTGATTTGTGAACACACACATACTTTTTTATTTTATTTATCGATATACAAAGAATTAATTGTGCTTATAATTTTTATCAACATGATAATTAATACATTTTGTCAATCTGAAGCCAGCCCAGGGGGGGGGCCATGACCCCATGACCTCCCCTCTGGATCCGCCCTTGCATGTAGGCAATTAAACTCTTACGACAAATCAATCTCGTCTCCTGATGGTAAGCGATACGAACGCTCATGAACAGTAGCAACATTCCACTGCGCTCGCCATCCTGAGACATAAGATGTTAAGTCTCAATATGTCCAGTAGTTGCTCTGGCTACAATGTCCTTCAATCCGAAACACAACAGTGCATTTAAGCAGTGTTGTTTCACAGGAGAAATAGACATTGCGGTGGTACCTACCCAGATGGCCTCGCACATATGAGAGACCTACCACCAGTAAAAGAACTTAATCTCTATTTACAAAATATTTTCTATAGCATAGTTTCTATTGTTTTCTTTAGTATTATTTATATTAATTTCTTACTTTTATTTATTAATTAAATTACAATAGCTAATATATCTTAATTTTTCAGATGTTTTCGAAGCATTCAATGTTTTAAAGCCATTTACGGGACACGCTAACTTTGACGGAATATTTGAGAGCTTGCAAAAGATATCCGGCGAAAAAGGTAAGGGCGCCATTTTGGTTTTGTAATAGATTACTACATAATATAAAACAAAGTCGCTTTCTCTGTCCCTATGTCCCTTTGTGTGCTTAAATCTTTAAAACTACGCAACGGATTTTGATGCGGGTTTTTTAAATAGATAGAGTGATTCAAGAGGAAGTTTATGTGTATAATACGTACATATTATTGTACAGAAATCTATTTGTACCCGTGCGAAGCTGGTCCGGGTCGCTAGTTATACATAAATTCCAATATTTTAAAGGAGAATGCCTATTTTTGTCCCTTGATCTCTATTTTTTGTGTAGGAAAAAATATATTTTTTAATTAATAAAAAAATAACTTATGTTTTCAGGTCTTAATGAGGTATGCGATTATTTCTCCCACGCTGGTAACGGCAACGGTAAGTTCTTCATTTTATCCCAAAGTGCATTTTATGTAAAATTATAAGATTTTTCAATTTTTATTTATTTTCCCCTTTGTTTTTGGCTACGCTAGATCAGCGTGGTAAAGTATATAGAAAAGAAAAGAAAAGAAAATAATAAATGGAATTCATTAAGATGTTCTACATCATTTAGATTCAGTCATTTTTTGATCTACCACCCGGTTCGGAAAGCGGTTTTCACAAGAGAACAACGGGCAAGAAACTCTAGTGTTGCTCTTTTCAAAACCAGTTTACAATTTGGTGATTATTAGAAAAGTTGCAAGTGGTTTAAATCAGAGGTAGTGCGATTCACGTAACTTTATGACGCGCCGATCAAGTTACGGTGCGGTTACAATTAAGTTTACGCTTTGGTACAAAATGGTATTCTTGTAAGTGTTTAGCTGCGCGTGAACTGCGCGTGAGCTGCGCGTCAACTGTACGTCAGACGTATGAAATTTGTTTGACATTGACATATACGTGCAGCAGTAGAATGCGCTAAAACCAAAAAACGTTTGCGTGACGCGAACTTGACGCGAGCGTATTTGACAGCGGTTGTCAAAATTACGAGAATACGAAAAGGGCTGTTTTGATCGAAACTTAACCGCAACTGCACTGCAGCTGAACTTATTATAATACGTGAATCGCCCTACTGGTCATTGATAATTTGTTATAACAAAAAAAAATACGAACATATTTACGTTATGTTTACTATGGCTGAGTGAAAGGAATATACATATATCCTAACCGCTCTCAATTGTACTATTGATTTAGAGTAGGCCCGATCTCTGCAGTGGGACAAATAAATGGGCTAGCAAAGCATAGTAACTACACCACACCTGATAGTAAGCGCAAATGCCGTACAGGCAGAGTATGGAATGTTAGTCCCATGTCATTCGATACAATTATCCCAGCCTGTTAAAATGCGTCTTCACACTACGGTGGAAGGATCCAGGATTTTATGAAATAATGAACACCTGATACTGATTATTTTTTGAATCTTGAATGGTTATTTTTAGTTTTCTATCAGGATATGTATATATGGCCTCTCACTATGGGTCTTATCAGGAAGATCAAAGTCACTCAACGAGCTATGGAGAGGGCTATGCTCTATGCTCGGGGTTTCCCTACGAGATCGAATCAGAAATGAGGAGATCCGTAGGAGAACAAAAGTAACCGACATAGCCCAGCATTAGCAAGTTGAAGTGGCAATGGGCGGGGCACATAGCGCGGAGAACTGATGGCCGATGAGGCCAAAAAGTTCTCGAATGGAGGCCACGTAGCGGAAAGCGTAGATTAGGGCGTCCACCCCACAAGGTGGTCAGACGACCTGGTAAAGATTGCGGGACGTCGCTGAATGCAGGCTGCCTCCAACAGGTCACTGTGGAAATCATTGGGGCAGGCCTATGTTTAGCAGTAGACTTCTTTTGGCTGATAGATGGATGATTGATGATTGATGATATCCCCCCCCCCCCCCCCCGGAGCAACAATGTCACTTTTGCAAAAATGCAACTTTTCAGAAAAAACATGTGAAATTTTGACATCGTATAAAAATATGATATTTCAAGACATAGACAAGTTGAACAGCTTCTATCACAATATCAACTTAATTTGCCGTTACAAAATTATGATCACGTAATGTTCTGAAAAATGTAAGATTATTTCTTTATACCTTTCAACCTTGCAATATTTGCCTAAGTGACATTGTTGCACCGGGGGTGCGATATGTACAATGAGGTCAGGACTATTTGTAACTACTAACTTATGTGTATTTATTAATTTCGCAGGAGTTGAAGGCGTGAGACAAGAAGTCCTGAAACTCACTGGAGGAAAGGGACCTTCAGAATTCTCTAGAGTCTTGACAGTTCTCCTTTCTGAAGTCGGTAAGAATGTTTGATTCCTTACAAGTTTTTGTTTAGGGTGTGGGTTTTTGTGAGAACAAAGTCTTTCGTAGTTGTTATACAGGAGACTTGATGAAAGTGTAAAAATTATTTTCAGATCTAAGAGGGACATTTACTACTTTGATGTCGGCCACGAGAACTGGAGGTAAGAAAGTCATTATATTCATGGTGTAACTAGTATCATAGTATCTATTTAGACAAATTAGAAAGGTTAGGGCGCCTAGGCTTAATGGTAAAGATGTATGTACGCCGCAAACATTACTGTTTACAGACATTATTATTTATTATTGTACCTTCCACGTACCATGGGTTAAAAATAAAAGGGTGTACATAATTATTTAGGAAATCTATGTCATTACCGCCCAATTACGACGATAGATTAAAAAGTAAATAAAATTGGCTGTTTGGCATTGTGTCTGAACTCTGAAGTCACTAACGCCACGAATACTGGAACGCCATTCAAATAATAAGCTGCTCTTAACAGCGCACGGCCCACTTAGCCAGTACATTTAATCGGGATTAACGTAGTTAAGCGCCATTTATATTTAAGTTGCGTTCCAGTATTTGGGCGTTAAACTATTAGGTACAAGAAAGAGTGTAAATAATTGAATAAATATTTTAACGCCGCCATCTTGATTTCTAGATGTTGGAGACGCCATTCAGAAGTTCACGAAGATTGTAAACGTGGATTCGTTTTATGAAGCCATTGT
This sequence comes from Hyles euphorbiae, assembly GCA_023078785.2. Taxonomy (NCBI): domain Eukaryota; kingdom Metazoa; phylum Arthropoda; class Insecta; order Lepidoptera; family Sphingidae; genus Hyles; species Hyles euphorbiae. Next base: position 946,734 of record CM041054.1, on the reverse strand, counting down.
ACTGATTAAGAACTTTACCAATCAATCGCGTAAGTATAATTATATAATATATATAATTTATGTGGGAATATTACTGCCTCGGGTAAATTAAATGAATATTGCTTTGGTAATTTTCACTTATAATACCACAAGAGCTTCAAAATTATCGGGTATTTCCCGTTAGGTTCGTTGCAAACAAATGAAGGAGTCAAAACTTGACGACTTTATTTGTTTGCAGGGAACCTTGAGGGAAATGCCAGATAATTTTGAAGCTCGTGTGGTATTCGGGGGATTATTTTTCCGTCCCAAATTTTAATTTCAAACTCATTTTCATGCAAAATCTCCAATTTTCACAATTGAATTCAACCTGTCAGTTTGACGTGTGGTTAATTTGACTGGATCATGTTTTGTTTTTTATATATAGCAACTACCAGTGAAAATTTTCAAAAAATTATCAGTATAATACCATGTAGGTTGTACCACGTGACGTCGAATGGTGCAATTCTATTGGTCGATATTTGGGTCGGAAAAATAATCAATATAATTTCATCGTCTTTATTTGCGTCTTTGATTGTGTCGTCAAATCGTCGTCAAACGCTCACATTAATAACTAAATTATTATTCTGAGGTCAAACTTCATCTATATCATCCGTTCTCTCTTATTCCATCCTCATAGTCGAATTGAGAACCTCCTCCTTCTTTGAAGTCGGTTAAAAAGGTGGCTCGGCACCACCATTTTTATTTCATCATCATCATCATATCAGCCACAGGAAGTCCACTGCTGAACATAGGCCTCCCCCAATAATCTCCACAATGACCTGTTGGAAGCGGCCTGCATCCAGCGACTTCCTGCGACCTTAGTCAGATCGTCCGTCCACCTTGCAGGCGGGCGTCCGACACTTCGCTTGCCTGTACGTGGCCTCCACTCGAGAACCTTTCGGCCCCAACGGCCATCGGTTCTACGAGCTATGTGCCCGGCCCACTGCCACTTCAACTTGCCAATCCTATGGGCTATGTCGGTAACCTTGGTTCTCCTACGGATCTCCTCATTTCTGATTCGATCTCGTAGGGAAACACCGAGCATAGCCCGCTCCATGGCTCGTTGAGTGACTTTGAGCCTTTTAATGAGGCCCACAGTGAGAGGCCACGTCTCGGTGCCGTATGTCATCACTGGTAACACACAACTATCGAAGAATTTCGATTTTAGGCACTGAGGTATTTTGGACGAGAAGACGTCGCGAAGTTTCCCGAACGCTGCCCAACCGAGTTGGATTCGCCGATTGACCTCTCTCTCGAAGTTGGACCTGCCTAACCGGACCACTTGTCCTAAATAGACATATTCGTCTACAACTTCGAGAGTCGAGCCCCCAACTCCACTCCATTTTTATTTACATTTTTGATAACCCAGCGCTCCTTCTATATAATAAATACTCTAAAATACAAATATAGGTGTATTTTTTAGTATAACAATAAATATAATAGCACCTAATGTGTTTTCCAGAGCTCAAATACGCGCTAGAAGATTTGATGGAATCCTTTGACAGAAACAGTGAGTATTGAATTAATTTTGGCGCCAAAAATGACAGCTGTCATCATTATTATAACTTTTTAAATTAGCAATATGTCAATACCTGGACGGTCATACCCGTAACTACTAGGAATATCGAAAATTACTGAAAGGATTCACACTTGTCTGATTTTCATAGAATTCATTGAAATTCAATGCAAAATCAATATTCGGTAGAAACTGAATCGAAAACATTTGAAAAAAAGCATGCTAATAAGGATCAAAGTTCCTGATACCCAAAACACAAAATAATAAAAATTTGTGTTGTCACTAGTTCATGTCGCATTTATTCCCACTATAAGATTTAAAACGTTTTATAATTGTTTAAATCTCCTTTTGATTAACAAAATTAGAACAACGTAGTCAATTTCAAATACGACAGGTATTTGGTCTGTTATACAATACTTCAGTAGCTATATTATTTATTTATTCCTTACAGGTCTGAAAGATATTGTGTCTGAATTATATACTATTTGCGGCACTGAAGATCTACAAGAAGCGCGCCAGATGCTACAACAATTATTTGATGCTGAAGGTAAGTAACTGATATTACATATTTTAGATTTTTACACAGAAATGAGGTAAAGAAACACAGATTTAGGTCAATATAATAATTTCTGCTCTGATCTACAAGAAAATAATGTTCGAATGATGACAATTAAGCGATTATCTCAGCAGTGACAGCCTCCGTGGCGCAGTTGGTAAGACGCTGACTGTGAAACGAGAGACCGCGGGTTCGATTCCCGCGCCGAGACAAATATTTGTGAGACCCGCAATTATTTGTCTCGGATCTGGGTGTTTGTGTGATTGATAATGTACTAGAGGGGACACTGCAAAAAAATGTTTGCAACAAAATGAACGGTACCGTACCGCTCCTTCTATTTCTGTCTCTGTCACGCGTTCGCAGTAACATTATCTTCCCTCTCGCTTCACTGTGTACCCGTGTGCACGCACAATACGAACAGATTTTGTTCCCGATGTCCGTTCTAGTATAATACCTCAATATGTATTTTATTTTATTTTGTAGTTCTTTATTGTACACAAAATATATTAAAATAATTTTACTACTAAGGGACTTTGAACATAAGTACGTACAAACGGCGGCCTTATCGCTAAAGGCGATCTCTCCCAGACAACCTTTGGAAGGATTGGAATGAATATGAGAAGGAAAATCGAAGATAGCCATTAAAAAGGAAAGGAAGAAAATCATGTACTAAAAGCTATATAAATAGGCATTATATACAACATGTAACAGATTTAAATGTAAAAGCGGAAAGTAGTACGTTCAGAATCAGCTACTGAACCGATATCAACATTTTTTTTGGTAGGTATTTTTTTTCAAAATAATTAGTTAAGACCAAGTAAATTACAGACACTCTTTCATTTACTACTCCGAAAAAACGAAATTGAAACGTAACTCCAGGACATAAGATCATTATTAAATGAATCACTAAACGAATACTCTAATAAACTAAATTATGAACAAAAATGAACTTTATTTCGATAGTCATAAAGTTTATTTAAGCAATCTATCATTGATCAAACGCACACAACGATAGGCCTCAATAAACGTAATAAGCTACCAAAATAAATAACTATCATATTCTCTTTTCCGCACATTTAACTACAACTAGATAGAGCAGGATGCAGCTATTGTTTAATGCAATTTGATCCATCCGACAAACGATGGCGCGCGCGGCGCGGCGGTACATCAAAAGGCAACCGGTATAGGGATGCGCCGCGATAAAAATTACTCCCGGTATTTGCAAGACCGGGCGATCTAAATCCCGCGCAATACATGAACTTAAATGAAACAAATTAAATTGTAACAAAATCACTATGAAATGAAACAACAAGTAGGTATTTCTATGAAAAATAATTTCGCGGGACGTTAAAATGGTGATTAAATTCGGTTTGTAATTTTGCTACAATGTATGCGGAATTCCGGTGTGTCTAATATCCCGTTATTGCAATCCCTAAATGGGTACCGACTATGTGAAAAAAATCCAGTCGTGCACCGCAGTTATCTGTGTCTACTTGTGTTTAAGTGTTTAGTAGATATTTCGATAACTTTCGCGCGCGATGTCTTTTCGGTATTCGAATATTGAATACACTGAAATGGTGAGAACTTTGGCACTGTGTGGTGATAATGTATCATTGGCATGCAGGACATTTAACAACAGGCACGGCCGCGGCACCAGTGTAGTGTCCGACAGTATCTCGATGCTGAGTTCGGAGAGCGCTGGATAGGTCGCGGCGAACCTGTGCAATGGCCTCCTAGGTCACCCGACTTGACGCCTCTTGACTTTTTTTGTGGGGACGTAATAAATCTCTGGTATAACTAGACTACTAAAAAGTAGAATAGTGGCAGCCTTCCTAAAAGTGAAAAGTGACACTGAAGTTTTACATAAATTACGTGAACAATTACGCAAATGTGCATCAAAGTGTATCAAGGTGGTGGACATTTCGAACATATTTTAAAAAGAAATCGCCGCATGAGTGCCATGTAACACGTAAGTTAATTTTGTTGTATTTTTTTGTGTTGTGATTCCCAATCTAGTCTTCATTGTTAGATATTGCGTTATCTAATTATCTTATTCATTAGTAATGCAAAATAAATGACGCCCGTATTCTGCCCGCCTGTAGGAACGAAGTTTAGCGGAAGTGAAATTAATAATATTTTATAGCCGATTCATGCAAAATATTTTCTTACGTTGGGTTCGTACGCATTATATCTAGTAAGTAAAATATTTTGATTTTATAGCTAAAACACAAATGTTATGCTTACAGATTAAATTAATAATAATTTGTTTACCAAACCACCCAGTAATCAGTTACGTACGTAATTTGTATTTCGTTTATTGTCAGCTGTTTCTGCCGGCGCGCGCGGCGGCGCAGCGATCGACGTTAGGTACTCGTGTGAATGACTCTTGTGTACATGTGTGCGTGTCTCTTATTTGTAACTCGTAAGGTGACCATCTTAAGTGCCTACATTTGGTATAACTAATTTCATAAATAAAAGATTTTGTAATTATGGTAGTACGATTTCAAAGCATAAACTATGAATGCAATAATATTTTAAAGTTGGGGTGTCTGAGGTTGTGAATTAATCCTGTTACACGTTGTATATAATACAAGTTCACACAGTATGTTTTTTTATTTATCATATCCGCCATTTTGTCCGCAGATATAGTGACAGTTTCCGAGAAAATCAACAAGGCGACGAAAACCAAGGATCCATTATACTTCCTTACCTCTTTACTGGATGTGACTGGAGCTGACAATATTGTTGATGCGAGCGAAGCTATTAAAACATTAACTACTAGTGAATGTAAGTGATTTTTATTACAATGTATGGCATGTCATTCCTCTGATGGTAAGCGATACGACTGCTCATGAACAGTAGCAGAACCAAACACCCCGAATTGCAAAGCAATGCTTGGCATTCCACTGCGCTCACATCCTGAGACGTAAGATGTTAAGTCTCAATATGTCCAGTAGTTACTCTGGCTACAATGTCCTTCAAACCGAAATACAATAGTGCATTTAAACTGCTGTTTGACGGGAGAAATATACATTGCGGTTGTACCTGCCCAGCCGGCTTCTCACATATGAAAGACCTAACACCAATAAAAATTTCACTTTATATATTTCATGATGTATGTTTTCAGTGTCTTTCGTGAAGATCTTAGAGAAGATCCGCAAGGGATCAGGGCATGAGGACCTCATCACCTTCTTCCACAGGCTCATAGAATGCACTGACACGCAGAGTAAGTACCTATCGTTATCTTTTTTAGGGTTCCTAGAAGGTAAAAAGGTAGCTACAAACCTGAAATTTTCAAAAATTTGTATTTCCGTTGCCGCTATAACTCGGATTCTCTATCTCGGGTTCGAATCCCGGGTTAGGCAAAATGTTGGGTTTTTCTATTCATTGTCAGCCCAGAGTCAGGAATTTGTGCCCTATATGGCGATAGGCTCGCCACCTAAATGTGGCAAAATTTGGGTGTCCTGGCACCTCTGCCTAAACCTTCTGGGAAAAATGCGTGAGTTTATGTATGTACATATGTAAATATTGAAGGGGGCATGTTGAAATGGGGAAACATGGTTTCCTCGCGATGTTTTCCTTCACCTTTATAGTGGATTGATTATCAATACTATATGGGGTATGTTATTTAATTATGTATTTACAGCAATATATTACATACCAACCTTTTTTCAGATGTCCAAGAAGCTTGGGATATGATGAAAACTGTTACCTATATGGATGGTGAGTGAAGGAAATATATTTTTAAACTTACTATTAGAATCTTTATTTAATTTATAAGACTATATTTTAATTAAGATTGAATTGAATATTGATATATTCAAATGGTTGTCATGGGTAAATTGCTTCAAGGAGCGTTGACTTCAATTGTTACTTTTACCATCCGCCATTTTGAACTTTAATATGTCAAATGTATGGCGTTGGCATGGCGATTATACGAGATCGTATAAAAATATTAGCCGATAGCTTAGTGAATTACAATCGCAAATCGCAAGTTTTGCTAATTTAAATAACTTGTGAAATGTTATTATCAACTTTGCTATTTAGATTGCTACTGCTATTTATTTCAACTAGCAGCAAGCTTTCAAGGGGTAGGCAGATCTAAATAAGTGTTTATTCTGTCTCCCCTTGCAGATATATTCGTGTTCTTCAGCAAAGTGAAGAAATATACCAAGTCAGACGTCTCGATGTTCATGGAAACCATTTTGAGGATCACCACGAGCCCAAACATTTATGTAGCTTCTACACTCCTCAGCGAAGTCTCTAACAGAAATAGTGAGTATTTTTATAATTTAAATTACCTGCCCAGCATACTATATGGACCATATGGCCTAAGCACTCTCAATGGTACTCTCGATTGTACAACAACATAAGTCGCTAAACACTTCACATTTTTTGATAACATTTTTATGAATTAAAATTTGTACGTACTACTCTGTATTCGTAAAATATAACCAAGTAAAGTCATCTATGCCGAGAAGTGCCATACGATATTGAAAATAATTATTATTTTGGATGATAAGACAATTCTAAATCTCGTGAATGTGTAGCGACTTATGTTGCTGACTGTACGTTTGTCCCAAATCTAGGTGTTTGTGAGATCAAAGAGTCTCTTGTAGTTTTTGGTATTCATGACGCCAGACTTAATTAGATTGTATGTGACTGTTGGGTGTATTTGTTTATTTATAATAGCAAAGCTTCTAACCTGTATTTTTTTTATTGCAATGAATGGCGAGACGAGCAAGCCGTTCGCCTGATGGTAAGCGATACGAACGCTCATGAACAGCAGCAACATTCCACTGCGCTCGCCATCCTGAGACATAAGATCTTAAGTCTCAATATGTCCAGTAGTTACTCTGGCTACAATGTCCTTCAATCCGAAATACAACAGTGCATTTACACTGTTGTTTAGCGGGAGAAATAGACATTGCGGTGGTACCTACCCAGGCCGCCTCTCACATATGAGAGACCTACCACCAGTTAAAACATTAAAAAACTTTGAATATAAGAAAACAATGCTTGTAACCACTGAGGTATTATACTAGAGCGGACATCGGGAACAAAATCTCTGCATATAGTGCGTGCACACGGGAACCCAGTGAAGCGAGAGGGAAGATAATGTTACTTCGTAGGCGTGACAGAGACAGAAATAGAATGTTCCCTTCATTTTGTTACAAACATTTTGTTTGCAGTGTCCCCTCTAGTATATTATCTCAATGCTTGTAACCTATTTTCTACAAATTAAGAGATTTTATTTGCAAATTTCCATTTCAGGTGTCGCTCAGGTGATTGAAGAGATTTGGGATATCACTCGAATGGGTAAGTAATCCGATTTTTTATGACAACTTTACAAGAACGGCAAACGCGAATCCGTATCCAATTACCGCCCTATTTCAATTCTTTGCGCCTTGTCTAAGATCTTCGAATCGCTTGTGTACCCGATTTTATTTAACCATGTTAAAAACTATATATCCACTTACCAACATGGGCTTTTACCAAAAAAGTCAACTAACACAAATCTTGTTACATATGTCACTGAATTGAGCTCCGCAGTTGATCAGGGTTTCCAAGTAGACACAATTTATACGGATTTTTCCAAGGCCTTTGACAAGGTAAATCATCGCATATTATTAAAGAAACTCAACTCTTTAGGCGTGACGGACACCAATTTGAACTGGTGCAAATCCTACCTTGATGCTCGACCTTCGTCTGTTGTCGTAGATGGCGCTGAGTCGGATCTATATTTTGCTACTTCCGGTATACCACAGGGCTCAATCCTGGGGCTGCTATTCTTTAATATCTTTATTAATGATATATCCCAAATATTTAAATACTCTACGCCGTATCTTTTTGCAGACGACCTAAAATTGTCTCGTGTAATGACAAAGGAATCCGACATAGATTTATTGCAGTCGGACATAAACCGTTTAAGTCAGTGGTGTTCAGCCAATAAGATGTGTCTTAACTTAAAGAAATGTTATCACGTAAAATTTACCAGAAAACGTCATAAAATTGAGTCAACTTACAATATACATGGTCACTTACTTTCAGAAGTATCTACAATTCGCGATCTAGGTGTCTATTTTGATAGCCGATTAACATTTATTGAACACATTGATAAAACCCTCAACGCCGCTTATCGTGAGCTTGGATTTGTACTTCGTGCGTCAAAAGAATTCAAAAAACCACAAACTACAATTCTATTATATAATAGTTATGTCCGTAGTCAATTAGAATACTGTAGCACCGTTTGGAACCCATCTTACCAGATCCATATTACTCGAATCGAAAGATTGCAAAAAAGACTACTACGCCAATTAGCTTTTCGACTTAAACTTAAGAACATCAAATCATACCATGAAAAATTATCACATTTCAAACTCATATCTCTCGAATCGCGCCGCACTGTCTCAGATCTGTTGTTCTTGTATAAGCTTCTTAATAACAGTATTGACTCTCCTGAAGTGCTAAGCAAAATATGCCTGAGCGTACCGAGCAGAGTACCACGTTTCCCTCGTCCTTTATTTAAAGCTCCACGTTGTAGGAGTAACTTGGGCAAACACTCGCCCATCGCAAGAATTGTTGACAAATACAATTCAGTATCCAGCTCTTCGAAGGATGTCGATATATTTTCCAATACACTAGATAAGAGCGGGGGCACACGATGCGTTGCGGCGCCGCACCGCAAAGATTTCACCGTATCAGTGGGCACACGAGCGGTGCGGCGCCGTAACGTTGTTATGTCGCAGCGGCGCCGTAGCAGCATTGGACAGTCTGTTAATGAAAATTTGCAATTTGCTCCCATGCTTTTATTTTAAGTGTTTTATTTTTAAAGTCTTCATTGGACTTATCTCAAAGGATTTCCCGTTCTTGGACTAATGTAATTAGGTAGTCTATATCAATAACATCTAGTTAGGTACTCATTTTTTGAAACCTCAATCATAATAAACAAAAATACTTAGAAAAAAAATCGAAACGAGCGAACATGTGTCCTTCCTTGTGACGCAAAACAACTGAGCGGTGCCGCTCCGACGCGACGTCGCAACGCATTCACCCCTCCCCACCTCGTCTTGGTGGTTGCAAGTCCGGTGCGGCGCCGGAGCGCATCGTGTGACATGCCACAGATATTTCTATGTAAAACGACGCAGCGACACCGCTCCGGCGCCGCACCGCTGCCGCAACGCATCGTGTGCCCCCGCTCTAAGTTTAAGAATCTCATATCTAAACAATTAACCAATGTGTAAATGTTGATGTGTCTATACTATGTCTATACTATGTTATATTATATTAGCTAAATTGTTGTTCGCTTGAGTTATGTAATTATTTTTAAGTATATGTTTGGGAGTTTAGTATTTCGTAATTTAATAGTCGTTCATTGATATTTGTTTTCTCTTTAATTTTTAAGTTATGTTTTTTTTTTCTTTTTATGTTTAAATATTTTTGTTCCTAATTTGTTGTTAAATTTTGTCGTTTAAATTTTATATAGATAGTTTATGGATAAGTTATGTCATAGTTCTTTCCTGTTGTACAATACTATTGCATGTTGTGATCTCCTCTAATTGAAGAAACACAATGTTTAAACTGCAACAGTACAACAAAGCTTGTAAAGTGTATTCTTTGTTGGAGATCCTAATAAATAAAAATAAAAATAAAATAAAACAACTGCAACAAACAGTGAAGTTTGTAGACAGCCTCCGTGGTGCAGTTGGTTAGACGCCGGCTGTGAAACGAGAGGCCGCGGGTTCGATGCCCGCACCGAGAGAAATGTTTGTGCGGCACAAGTATTTCTTTTGTCTAGGTGTTTGTGAGAGACAAGTCTCTCGTAGTTTCTGGTGACACACGACTCGATCTTAGTGTGGGGTCAGGAGTATGTATGTGACTGTTGGGTGTAGTTATTCATTAATTTATATTTATTTACAGATATCGTGAAGTTCTTCGAGCTTATTATGACTGTCAGCAAACATTTCTGTAAGTATTTCATTATTTTTGTTGTACAAAAACTATTGGCTAGATAATATTATATCGCCTCTGTACATCTGAGATGTAGTGTTCTAAAGGAATTTTTCAAGTCAGTGCAGAAATTTCAGAACATATTCAATACAAATAAGCAATCAAATATTTCGTCTTTATCATATTAGATCAAACAATACACTTGATAACTGTGCTTAAGCGTTTCAATTAATTATATATAAATACATTCCATATTATAACGCTGACAAATTTATTTATTTATTTATAAATTCTTTATTGAAAACCACATACAGTAATAAGATTTAAAAAAAGCAACATACAGTCGAATTGAGAAACTCCTCCTTTTTTTGAAGTCGGTTAAAAATATGACAACACTTTTAAATAAAGGTGACAATTGGCGGTCTTATCGCTTAACGCGATTTCTTCCAGACAATCATTATGTTAAATTTACATTATGTTAAAGTTTGAAGATGGAGTAATATTTAATGATATGTAATTTTGCCGGCTTTATAGTATTAAAGCTGAATTTTATATATGTTATTAAGGCAACTACAAACAAATATTTTCTTGGTATTCAGATACTTTTGATGGTTCTTTCATCTTGCTAAAAACATAAGAAGCTCATAACTTCCAAAGCAACCACGATCAGAACTTCATAATAGCTGATCGTGTGATGCCTATGTTAGACGCATGCGCAGGCAAACTTTCAGATTTTATAAAATTAGTAAGGTCTGGCGGCCACGGGCTCTTGGTCTAATGGGCATCAGGCAATATCAAACATATTGGAATAATTTCAAACGTCAATAACTTTAATTTCTTTTTCACAGATTTCGAAGAGGTCGTCTATATGTTGCAAGATTATACTAAGACTACCAGTAAGTCAATTTTTATTATTTTTACTTTTATTCTGGGGTGTTACTGTGTACTCCGACACAATTTTTTGAACGTCGCACTATACGAATTTGTCTAAATAATTTACAGAATGTTGGAATCCTGTATCGCACGTCGTAATCTTAAACCAAGTTGGGAGTGAATGATAAGTTTCATAGAGGATAGTATAGAGTTGCATTAAGTCTGTAGTCACTAAAACTATCATCTGACTTCATTTTCTCTAGCACTATCGATAGATATTGACTAGCATATATATTTATTTATTTATTAAGCTTCATATACAAATGTATACAAGGCGGACTTAATACCTGTGGCATTTTCTCCCAGTCGACCTTTAGGTGATGCAGAGATGAGCTGTAGTAGTATGTATACTTAATTAAAAGATAAAGAGAAAAAATACAAGTAATTAAAAATTATGTTACATATATTATTATTCGATTTACAAAAATATATATTTATACATATAAATATATACATACACATATACAATATATAAAATAAAATACTATGTATGCAAGAGACTATAGAGAGGATTCTGCAACTTTTCTGAGCAGCATGTCACGGACCTTCATTTTAAATCTGAGACGGGTAGTTGACGTCCTGATTTCAAGAGGGAGAGCGTTCCACAGAAGTATAGCTTGAATGTGAAACGAAAAATGGAGAAAATCAGAACTGTGAGAGGGAGAGGAGAGAGCAAAAGATTAGAAGATTCCTTTCATGGTTGGTGCACAGAATATTGAATTCTGTGCAGAGAATATACAGTGCATATATATCTGCAAGCTGAATATATAAGAACGCCGAGATCAAATATTAATCAATAATGAACCATCGCAGAATAAAAAAGATTGAGAACACCTAGATTCGAAGACACAAACAAATTAATTAATTTAATTTTTCAGATTTCATCGATGCCATCAGAGGTCTAAAACGCGCTACAGGACAACCAAGTAAGTAAAAAACTTGTATAGTTTTTTTAAACGTAGTAGGTTAGACGTTTGAACATAATCTCACCTGATGGAACGTGCCAATATAGTCTACGTTACACGCCTGCCTAAACACTGATTGTGGTAAGGCATTCCATTCCTTTGCTGTACGCATGATGAAGAAGTTATTTATTATGGTCAAGGATCAAGTGTCAATTTGCGCTTATCAAATTGTATATTGTGTAAGGCGTTAACGATTGTAGAAAGAAAATACCTTATTACTCTCACTAATACTTGATTTATTCACACTCTTGTTAAATGTATTGAAGTAAATAATATTAAACTCTAATTTTTTGTTGTAATGGTATTTAGTCTAAGGGTTAGTTTTCTTTTTGTAACTTTTTCTCTTTATGTGAATAATTTTGCTTTGTTTTTAATTAAATGTATAGTTTATTTAATTATTTTTGTGTTGTTGTTTTAGTTTCGTTAATGTTTTAATATTTTCTCAATATTAAATTTATCATTTTTTGTTCCATTTCCAATTTTCACAATTTATACGGATTTTTTTATAATCTGTGCGTCCCAATACTTGACATTGGCGAAATTGTCGAATCTGCGACAGAGCTATAAAAATTAAAAACTGAACTGATCTGAAAGAGTTGGAAGTACTTGTAACTTGACTACAGGGGCTGTTGTGTTCATAGTTTTAAATGAAATCTAAGATAACCTTAATAATACCAAAATCCCTATTTCAGCAATACGTAAAGCCATAGAACACATCAGACAAAACAGACCAAGCATTAAAACTATGGACGGTACAACAATAGACGAATCAACCACATCAACTACAGAAACTGACAGAACCAATCAGAATAGATACGACAGATTCCATTCCAAACATGATACTTCTGGAATTACCACGGATGAAAATGATGAAACTGAATATATTATTGAAGAACAATCATCTGAAGGCACTACGGAAGGATATTCCACGGAGGAGGGAAATGAAGATTATTCGTCTAGATCTGACGATAAATATTCCTCAGAACATACTTCTGAAGATTATTCATCTGAGCAGACATCTGAACAATATGCCTCGGAACAGACCTCTAAACAATATGCCTCAGAACAAAGCGCTGAAAAACATACTACTGACTCCACAACCAAGCAACATTCATCGAAATCTACTACCAAACAACAGTCGTCCCATTCTGCAACTGAACAACATTCATCGCAATCTGCCACTAAACAACAGTCATCCCATTCATCTTCAATTGAACAACATAACTCGGAGCAGACATCTGAACAAAGTACAACTGAACAGACATCTGAGCAACATGCAACTGAGCAGACATCTGAGCAGACAACTGAGCAGACATCTGTGCAACAGACAACTGAGCAGACATCTGAGCAACAGACAACTGAGCAGACATCTGAGCAACAGACAACTGAGCATACTACTGAACAACATACAACTGAGCAGACATCTGAGCAACAGACAACTGAGCAGACATCTGAGCAACAGACAACTGAGCAGACATCTGAGCAACAGACAACTGAGCAGACATCTGAGCAACAGACAACTGAGCAGACATCTGAGCAACAGACAACTGAGCAGACATCTGAGCAACAGACAACTGAGCAGACATCTGAGCAACAGACAACTGAGCAGACATCTGAGCAACAGACAACTGAGCAGACATCTGAGCAACAGACAACTGAGCATACTACTGAACAACAGACAACTGAGCATACTACTGAACAACATACAACTGAGCATACTACTGAACAACATACAACTGAGCAGGCATCTGAGCAACAGACAACTGAGCAGACATCTGAGCAACAGACAACTGAGCATACTACTGAACAACAGACAACTGAGCAGACATCTGAGCAACAGACATCTGAGCAACAGACAACTGAGCAGACATCTGAGCAACAGACAACAGAGCATACTACTGAACAACAGACAACTGAGCAGACATCTGAGCAACAGACAACTGAGCAGACATCTGAGCAACAGACAACTGAGCAGACATCTGAGCAACAGACAACTGAGCATACTACTGAACAACAGACAACTGAGCAGACATCTGAGCAACAGACAACTGAGCAGACATCTGAGCAACAGACAACTGAGCAGACATCTGAGCAACAGACAACTGAGCAGACATCTGAGCAACAGACAACTGAGCAGACATCTGAGCAACAGACAACTGAGCATACTACTGAACAACAGACAACTGAGCAGACATCTGAGCAACAGACAACTGAGCAGACATCTGAGCAACAGACAACTGAGCAGACATCTGAGCAACAGACAACTGAGCAGACATCTGAGCAACAGACAACTGAGCAGACAACTGAGCAGACATCTGAGCAACAGACAACTGAGCAGACATCTGAGCAACAGACAACTGAGCAGACATCTGAGCAACAGACAACTGAGCATACTACTGAAAAACATACAACTGAGCAGACATCTGAGCAACAGACAACTGAGCAGACATCTGAGCAACAGACAACTGAGCAGACATCTGAGCAACAGACAACTGAGCATACTACTGAACAACATACAACTGAGCAGACATCTGAGCAACAGACAACTGAGCAGACATCTGAGCAACAGACAACTGAGCATACTACTGAACAACATACAACTGAGCAGACATCTGAGCAACAGACAACTGAGCATACTACTGAACAACAGACAACTGAGCAGACATCTGAGCAACAGACAACTGAGCAGACATCTGAGCAACAGACAACTGAGCAGACATTTGAGCAACAGACAACTGAGCATACTACTGAACAACATACAACTGAGCAGACATCTGAGCAACAGACAACTGAGCAGACATCTGAGCAACAGACAACTGAGCAGACATCTGAGCAACAGACAACTGAGCAGACATCTGAGCAACAGACAACTGAGCAGACATCTGAGCAACAGACAACTGAGCAGACATCTGAGCAACAGACAACTGAGCAGACATCTGAGCAACAGACAACTGAGCATACTACTGAAAAACATACAACTGAGCAGACATCTGAGCAACAGACAACTGAGCAGACATCTGAGCAACAGACAACTGAGCAGACATCTGAGCAACAGACAACTGAGCAGACATCTGAGCAACAGACAACTGAGCAGACATCTGAGCAACAGACAACTGAGCAGACAACTGAGCAGACATCTGAGCAACAGACAACTGAGCAGACATCTGAGCAACAGACAACTGAGCAGACATCTGAGCAACAGACAACTGAGCATACTACTGAACAACATACAACTGAGCAGACATCTGAGCAACAGACAACTGAGCAGACATCTGAGCAACAGACAACTGAGCATACTACTGAACAACATACAACTGAGCAGACATCTGAGCAACAGACAACTGAGCATACTACTGAACAACAGACAACTGAGCATACTACTGAACAACATACAACTGAGCATACTACTGAACAACATACAACTGAGCAGACAACTGAGCAGACATCTGAGCAACAGACAACTGAGCAGACATCTGAGCAACAGACAACTGAGCAGACATCTAAGCAACAGACAACTGAGCATACTACTGAACAACAGACAACTGAGCAGACATCTGAGCAACAGACAACTGAGCAGACATCTGAGCAACAGACAACTGAGCAGACATCTGAGCAACAGACAACTGAGCATACTACTGAACAACAGACAACTGAGCAGACATCTGAGCAACAGACAACTGAGCAGACATCTGAGCAACAGACAACTGAGCAGACATCTGAGCAACAGACAACTGAGCAGACATCTGAGCAACAGACAACTGAGCAGACATCTGAGCAACAGACAACTGAGCAGACATCTGAGCAACAGACAACTGAGCATACTACTGAACAACATACAACTGAGCAGACATCTGAGCAACAGACAACTGAGCAGACATCTGAGCAACAGACAACTGAGCAGACATCTGAGCAACAGACAACTGAGCAGACATCTGAGCAACAGACAACTGAGCATACTACTGAACAACAGACAACTGAGCAGACATCTGAGCAACAGACAACTGAGCAGACATCTGAGCAACAGACAACTGAGCAGACATCTGAACAACAGACAACTGAGCAGACATCTGAGCAACAGACAACAGAGCATACTACTGAACAACAGACAACTGAGCAGACATCTGAGCAACAGACAACTGAGCAGACATCTGAGCAACAGACAACTGAGCAGACATCTGAGCAACAGACAACTGAGCATACTACTGAACAACAGACAACTGAGCAGACATCTGAGCAACAGACAACTGAGCAGACATCTGAGCAACAGACAACTGAGCAGACATCTGAGCAACAGACAACTGAGCAGACATCTGAGCAACAGACAACTGAGCATACTACTGAAAAACATACAACTGAGCAGACAACTGAGTATACTACTGAACAACATACAACTGAGCAGACATCTGAGCAACAGACAACTGAGCAGACATCTGAGCAACAGACAACTGAGCAGACATCTGAGCAACAGACAACTGAGCATACTACTGAACAACATACAACTGAGCAAACATCTGACCAACAGACAACTGAGCATACTACTGAACAACAGACAACTGAGCATACTACTGAACAACAGACAACTGAGCATACTACTGAACAACAGACAACTGAGCAGACATCTGAGCAACAGACAACTGAGCAGACATCTGAGCAACAGACAACTGAGCAGACATCTGAGCAACAGACAACTGAGCAGACATCTGAGCAACAGACAACTGAGCATACTACTGAACAACATACAACTGAGCAGACATCTGAGCAACAGACAACTGAGCAGACATCTGAGCAACAGACAACTGAGCAGACATCTGAGCAACAGACAACTGAGCAGACATCTGAGCAACAGACAACTGAGCAGACATCTGAGCAACAGACAACTGAGCATACTACTGAACAACATACAACTGAGCAGACATCTGAGCAACAGACAACTGAGCAGACATCTGAGCAACAGACAACTGAGCAGACATCTGAGCAACAGACAACTGAGCATACTACTGAAAAACATACAACTGAGCAGACATCTGAGCAACAGACAACTGAGCAGACATCTGAGCAACAGACAACTGAGCAGACATCTGAGCAACAGACAACTGAGCATACTACTGAACAACATACAACTGAGCAGACATCTGAGCAACAGACAACTGAGCAGACATCTGAGCAACAGACAACTGAGCATACTACTGAACAACATACAACTGAGCAGACATCTGAGCAACAGACAACTGAGCATACTACTGAACAACATACAACTGAGCAAACATCTGACCAACAGACAACTGAGCATACTACTGAACAACAGACAACTGAGCATACTACTGAACAACAGACAACTGAGCATACTACTGAACAACAGACAACTGAGCAGACATCTGAGCAACAGACAACTGAGCAGACATCTGAGCAACAGACAACTGAGCAGACATCTGAGCAACAGACAACTGAGCAGACATCTGAGCAACAGACAACTGAGCAGACATCTGAGCAACAGACAACTGAGCAGACATCTGAGCAACAGACAACTGAGCAGACATCTGAGCAACAGACAACTGAGCAGACATCTGAGCAACAGACAACTGAGCAGACATCTGAGCAACAGACAACTGAGCAGACATCTGAGCAACAGACAACTGAGCATACTACTGAACAACATACAACTGAGCAGACATCTGAGCAACAGACAACTGAGCAGACATCTGAGCAACAGACAACTGAGCAGACATCTGAGCAACAGACAACTGAGCATACTACTGAAAAACATACAACTGAGCAGACATCTGAGCAACAGACAACTGAGCAGACATCTGAGCAACAGACAACTGAGCAGACATCTGAGCAACAGACAACTGAGCATACTACTGAACAACATACAACTGAGCAGACATCTGAGCAACAGACAACTGAGCAGACATCTGAGCAACAGACAACTGAGCATACTACTGAACAACATACAACTGAGCAGACATCTGAGCAACAGACAACTGAGCAGACATCTGAGCAACAGACAACTGAGCAGACATCTGAGCAACAGACAACTGAGCATACTACTGAACAACATACAACTGAGCAGACATCTGAGCAACAGACAACTGAGCATACTACTGAACAACAGACAACTGAGCAGACATCTGAGCAACAGACAACTGAGCAGACATCTGAGCAACAGACAACTGAGCAGACATTTGAGCAACAGACAACTGAGCATACTACTGAACAACATACAACTGAGCAAACATCTGAGCAACAGACAACTGAGCAGACATCTGAGCAACAGACAACTGAGCAGACATCTGAGCAACAGACAACTGAGCATACTACTGAACAACAGACAACTGAGCAGACATCTGAGCAACAGACAACTGAGCAGACATCTGAGCAACAGACAACTGAGCATACTACTGAACAACAGACAACTGAGCAGACATCTGAGCAACAGACAACTGAGCAGACATCTGAGCAACAGACAACTGAGCAGAAATCTGAGCAACAGACAACTGAGCAGACATCTGAGCAACAGACAACTGAGCAGACATCTGAGCAACAGACAACTGAGCAGACATCTGAGCAACAGACAACTGAGCAGACATCTGAGCAACAGACAACTGAGCAGACATCTGAGCAACAGACAACTGAGCAGACATCTGAGCAACAGACAACTGAGCAGACATCTGAGCAACAGACAACTGAGCAGACATCTGAGCAACAGACAACTGAGCATACTACTGAACAACATACAACTGAGCAGACATCTGAGCAACAGACAACTGAGCAGAAATCTGAGCAACAGACAACTGAGCAGACATCTGAGCAACAGACAACTGAGCAGACATCTGAGCAACAGACAACTGAGCATACTACTGAACAACATACAACTGAGCAGACATCTGAGCAACAGACAACTGAGCAGACATCTGAGCAACAGACAACTGAGCATACATCTGAGCAACAGACAACTGAGCAGACATCTGAGCAACAGACAACTGAGCAGAAATCTGAGCAACAGACAACTGAGCATACTACTGAACAACATACAACTGAGCAGACATCTGAGCAACAGACAACTGAGCAGACATCTGAGCAACAGACAACTGAGCAGACATCTGAGCAACAGACAACTGAGCAGACATCTGAGCAACAGACAACTGAGCATACTACTGAACAACATACAACTGAGCAGACATCTGAGCAACAGACAACTGAGCAGACATCTGAGCAACAGACAACTGAGCATACTACTGAACAACATACAACTGAGCAGACATCTGAGCAACAGACAACTGAGCATACTACTGAACAACATACAACTGAGCAGACATCTGAGCAACAGACAACTGAGCAGACATCTGAGCAACAGACAACTGAGCAGACATCTGAGCAACAGACAACTGAGCAGACATCTGAGCAACAGACAACTGAGCATACTACTGAACAACAGACAACTGAGCAGACATCTGAGCAACAGACAACTGAGCAGACATCTGAGCAACAGACAACTGAGCAGACATCTGAGCAACAGACAACTGAGCATACTACTGAACAACATACAACTGAGCAGACATCTGAGCAACAGACAACTGAGCAGACATCTGAGCAACAGACAACTGAGCATACTACTGAACAACATACAACTGAGCAGACATCTGAGCAACAGACAACTGAGCAGAAATCTGAGCAACAGACAACTGAGCATACTACTGAACAACATACAACTGAGCAGACATCTGAGCAACAGACAACTGAGCAGACATCTGAGCAACAGACAACTGAGCAGACATCTGAGCAACAGACAACTGAGCAGACATCTGAGCAACAGACAACTGAGCATACTACTGAACAACATACAACTGAGCAGACATCTGAGCAACAGACAACTGAGCAGACATCTGAGCAGACATCTGAGCAACAGACAACTGAGCAGACATCTGAGCAACAGACAACTGAGCAGACATCTGAGCAACAGACATCTGAGCAACAGACAACTGAGCAGACATCTGACCAACAGACAACTGAGCAGACATCTGAGCAACAGACAACTGAGCAGACATCTGAGCAACAGACAACTGAGCATACTACTGAACAACATACAACTGAGCAGACATCTGAGCAACAGACAACTGAGCAGACATCTGAGCAACAGACAACTGAGCAGACATCTGAGCAACAGACAACTGAGCAGACATCTGAGCAACAGACAACTGAGCAGACATCTGAGCAACAGACAACTGAGCAGACATCTGAGCAACAGACAACTGAGCAGACATCTGAGCAACAGACAACTGAGCATACTACTGAACAACAGACAACTGAGCAGACATCTGAGCAACAGACAACTGAGCAGACATCTGAGCAACAGACAACTGAGCAGACATCTGAGCAACAGACAACTGAGCAGACATCTGAGCAACAGACAACTGAGCAGACATCTGAGCAACAGACAACTGAGCAGACATCTGAGCAACAGACAACTGAGCAGACATCTGAGCAACAGACAACTGAGCATACTACTGAACAACATACAACTGAGCAGACATCTGAGCAACAGACAACTGAGCAGACATCTGAGCAACAGACAACTGAGCATACTACTGAACAACATACAACTGAGCAGACATCTGAGCAACAGACAACTGAGCAGAAATCTGAGCAACAGACAACTGAGCATACTACTGAACAACAGACAACTGAGCAGACATCTGAGCAACAGACAACTGAGCAGACATCTGAGCAACAGACAACTGAGCAGACATCTGAGCAACAGACAACTGAGCAGACATCTGAGCAACAGACAACTGAGCATACTACTGAACAACATACAACTGAGCAGACATCTGAGCAACAGACAACTGAGCAGACATCTGAGCAACAGACAACTGAGCAGACATCTGAGCAACAGACAACTGAGCATACTACTGAACAACATACAACTGAGCAGACATCTGAGCAACAGACAACTGAGCAGACATCTGAGCAACAGACAACTGAGCAGACATCTGAGCAACAGACAACTGAGCATACTACTGAAAAACATACAACTGAGCAGACATCTGAGCAACAGACAACTGAGCAGACATCTGAGCAACAGACAACTGAGCAGACATCTGAGCAACAGACAACTGAGCATACTACTGAACAACATACAACTGAGCAGACATCTGAGCAACAGACAACTGAGCAGACATCTGAGCAACAGACAACTGAGCATACTACTGAACAACATACAACTGAGCAGACATCTGAGCAACAGACAACTGAGCAGACATCTGAGCAACAGACAACTGAGCAGACATCTGAGCAACAGACAACTGAGCATACTACTGAACAACATACAACTGAGCAGACATCTGAGCAACAGACAACTGAGCATACTACTGAACAACAGACAACTGAGCAGACATCTGAGCAACAGACAACTGAGCAGACATCTGAGCAACAGACAACTGAGCAGACATTTGAGCAACAGACAACTGAGCATACTACTGAACAACATACAACTGAGCAGACATCTGAGCAACAGACAACTGAGCAGACATCTGAGCAACAGACAACTGAGCAGACATCTGAGCAACAGACAACTGAGCAGACATCTGAGCAACAGACAACTGAGCAGACATCTGAGCAACAGACAACTGAGCATACTACTGAACAACAGACAACTGAGCAGACATCTGAGCAACAGACAACTGAGCAGACATCTGAGCAACAGACAACTGAGCAGAAATCTGAGCAACAGACAACTGAGCAGACATCTGAGCAACAGACAACTGAGCAGACATCTGAGCAACAGACAACTGAGCAGACATCTGAGCAACAGACAACTGAGCAGACATCTGAGCAACAGACAACTGAGCAGACATCTGAGCAACAGACAACTGAGCAGACATCTGAGCAACAGACAACTGAGCAGACATCTGAGCAACAGACAACTGAGCAGACATCTGAGCAACAGACAACTGAGCATACTACTGAACAACATACAACTGAGCAGACATCTGAGCAACAGACAACTGAGCAGAAATCTGAGCAACAGACAACTGAGCAGACATCTGAGCAACAGACAACTGAGCAGACATCTGAGCAACAGACAACTGAGCATACTACTGAACAACATACAACTGAGCAGACATCTGAGCAACAGACAACTGAGCAGACATCTGAGCAACAGACAACTGAGCATACTACTGAACAACATACAACTGAGCAGACATCTGAGCAACAGACAACTGAGCAGAAATCTGAGCAACAGACAACTGAGCATACTACTGAACAACATACAACTGAGCAGACATCTGAGCAACAGACAACTGAGCAGACATCTGAGCAACAGACAACTGAGCAGACATCTGAGCAACAGACAACTGAGCAGACATTTGAGCAACAGACAACTGAGCATACTACTGAACAACATACAACTGAGCAGACATCTGAGCAACAGACAACTGAGCAGACATCTGAGCAACAGACAACTGAGCATACTACTGAACAACATACAACTGAGCAGACATCTGAGCAACAGACAACTGAGCATACTACTGAACAACATACAACTGAGCAGACATCTGAGCAACAGACAACTGAGCAGACATCTGAGCAACAGACAACTGAGCAGACATCTGAGCAACAGACAACTGAGCAGACATCTGAGCAACAGACAACTGAGCATACTACTGAACAACACACAACTGAGCAGACATCTGAGCAACAGACAACTGAGCAGACATCTGAGCAACAGACAACTGAGCAGACATCTGAGCAACAGACAACTGAGCATACTACTGAACAACATACAACTGAGCAGACATCTGAGCAACAGACAACTGAGCAGAAATCTGAGCAACAGACAACTGAGCATACTACTGAACAACATACAACTGAGCAGACATCTGAGCAACAGACAACTGAGCAGAAATCTGAGCAACAGACAACTGAGCATACTACTGAACAACATACAACTGAGCAGACATCTGAGCAACAGACAACTGAGCAGACATCTGAGCAACAGACAACTGAGCAGACATCTGAGCAACAGACAACTGAGCAGACATTTGAGCAACAGACAACTGAGCATACTACTGAACAACATACAACTGAGCAGACATCTGAGCAACAGACAACTGAGCAGACATCTGAGCAGACATCTGAGCAACAGACAACTGAGCAGACATCTGAGCAACAGACAACTGAGCAGACATCTGAGCAACAGACAACTGAGCAGACATCTGAGCAACAGACAACTGAGCAGACATCTGACCAACAGACAACTGAGCAGACATCTGAGCAACAGACAACTGAGCAGACATCTGAGCAACAGACAACTGAGCATACTACTGAACAACATACAACTGAGCAGACATCTGAGCAACAGACAACTGAGCAGACATCTGAGCAACAGACAACTGAGCAGACATCTGAGCAACAGACAACTGAGCAGACATCTGAGCAACAGACAACTGAGCAGACATCTGAGCAACAGACAACTGAGCAGACATCTGAGCAACAGACAACTGAGCAGACATCTGAGCAACAGACAACTGAGCATACTACTGCACAACAGACAACTGAGCAGATATCTGAGCAACAGACAACTGAGCAGACATCTGAGCAACAGACAACTGAGCAGACATCTGAGCAACAGACAACTGAGCAGACATCTGAGCAACAGACAACTGAGCAGACATCTGAGCAACAGACAACTGAGCAGACATCTGAGCAACAGACAACTGAGCAGACATCTGAGCAACAGACAACTGAGCATACTACTGAACAACATACAACTGAGCAGACATCTGAGCAACAGACAACTGAGCAGAAATCTGAGCAACAGACAACTGAGCATACTACTGAACAACATACAACTGAGCAGACATCTGAGCAACAGACAACTGAGCAGAAATCTAAGCAACAGACAACTGAGCATACTACTGAACAACATACAACTGAGCAGACATCTGAGCAACAGACAACTGAGCAGACATCTGAGCAACAGACAACTGAGCAGACATCTGAGCAACAGACAACTGAGCAGACATTTGAGCAACAGACAACTGAGCATACTACTGAACAACATACAACTGAGCAGACATCTGAGCAACAGACAACTGAGCAGACATCTGAGCAACAGACAACTGAGCAGACATCTGAGCAACAGACAACTGAGCAGACATCTGAGCAACAGACAACTGAGCAGACTACTGAACAACATACAACTGAGCAGACATCTGAGCAACAGACAACTGAGCAGACATCTGAGCAACAGACAACTGAGCAGACATCTGAGCAACAGACAACTGAGCATACTACTGAACAACATACAACTGAGCAGACATCTGAGCAACAGACCTGAGCAGACATCTGAGCAACAGACAACTGAGCAGACATCTGAGCAACAGACAACTGAGCAGACATCTGAGCAACAGACAACTGAGCATACTACTGAACAACATACAACTGAGCAGACATCTGAGCAACAGACAACTGAGCAGACATCTGAGCAGACATCTGAGCAACAGACAACTGAGCAGCATCTGAGCAACAGACAA